>NW_004624815.1:6288674-6319131 GCF_000247695.1 Heterocephalus glaber
CCCTTCCACCCCTCCCTATTTAAAAAGACTTTATTTCCGTTTTTTCCTTTTCTCATATTTATTCTTTCCCCTATCCCTCCCATTTCCTTTGGACCTTTTCTTCCTATTTCACATTATCTATTATACATTTTTATCCTTATTTACACTTTCAGTTTCTCACACCAGAGAAACTATTCAATATCCACACATGTGTGCCCTATTTATTTCACTTAAGAGCATGGCCTCAATGTGCATCCACCTAGCTATAAATTGCTCTAGTTTCTCATTCTTTATGACTGAGTAGTATGCCATTTTATTAAAAAAAAACTCACATCTTCTTTATACAGTCTCAAGTTGAAGGACAATTAGATTGTTTCCAAGGTTTAGCTATTACGAACTGCACTGCTATAAACATGGCTGCACATCTTTCCCTGTGGTATGATTCTTTTAATTCTTTTGGGAAGATGCCCTGCAGGGAATAGCTGTGTCAAATGGGACCTCTAATCCTAGTTCTGTGAGGTATCATACTAATTTCCACAGTGGTTGCACCCGTCTACACTCCCACCAAAAGTGGAGAAGAGTTCCATTTTGCCCATACCCCACCAGCATTTGTTATTGGTTAATTTCTTGAAGGCAGCCATTCTTTCTGTGGTGAGGTAGAATATCAGCTTTGTTGTCATTTGCATCTCTTGAATGACCAGTGATGTTGGACATTTTTTCATAGGTTTATTTGCTGTTTCTACTTCTTTGTCTGAGAAATATCTGTTCATTTCAGATGGCCATTTCTGATTTCGATCTTTAAATTTGGGAGGTCTAATTTTTCTAAGTTCATTTTATATCCTAGACAGAGACCTTTGTCTGAGGAACAGCTGGTGAAAATTTTTTCCCACATTGTGGGTTGTCTCTTCACACTGTTGGTGGTTTCTCTTGCTGTGTAGAAGTTTTTTTAATGAGATGAGATCCCAGTTGTTGATTCTTGTGCTAGTTCACCTGCAGCTAAGATTTTGTTCATGAAATCTTTTCCTACACCAATGTCTTCAAGAGTTCTACTTAACCTCTCTTCCAGCCAGTTTAGTGTTTCTGTTTTAATATTTAGATCTTTAATCCATTTCAATTTTAATTTAGTGCATGGGGAAAGATATAGGTCTAATTTTAATCTTTGCAAGTTGAAACTCAATTTTTCCATCACCATTTATTGAAGAGGCTGCCTTTCCTCCAGTGAGGGTGTTTGGCTACTTTGTCAAAGATGAGGTGGCTGAGTATTTTCCATGTTGTTTCTACATCTTCTAATCTATTCCATTGATCCACAAATGTATTTCTTTGCCAGAACCATGCTGTTTTTAATCACAGCAGCTTTGTAGTATAGTTTCAATTTCGAAATTGTGGTACTCCCTACATTGTCTCTGTTGCCCTGAATTGCTTTTGCTATTCTAGGTCTCTTCTTATTACAAATGAATTTTGAATTGTTTTCTCAAGGTCTGTGAAGTATGCTGCTGGAATTTCAATTGGGATTGCATTGAATCCATATAGTAGTTTGGGAACTATGGCCCTTTTTACTATATTTGTTCTTTCTACCCAGGAGTAAGGGATGTCTTTCCATTTTCTGATAGCTTGTTTGATCTCTATTTGCAGAGTGCTGTAGTTTTCAGAGTAGAGGTCTTTGATTTTTCATTAGGATGATTCTTATGTATTTCATTTTTTGAGATACTATGGTGAAAGGAGTTGTTTCTCTTGTTTCTCTCAGTATGTCTGTTGTTCATAGAGGAAAGCTATTGATTTTTGTGTGTTGATCTTGTATCCAGCTACTATACTGAGTTTGATTATTATGTCTAGAAGACTTTTAGTGGAGTGCTTTGAGTCTTCTGTATAGAGCATCATGTCATTTGCAAATAATGACAATTTGACTTCTTCATTGCATATATTTATTCCGTTTCTTTCTTTCTCTTGTCTAATTGCTATGGCTAATGCTTCCATAACTGTATTGAACAGGAGTGGTGATAGTGGACATCCTTGTCTTGCTCCTGATTTTAGCGTGAAAGTTTTCAGTTTTTGATCATTTAGTATGATGTTGGCTGTTGGTTTTTCAAAGCCTTAATCAGGTTGAGTTAAAGACATTCTATTGCAGTTTTCTGTAGGGTTTTTTTATCATGAATGTGTGTTGGATTTTGGCAAACACTTTTTCTGCATCTATTGAGATGATATATAGTTTTTGTCTTTGGCTCTGTTAATATATTATATTACATTTATTGATTTGCATGTGTTGAACCATCCCTGCATCCCTGGGATAAATCACACTTGGTCAGGGTGTATGATCTTGATGATCTTCTGCATTCTGTTTGCCAGTATCTTATTGAGGATTTTTGTATCAATGTTGATTAGGGAGATTTGTCTGTAGTTCTCTTTTTAGTCGGGTTTTTCTCTGCTTTTGGGATCTAGGTGATGCTTGCTTCCAGGAATGAATTTGGGAGTATTGCTTCCCTTTCAATTTCATTGAAGAGTTTAAACAGTAGTGGCAGTAGTTCCTCTCTAAATGTCTTGTAGAATTCAGAACTGAAGCCATAAAGACCTGGGCTTTTCATCATTGGTAAGTTTTTCATTATGTTTTCAAGTTTGTTGATTGATAATGGGTTGTTTAGAAGTTTTAAATCTTCTTCATTCAAGTTTGGTAATTCATATTTATTTAGAAATCAGTCCCGTTCTTCTGTGTTTTCCATCTTATTGGCATATAGGTTCTCAAAGTAAGTATTGATGATCTCTGGATTTTTGTTGGGTCCATTGTAATTTCATCCCCTTCATTAGTAATTGCATGGATTTGGGACTTTTCTTCCTTTTTTGATAAGGTTACTTAAGGGTTTATCAATTTTGTTTATTCTTTTGAAGAACCAACTCTGCTTCATTGACTTTTAGTGTCATTCTCTTAGTCTCCATTGCACTGATTTCTGCTTTGATCTTTCTAATTTCCTCCCTTATATGAGCTTTGGGTTTCTCCTGCTCATCTTTTTGTAGAAGCTTGAGGTTCAGCATTAGGTTGTTTATTTGAGCTCACTCAGTTTTCCTAATTTTTGTATTCACTGCTATAAATTTCCCTCCCAAGACTGATTTCATTTTGTCCCATAAATTCCAATATGTTTTATTGGTATTGTAATTTAATTGTAGAAACTGCCTGATTTCTTCTTTAATTTCCTCTGTGATCCATTGGTTGTTCAGGAGTGTGTTTTTTCATGTGTTAATGGAACATGTGTGGTTTCTTTAGCTATTGATTTCCAATTTCATTGCAATATGATCTGATAACATACATAGGATAGCTTCAATTCTTTTACAATTCTTAAACATGTTCTATGAGCAATATGTGGTCTACTTTGGAGAGTGACTCATGTGCACCTGAAAAGAATGTGTATTCTGATTTTGTGGGCTGGAACACTCTGGAAACATCCTTTAAGTCCATTTCTTCAAGAGGTTGGTTGAATTCTAGTATTTCCTTGTTTATTTTTCGTCCAGTTGATCTATCTGCTTATGACAGTGGGGTATTGAGGTACCCCACTACTATCGTATTAGTGCTTATTTGATTTTTCATGTCTGTTAATATTTATTTTATATATTTGGGTACACTATTATTTGTTGCATTTATATTTATGATTGTCATCTCTTCCTTTTGGTTTGTTCCCTTTACAAGGATGTAGTGACTGTCTTTGTCTCTCTCAATTAGTGTTGGTTTGAAATCCATTTTATCTGCAAATAGGGTAGTTACTCTGTCACATGGAATATTGTTTTCCATCCTATAACTTTCAGTCTATGAGTTTCTTTTTGAGTTAAGTATTTTCTTTGTATGGAGAATATTGTTGGATCTTGCTTCCTGACCCATTCTGCCAGTCTATTTCTTTTGATTGGTCAATTGAGACCATTAACATTGATGCTTATAACTGATATGTATTGATCTATCCTTGCCATGATCCTTTCCTTTTCCTGTTGCTGAATTCTCTCCCTTTGCATTTAATTTCTTTTCATGCCTGATGGATTCATTCTGCTGAACTTTACAGGGTTGTGACCTTCATGGGTATTGTTTAAAATTTTATTCATGAAGCTCCTCAGGTGTTCTTTGTCATGAAGTTATCTTATTTCTCCATCAATTTTGAAAGATAGTTTTGCAGGGTACATCCATCTGGTTTGGAGGTTGCTTTCTTTTCAGGCTTTAAATACTTCACCCAGGTTCTTCTTGCCTTGAGGGTTTGTGTTGAGAAATGTGCTATGAGTCAGATGGGGTTTCCTTTGCATGGGATTTGTTTCTTTTCTTTAACTGCTCGTAGGATTTTGTTCTGTTGGGTTTCTGGAATCTTGACTATTATATGCCTAGGTGTAGATATTTTTTATCAAGGCTATTTGGAGTCATATATGCCTCACATATCTGTATGTCAAATTCTCCTCCCCTGTTTGGGAAGTTATTTTACCTTTACTTCTGTGAAGTTTTTTTTTTTTATGTTGTTTGTGCTATCTCCTGTTTCTTTGTTGACTCTGAACAGTCTTATGTTATTCTTCTTCGCATCATCTCACAGCTGCTGGATTGATGTCACATGGTCCCTTGCTATTTTTAAGAAATCTTTCTTTTTCTGGTCACTAATCACAATCCTGTCTTCTATATCTGATATTCTGTCCTCACATTGGCTCATTCTGCTGCATAAACTTTCAGTGGGGTTTTTAATCTCTTGGATATCTGTTTATATCTGTTTTATGGATTCCATTTGTTTCCTGTGCTAGGATTCCTTCATGGTCCTTAGCTCCTCTACTTTTTTATCTGTGTCTACTCTAGAGTTATTAATGTCTTTCACTATGGACACAATCTCTGTTGTTATCTGAGAAATTATTTCTGATTTCATTTTTTCCAGATCTTCTTTCATTTTCAGTTCAGTGATTCTGTTTGTTGACTTTCAAATCATTCTGTTTAGTTGCCCCTTAAAGTTGCCATTGGTGATCTGGCGGTCTGTTTTTGAGTCTTGTTTACATGTCTTCTCATTTCAACTGATGCAATCTGCTTCACCTTTATTGAGGTGACTCTTTGCTCTCCCAGTGGGTTTCAATTCTCAACAAGCCTCAGACAGGGCTTCTCTCTGATGGTCACCATTGGGCCAATTCCTGGCATCAGAATGACAGCCTTCTGGATCCACTCACTTGGCCATTGTTGGGGCAGTACTCTGGCTGGAGTGTGCATGTCTGTGCAGGTGTTTTCCAGACAGACCTTTGTCTGGGGCCTGTGTCCCCATGCTGCTGGTGTCTAGGCAAACTTCTGACTGGGGTCTGGACTACAGAGCCGCTAGTGTCTGGGTGGGCTTCTGGCTGGGGTCTGCCTGCGCTTACCAGTGGTATCTGGGTAGGCATCTTCTAGGGTATTTATTATCAGTATCTTCATTTTACCAATGAGATAACTGAGGAACAGAGAGAGGATTCTAACCAATGACATAGGACTGGTAGATTGTAAAGTTGTAATATCTCCAAGTACATGTGCTTAACCTATCTAGTAAAGCATTATTTTCAACTGTACTTATAATTTGACACCACTGGTTCATACTTGATCTATTCTGGGGCTGAAGGTTTATGTATTGTGGGTAAAATATATATGCCTTTGTGGAGAATTTTTGACTTTTTGATAAATGTGTCCAATGGTAGTCATAGCTAGGACCTTACTGAACTTGAGCTGCTTCCAACAGATATTTTAAAAAATAAATTAAGCCCCATTTTACTCTAGAAAATTGGAATGATGATTCATTTTGGCCTTCTTAGATAAAGTAATGCAAAGCATGAAAGAACATTATGTGATCTCACACCACTTTTCCAAATTGTACATTAGAGCATTCAACAAACAACCATAAGTACCATATAAGTGATAATGTGTCTATAATAGTGTACATGAGCTATTAGAATTTGCTTTCTGCAGTTTTAGAGCAGAAAAATTATAGTCTAAACAATATAACATTTATTTCAAGTTGATAGCAGAATCGAGAGCTTTAATGCACAGTAGAGCATTCTGTCATTAGATTCCCACCTAATTCACTAAATGATCTACAATTCTACAACTTAATGTTTGCATATATGGTGCTATGCAAATTCACATATCTCTCCCCTATCATCCTCCAAAACAATCTGTGATCAAGTTAAGAGTCATTTATACAGGACAGGAGGTATTTTGATGATCCATCATAGGAAATGCACTTCATCCTGAAAGACTAGCATTGTGCATGTGTGTGTGCATATGCATGTGTGTGTATATTTTATTCTCTGTGCTATTCTTTATTTTTAAAAATACTGGCTGAGATTCATCATTTTTGATAGATTACATCTTCCACTAATTATTCTTGACCAACAGTTTGGAAGAATTTAGTTTAGGAAGCGGTTGTTAAGTGTTCAGGTGACCCTTTTGTCAATAATGTTCTGCAAACCCTTATGTTCGGCAAACCTACAGGTAGCAAAGTGAACTATAAGAAAGAACAAAGATTCTGCCTTGAGGAAGTAGGTCATTTCTATTCTATGCCCATGACCCTGTTCTTGTATTTTCCAATAAGTGCCTAAAACAAAGTTTCAGTTTTTTAACTCAAAATAGAAGAATGTCAGTATATTGTTAAAGAACCTGCCTTGAAATGCTCATTACTGACAGGAACACTATAAACATTTTGCAAATTTTCTCTAATGCAAAACTTTGAAGCACCCTTGACTCTCTCAGTGGAAATATTTTTCCTTTAATTTTAAGAACATAAAAATGGGCTGGTGATACAGCTCAATGGTAGTAGAATGTTTGCCTAGCATAAGCAATACCTTAGATTTGACCTTCACTACTGAAAAACCAGTGTTAAAAACAAAACCAAACTAAGCAACTCTTAAGGCACAGATAACTTCCCTTATAGAGTTCATATACTATACCTTTATGTTTTTCTGCTGTCTTCTAGTATGTTTGTTTCATAAAGTTTTACATTTTCAGTAGACTTCTATACATAGACAAGTAGATGAGTTCAAGGTTCTAAGTTCAGTCACAATTACCCAGCTTTGTGAGCACTCTCTTATTTTCTCTCTCTGTTTCATTTTCTCTGTACCATCTTATTTGTATGTGACTCAAAGGTGATCTTATAAAGTCTTTAATGCCTAAAAGAGGTCAAATTATCTTTCAGTATTTCCTTCCAATTTTCATTTTCCACATTATTCTTTAATTTCATCTGGTTAATGTCTTTGAATATTAAACATAGGACAGTATTAATAGACACTCCTCTGCCCAACAAAAGCTAAATATAATTTCCCAACATAATATATTAAATAATTCAATCCTTCCCTATCACTTCCTTTAAATGTTTCCTTTATCACACATTACAATTTCACATAACTTACAGTTTCTTATAAAGTTATCTTCTCTGTTAATCTCTATTTTTACAGTAATAAAATCATGTTAATTATTGCAAATATGCTTAATATTTAGAAGGGAAAATATTTATCTAATTCTCTATTTTCTGTTTGGTAATAGTTATAGGTAGGGAAAGAAACCAAACTTGCAATCTACTAATTTTTCTTAATTGAATTTTCAATTTATTTACTCTCTTAATATTTGTACTCATTTTCTCCCAGTTCATCAATCACTCAGCTAAACAATTTTTTACCAATATCTATATTTTAACACAATAAGCCAGTAATCAAATTATATTACTTTCTGAAGGCTGGTATATTTCCTGATACTTTGGGCTCTATATACTCTTCACGATGGTGAAGTAAAAACATTCATGAATTTGCCATTTATCCAGTTTTGATAGTCCTTACTCATTTTCATTTTTAAAATGCACTCTGTCACCTAGTTTCTCTGAAAATATAGTTTAAAATTTTTTATATCTATTTTTGTGATTTTCAGAAGGATCAGATAAGATTTAGAATAAAGTTGCCTCCATATTTCTATAAACATTATATTTTAGTTAGATTTTTAAATTTTCATGTCAACACAAATTATTTTCCTATAATACCTTAAAATTGTTATATGGCTTCAGTTAAATCCACATCACATGGTTGTATCTTTCATCAGGCCTTTTTCTCTATTCTTCTCATCACCCATCATTATTAATCTAGTTTTCTGTTCTTAAATAGCAAAAATTTCAGTAGAGTAGAAAGCCTTCCTGATAATGTGTGAGAAATATATTAGAATATTTTGAATCACAAGTTAACTATTACTATAGTAATTTTAGATAAATATTTGGAATAGATTCTGAGCATTGCATTTATAAGGTGTAGTGTGAATAATAACACTTTCTTTCTTCTCCAAAACTTGGAAATATCATTGGTAGAAGACTTTTTAAAAGTCATAATATTATAACATATAAAATTTCTATGGCTATTTCTTTCTCTCAAATCAAAATATGCCCACATTATTAAGCCATTGTGGAAGCTCTATTAATAAGTTACATTTAGTTTGCTTTCTGAAATATCATTCTTGTTTTGAAACAGTTACTTGAAAACACTTAATGGAGAATATATCCTGGTAACCATAGATACCTTTTGTTCTATTAAAAATACTTTTAGATATGTTTTATGTGCCTCATTTTTAGATTTGTTAGGAATAAAATGAAATATATTTAAGTATATTGTTTCTTTACTTTCCATTACAATTTGATCATAATCTAGTTAAAATTATTATATGCTACATTTACAATTTAGTGTTTCAAATTAAAAATTTTTGACAATGATGAAAGTTGTCGTTTTTTCTCCTAAAAATGTTTTAACTTGATATTTTCAGGTATTTTAGTAATAAAATGGATATTTTTTGATTTTCTAAAAGTTTTGTTTCTTGTCATCTTACTAAATGTTTTCAACTTGCTATTTAACTCTGGCATTTTTATAATCAAATTTATATACATATTTTCATGAGATCTGTACTTTCTTATCTCTGTTTTCAAGATATAATCATAAACTTCACTAAAAAGTGGAATTAAAGTCTGAGCTATGAAAGAATATAAACGTTTGAGAAACCTCCTCATAATGGCCATATTAGTTTATATGCATGCTAAGAGTGTGCAAAAATTCTATTTTCTTTATACCTTTCCTAACACTTGCTATTCTGTGTGTGTGTGTGTGTGTGTGTGTGTGTGTGTGTGTGTGTGTGATACTGGTGAATGAGCCCAGGGCACCTTCACTACTGCAGCGGACCCATTCCTTCCTTCTATCCTTTTCTTTCCTTCTTCCCTTCCTTCCTCTTTTCTTTTTTCTTTTCAGAGTGTCTTTCTAAGTCACCAAGTTGCCCATTCTGGGCTCAAACTTGCAATCCTCCTGCCTCAGCACCCCAGAGTGCTGAGATTAAATGTGTGTGCCACCACACCAAGCCAATGCTTCCTATCTTTATTTTTTTGATAATAGCAATTCTGACAACTGTAAGGTGATATCACGTTGTTTGTTTTGTTTTTATCAGTTCATGTTTGTAATATAGAGTAGTGAGGTTCCTACTGGAGAATTAGTATATGCATATAATGTATCTTGATAATTTTCAGTCCCTTTACTCCCCTCTTCCATTCCTCTCCCCTTCACCAATCCCCTACCAGGTTCCATGGGTCTATCTTCTAGTTCCCTAATTACTGTCCTTTATTTTAGTTATCTATTTATTTACATTGTAAGGATTCTCATATAAGAGAAAGCATGCAATATTTAACTTTCTGAGTATGGCATATTTTGCTTAGCTTGATGGTCTCTAGTTTCATTCCTTTTTCTGCAAATGATGATTTAATTCTTCTATGTGAAATATTTTAAGGATTATATGTTCTCCTGGATAATTGTTCTTTTTATCATTATTTCATTTCTCTTTTCATCCTTGATAATTTTCTTTGCTCTGAAGTCTGATTTGCATAAAATTAACTACTTATTTTGCCTTGTGTTATTATGATATATCTATCTTAAGCCAGTTAGTTTAAGTCTGTGTCTTTATATTTAGGGTAATTTTCTTGTATTAAAAAATCCCCATATATTTGTGTATTATTTGTATTTACTCTTCTAATGTGCCTGAATTATTGTATTTGATCATTGACGTTTAAAGTAGTTATTGATATACTTTAATTAATATCTACCATATTATAACTCTTTTCTTTTTGTTGCCCTGGTATTTCTTCCTTTTTTGTCTTCCACTCTTTTTTTGTTTTTTTTTTTTGAAGTCTCTGAGTTTCTGATTTTAATTTATTTCATTTTTTCTGAGTCTGAGTCTCACCATGTAGTCCAGTCTGGCCTGGTACTCATGCTCCCTCTCCCTCTGTCTTCTAAGTGCTTGGATTATAGTCATGAACCACCACATGTGCCTTAATTGATCTTTTTCTCCTCTCTTACCATATCTGTTACACTTTTTATACCTCTTATTTTCTTCCCTCTTGAAAACTTATTTTAGTCAATACCCTAGAGTTTGCAGTATACATTTACAAGTAATCAAAGTATACTTTCAAATACAATATACCACTCCACAGGTAGTACAAGTAACTTGTTAGAGGTCATTAAATCCTTCCATTTATTCCTTCTAATATTGATATCACTTATTTCAGTTTTCCATTCAATATATTCACTGAATACATTACTGCTATTATTATTTAGAACAACTGATGTGTTAAATTAAGAATAAGTAGAAAAGAATTTATTTTAATCTTTCTTATTCCTACTTTAATGTTCTTCCTTTGTTTATGTAAACATGATTTCTAACTTATACACATTACCTTCTGTGAAGAATTCAGTTTTTTTCTGAAAAACTCAAATATTCCTTACAAAACAGGTTTCCTGGTGGTAAGTTCCTATAATTTTATTTTACCTGACAAAGTTTTTATTTCTCCTTATCTTTTAAAGGATAATATTTCTAGATATTAAATTCAAGGTTATTGTTTTGTTTTCCAATTTAACTTTTTAGCAAAACTTTAATGTTCCACTCCCCTATTTTTGCTGCCATGGTTTCTAGTGAAAGTCTAATTTTCATTTTGCTTCTCTGAAAGTAAGAAAATATTTCTTCTTAGGCGTCTTTTATTTTCATCTTTGATTTTCTATTATTTAAATATGGTGTCACCCTGCCAAGATCATGAGAGAATTATTTTTTTGATCCTCTATGTGAGAGCATTTTGGGGTTACTACAGGTCCTAGCACTGCTACACTAACACACTTCAGAATTTTTAACTCTCAAACCTATCCACATTGAGCCTTCAGCACTTCATCAGTTGTATTTTAAATTTTCCAAAACCCCCTGCTAGCTCCCGCAGTGGTCTATGCTACTTGGTTTATGCCCCAGGAAAATATCACTCTGTACATTCATCTCTGTTTCTTCAAATTTGAGGGATGTTTTGCCTTATCATCTCACTTCTCTGACAAATTTAAGAATTTTTAATTTTCCTTCTGTTCAGCTTTTGTCTTGTTGTGAGGACTGATATGACAATTTCTATGGGATTTATATGCTCAATCAGAAAAAAAATAGTTCTGGAATTTTAATTTTTCTTCACCTACCAAAGCCTTCTGAATTTAAATTCTTGTTTAAATAGCAGGTTATGAGTTTGATAAACTTAGGTGAATGTGTTGAAATTTCTATTTTCCTTTAATATCTTTACTGGGGGAATATACTTATTTGGAACATATACTTGTCTCTAAGTTCATTCCCATGTTTTGTTGTTGCTGTTTTTTGTTTTATTTTTTTCATCTTTTGCTAAAGAGAATATTCAAGTTCACATAAGAGATTTAACTTTTTAAACAAATGATTGAGTTTTAGATATTAATCTCATGAATATCAGTTTATTCTCTTGTATTTGTTTAGACTATCAAATGACTGCTGGAGTTTCATTTTGCCATGTTTAAAGGGCAAAGGGGAAAAACTCCTAAATCACTAGTGCATTATTCATGTGTGTATAATATTAAATGGGCTTAATATTTAATGGTGTAATATTAAATGGCTTTTAAAGAGTCAAATTTACTTAAAAACCTCCTGCAGGATGCCTAGATTTGAATTATAATAAAACAGATACAATCCCAAATGTTCTTATCCTGAACACTGAAATTCCAGAAGATCAAAATTCCTAAAGTCTAAAATCATCAAAGAGAAAAATCTTGAAAATATATTTGTGGAAAAATTATCTCAATATATTTATTTATATTGTAAAACATTTATTTACAAAATATAAAGCACATTATAGGCGCATAATAGGCTACTGTATACCATACAAAGGTAATAACAACATACCTATTTTTGCAAGCATAAACACACAGATTTACTAACAACAATCATATAGGTATAATAATTATGAACAGATGAACTATATTTATAAACAGACCGAGCAAAAGCAAAACATACAAACACATGCCACTATGATTGTTAATTGTGTTGCACTCCACTTTGTAATTCTGACAATCTAAGTCTTTTGATGAGATCAATCACAACCTGTGATGGGTCATCACTACATATACATCCACCCAAAGAGCTGAAATAGTAAGATATTTTGTCTTTCATAAATGCATATATACAAAGAGAGCATATCTTCATTCATTGAGAATATTTGAACGCTTACTACTGAAAAAGTCAATTTTGTTATAATAGATTTTTCTCACAATCAAATTTGAAAAAAAGCATAAAAATGAATTAAAGCTCTCTTAAAGTCCTTACATAATTTATACCTCCAGTGTTGGAAATGATACAAAGATAAATGCAAAACTAAAAGTAACTTGCAAACTAAAAGAAATGTGACATAAGAAAAAGTGGATTGCAGTGATAGATTATAAGCAATTTCAGATATGCTATGAGAGCTGGCCAAATTTTATGACTATTAACTATATTATGAAATCTTGCATCATGATGAATAGCTGTTTCATTGTTTTTCTTTTAGAGCCAGACACTCCTTGGAGAATACATTCACAGTAGTTTTCTGTGTGCTGTTGCTCTTTTTTAAATTCGTCTATGATTTGATATATATATACTAACATGAACATTCTCTCCTGTGCCATACTTCTGTGTTGTTTTGAGTATTCAGAAACCCATTACATATACACTCATAAGATGGCAACAATTTTGGTGGAAACAATACTAGAACAATATATAGAATATGTTCATGTTTACTATATTCAGTGTATTATGTTGTCAATTTCTGCAAAGAAGTTGTTTTAATAAACCTTACAGTAATGAATCTAAAGATAAATTACATGCCAAAGAAAGACAATACATAAATATTTAGAGTTCTTATTAATTCTTTTCTGACTCACCGTCACCATTATTTCTACCTGTATCATACCTACTTAGGTTCATAGCACTGATTTCTATCTCAGTATGATCAGTATTGTCTAAAATGTGATGTCCATGTAGTGAGAACTCAGTATCATAAGACATGTGGTTTTAACAGTAACATTCAAGTTCATAAATTCCTCACACATTATTTTTTTCCTTTTCTCATATTTATTTCTTTTTCTTCTTTCCTTTCCCCTATCCCTCCCACTTTCCCTTCCCCTTTGGACCTTTTCTTCCTATTTCACATTATCTATTACACATTTTAATCCTCATTTAGACTTCCAGTTTCTCACACTAGAGAAACTATTCAGTATTTACACATGTGTCCTATTTATTTCACTTAAGAGTATGGCCTCAATGTGCATCAATTTAAGTATAAATGTCTCTAGTTTCTCATTCTTTATGGCCGAGTAGTACTCCATCTTATAAAAAAACCACACATCTTCTTTATCCAGTCTCCAGTTGATGGGCACTTGGGCTGTTTCCAAGTTTTAGCTATTACAAACTGCCACTATGAACATGGGTGCATATATACTGCTGTGGTATGATTCTTTTAAGTCTTTATCCTTACACATTTTATACTGAATTAGGGATTGTAAAATGGATTTAGATCTGTTTTATTTTAAAAAAAATAGACAGAAGCAATGTTGTATGCTGGACAGTCAATGTTAATACTGCTACTTCTGCAGAAACACAGGATACCTTTCATCTAGGGAGAATGAGGCTGTGCAACTGTCCTATGACCAGCAGTGCTGATGCACATATAGGTATATGAAACCTAAATGCCACCCTATCTTTCTCGTGTCTGTGGTTGGAAATAAAGGTCTCCACATGGTACAGCTAAACTTGCCAAAGTGCCATACACTATCATTGGACTGTGATATAAATGACAAACTTATATGCCCCTAAGAACTGGGGATTCTTTTTTAGAGTAGCTAGTGAGCATTACTGTCTCTTTCAACAGAACTCAATCATTCAAATTACAGAAAGTTGATAGCTTTCAGTTGTATTTTATTCTCCAAAGCAATATCCTACAAATTTAAAACCTTACAAAGCTGGGAAATGACTATGCATTTTATTCCATAATCACTAGGAAACTGCCCCCATCTTGTTGAAGCAATTATATGTGGGGGCACATTAAATCCTGAGATAACCAAGACTCCAGTGGCTGGCTTTTATATAGCAAGTCAGAGAGTGCATGATAAAGTCTCATTTTAAATTTTTTATCTGCCTTATCTTTAGTTGGTGCAGGATTTTCTTTACTTTATAACTTCAGGACTCATCTTCTGCTTTCGGAAAGCCAAAACTAATAGATACAACTTCCATTATTTCCTATATGAACAATACTTATTTCTTAATCATAATCTAAAACTCAGTTCAATAGTTCTGTCTCTAAACACACTTGCACATCAGAGGGTGAAATTGAGGCTCCAGAATTTTTTGGTCTAATGTGAGTAATTTGTGTAGTTTACTTTCAATACTTCTTTTTGTCTATTTAAAAACTCTAAAGCTTCTTTTCAGATGCAACTCTGAAGTAACTACAAACCTTTAGATTGGTATTATATAACATTATTTAGTGAAATATATGACTATGTAGTTAAAATAATCATGGTAAAATATCTTTTATTAGCATTATTTGAACTACAACTAAAGTCAGCATTTTTTCTCTTAATGATAAATTCAATGTTTGTATGGAATCCATTTCCTCACTTGGCTGATTTGCGAAAAGCTCAAAATCATTCCTCCAGAAGACCATTTTTCTTTATTACCATTGTGAAGAAAATAAATTTTTTAAAAATGTCCTTAAATGTGAAGATAATAAAAGTCATTACTGACTGCTAAAGTTTGAATGTTATCAACCTTCACTTAAAAAAAGAGTGATACTTATTTAATTGCTTTTAAAATCTTAACTGAATCAGAAACATTACAGCTAAATTGTAGTCTATGGCAATTATGAAAATCACAAAGCCAAGATTCTGTGACTTTTCAGTAATTTTTGACTATCATTGTCACAGTAATATTAGATTGTATATTTCACATATGGCTTATCTATTGCTTTATTATTGAACATTTCTTTTGAAATAAGTGAAAGACTTGAACAAAGATTAAAACTGAACTAAATAGTATAGCTTGAAGTTTTCATTCACCAGCTTTTAAAAAGAAATGCTAATTTGCATTTCATTCAAGTTTAAGTCTTACCTCACCAAAATTTTTTTTTGCCACCTGACTAGTTTTTTGTAGAAGTGAGGTGATAGATCTATTATTTGAAAAAAATTGGTTCAAATATGATTCTCATATGATTCAAATAATAAAACCGTTTCCTTGCATCTATCATTTAAGATTAAAAAAGAAAATTCAGAATAGAAGGAAAATTTAAATGGAATTACTTTTAAAAACATTGGAGCAGATAATGTAGGAATAATTTTCAAGCACTGGAGTTTAAATCCCACATAACTAGCATAGATTGAAGTCTATACTAATTATTTCAATGCTTTTGATTTCAAAATTCTTTGGTAACAACATACATTATTGGTGAGGGGTGGAGCTCATAAGTACTTGTTATCTCTCATTTGAGGCATTTGCTCAGTTTTATCATTGCTGTGTATTCCAAGACTTTGTAACTCTTATAAGCCTTTTGGGGAAAAAAGTTACTTTGAGGTCCTTTAACTTCCTTCCTTCCTTCTTTGCCTGCTTCCTTCCTTCTGTTGAGCTGAGAATCCATTTATCGGTCATGGTTTGAATCACTGCTCTTGTGGAAATCCCGTCAGCCCTTTATGAAAGAAGATGAGCACTTAAACTTAGTGAAATGTGTTTGCCTGATCTATGGAGCAAGGCTGGTTTCGTTTAGAACAGCATTTCTGCTTTCCTGATTATTGAACTCATTGTTATCCTTTGTAAAGTAGAAAAATATTTTTAAGAATTGAGATAGGAGCAATCTCATTTTCTAATTTTTTTGTCCATGTTTCCTGGATGTCGATGGTCAATTCTCAAACATAGTATATTTAAAACTTTACTCTGCTTTCTCCTTCTATTTGCACACATGAAATCTACCATTGCATTTTATTTTGAGTCATGCCTCTTCAGTTTCTAGGAATCATATATATCCTTTATATGACACTGACTACGCCTATTTGATCAGTTGGAAATTTTGTTGATTTCATTTCATACAAATCATTGCAGTTTTATTCCTTCTAGCCAACTTTCTTGGGACTCCCTCTGTTTAGACTCTATCATTTGTCATTTGAACCTTGAACATCTCTGCTTCATTACCACCACACCTCTTCCTATCCCTTCCTCACATTGCCACATTAGTTGGATTAATAACATGTTAAAATGACATATTGTTTTACTCTTCAAAATTCTTGAGTCACCTACCTGTCTTCATTCTCTAAAACACATCCTTGACCATACTAATTCAATTTGTGTAGCAGCGTTTTCATTTTTTTCCTTACTCCTTTTTCCAGGTTCTTTTTACAATCTTCAATGACTTTTTCTTTGTTAAACTTGGAATAACTATAACTTCTTCAAAACTAAGCTCATTATTATCTCTATAGTTAACCATTATGAATAAATTATATAAATTTGTCAAATTATCAAATAAGTGAATAAGAATAATGAATAATCAAATAAGAATGATGAGTAAAATAGTTATTCATATATTTTCACAATAATATCTTGAAATTTGTCCTTTTTAGTAATGAATAAGCCAATATTTCTCACCATGGTTTAATACTCATGTTAGAAGTATAGAAAATTGTGAATAGAGTTTGTTATCAAATTTCTCTTTAGTTTTCAAATTAGAGTCAATGTTCCTTTGACCTTTTCAGAATTTCCTGAGGTAGGTGCCAATTAAAAGTGGAGATGCCAGGTCCCATTTTATAACTCTTAAGTAAAAGTAGGGGTTGGTGACATAATTATATTCTGCATTTTTAAAAATCTTTTTTATTCTAATACTTGGTAAAACTTAAAAGACAGATATCTTGTCCAGTTACTTAGTGTCTCTTGGTCTTTGTTTGAAGACTTTTAGTTGCGTTGAATTCTCCATTTTTCAAAGCATTCCATTTGGGATTTTTTAATGATAGTATGAATAAAATGTGCAATACTTTACTTTTATTTTATTCAGTTTTAATAGTCATATATCCATATAATTATAACCAAATAAGCTACAGAACATTTCCATTACTCCAGAAAACCTATTCCTACTACTTGTCATGCAATTCCACACACTCAGAGGCAGCTCTTTTACGTTTTGATATCATGGCGAATTCTATCATGGAAAACTATCTCTGGTAAGGGAGAGAGAGAGAGAGGGAGAGAGAGAAAGGCAGAGAAAACATTTAAAACTCCAGCCTAGAAAACATCCTGACAGGCTACACATATTCTATCTCTGAGTTGTCTGTAATTATAACTGGAGATGCCTTCAGCTGTAACTTCAAGTTTCCAATTAACTGAAGATTTGCACAAATGACATATTCTTGTTCCAATCATTGTGTGAATTTTCCTTCTTATATCCAAGCCATTTGTTCATTCTTTGGGGAAAAAAGTATGCTGTCTTATATTCAACTTTTTAATCACTCATTTTAATATGATTCAGGCACATTATTGAGCATATATGTAGGAGTTTTTTTGTTTGTTTGCTTTGTTTTGTTTTTTGGTAGTGAAAATTGAACCCAGGCCATCCATACTGAAATATATCAGAGTCTTTCTAAATTGCCCAGATTGAATTAAAACTTGTGCTTCTGCCTCAGCCTCCCAAAATGATGAGTTTATAGATATGTGTCATTTCACCTGGTTTGTAGTTCATTAATTTTTTTAATAATAGTCATTTGGTAATGATGACTATTAAAATTTTTCATCTACTCACTTGCTAATTGACATTTGTTTCATTCCCTTTTTCTCATTATTATGCATAAGGCTGCTAAAATATTATTATAGAAGTAGTTTTGTAGAAATATGTCATAGTTAACCTTGAGTGACAACTTGACTGGCTTGAGAGATACCTGTGTATTAGTAAGCATACTTCTTGTTGTGTTTGAGTGCATCATGCAGGCATGACCTTGGAGACTTATTGGGTTTCTATGCCCTTCCACTCTGCCTCTTCCCTTGTTCTTGGCTTCCCAGATGCCATGAGTTGAGGAGCTTTATTACTCCAAGTCCTTCCACCATGAAGTTTCTGCCTCGAGCCAACTGACCATGGATTAAAACCTTGGAACCACAATTCAAAATAGCCTCTCTTTAAGTTGTAGGTGTCAGGTATTTTGTTCCAGCAATGGAAAGCAGACCAATACAGCAAATAAATTTTCATTTATTTTGGCTAATTAGTTAGAATTGCGAGGTTTATGGTGTATTTGTGTTCAATAAGAAAAGAAGTTGAAGAAAGCCATCCAATAAGTATTTTTTAGGGCACAAGCAGAAAAACAATGTGGTTAATTTAAGATGGGGACATTGGAATCTGAAACTCATGTTTGTTGTCCCAAGAGAAGGTATATTTTTATACCTCCACTAAAGAAAATGATTTTTTAAAATCTCAGTTTGCAAATATTTATACTGTATAATATTGGCTGAGTTTAATGAATTTTGTTCATCTATTGACAAAATACCTTTGGGAGATTTCAACCAAGTTACCCTCACTGTTTTATATAGAAGGAAGTGCAGTTGTGGAGTGGTTAAATTCCTAGTTCAGGATAATTCTGAGTAAAGTGTTTACACAGTTGATCTCTTCTGCACATAATTCTTTGAGCCCAAGTTCATCTCTTGCAATTTCTCTAATGCACAGTGGGAACACCTTTGCTCTTGAGCTATCTTGCTTCATGTGAAACTTGACATTAATTATCTCCTGTATGAGAAAAATGACTTATACCATAACAACCCAGTGGCTGATTCAAGGTATCATTCCTGATCATCATTCTTTTCCCCTTCTGGAAGTGTAATTCTTGGGCCAACTCTTCTAGGTACACCTTAAATTAGTAACTTGAGCTTGCTTAAATTCACCAAAATGTATTTAACTCTAGCCTCTACCATTTAACTTAGTGTTCTTATTGATCTTCACCATTTTCCAATACGCACTTATTGGAGATCTATTTTGTACACAGCACTCTAGGAAGCATTAATTTTGTAAGTACCGATGCTGGTACAGCATGTCTCACAGCACTATCTGTATCCAGCTGATTAACATATGCGCTTACATATTTATACTGGTGCTCACTGAATACTGAGTCTGAAGACATGGTAGCCTACATACCTGGAAATTCTTTAGAACAACAAATTATTTGGAACAAAGAACAGAATTCTTTAGAACAAACTGTCAGCCAAAGAAAAGAGTTGTATGAAATACAGTTATATAAAATAAGAATTGTATAAAATATTTAAATGTATTGTTAGACTTACTAAAAAATTAAATCACTGGATGCCAGAAAAGTAGACAAGAGTAATTACCATAGCAATCAATTTAAAACAATACTGGATCTGTTACCATAAAGTGTTCTTTTTGTGGCTGGTTTTAATAATCATCATCTTAGCAAATAGGAATATTCACTCAGGGATGGGAAAGGAAGCCAGGCATCCATAGAATGTAGGGAGCAATAACTGAAACTACATAAAATCTGACCCCTTAAAGGATGGTGTATTTAGTGAAGAGTAAGTACATTGCAAAAATTTTATTCTAATAAGGCAAGTATCATAAAATGCCTGATTCTTCCTCAAAGTACATACAGGAATGCCAAAATGACTCACTAAATGTACTAAGTATTAAACACAAAAAGATACAAAATATTAACTAGTAGAAAATATTGTAAGTAGGTAATAGCATTTAAGAGTATTATTAGGCATTAAGAGCATTACAGCTAATTATCAAGTTGTGAAAAATTTAATTTAGTTTTGTGTCTTGTATTCACAGCTGCATCTATAACTAGTTAAGGATTGCTTAGTTTGCTAGCATTGGTATGATTTAAAACTGGTATAATGCTCCCAATGCTGATTCACATGAATTTATGGCATAAAAGTTGAATGGCCACAAGGAGTACGGGAAAACAAGGGGTTCTATGGAACCTGTCACAGACGTATGTAGACAGATAAAGAGAAGTAATTTTTGAAAGAAATTAAGCAAAAATGTCTATGTAGAAAATTTTTTGTGTGATAAGGTGTGTAGAACTGTAAAACAGAAGATCCAGATCTGATTAAGTCAGTTAATAAACCATTCTGTTTATTTCACTTGAGTATAGGCTCAATGTGCATCCATTTAGCTATAAATGTCTCTATTTTCTTATTCTTTATGGCTGAATAGTACTCCATTGTACAAAAAAATACATTTTCTTTATCTAGTCACCATTTGATGGACATTTGGGCTGTTTCAAAGTTTTAGCTATTAAAAACTGTACTGCCATAAACATGGATGTGCATAGATCATTGTGGTATAATGCTTTTAATTCTTTTGGGAATATACCCAGCAAGGGAATAGCTGAATCAAATGGGACCTCTAATCGTAATATTTTTAGGTATCTCCATTGATTTCTACAGTGGTTGCACCAGTCTATACTTTCACCAACAGTAGAGAAGTGTTCCTTTTCCCCCACAACCCCACCAGCATTTGTTATTGGATGATTTCTTGATAGCAGCCATTGTTTCAGGAGTGAGGTGGAATCTCAGTGTTGTTTTCATTTGAATCTCTTCGGTGAAGTAAATAGGACACACATGTGTAAATACCAAGCAGTTTCTCTGGGGTGAGAAACTGAACATGTAAATGAAGATCAAAATGTGTAATATATAATGTGAAATAGGAAGAAAAGGTCCAAAAGGGAAGGGGAAGTTGGGTGAGGTATGGGAAAGGAAGGAATAAAAAGAAGAAAAAAAGGGCCTGGGATTTAACTCAGTGGCTTCACAGCCTGCTGTGCAAGCACAAGGACCCGAGTTCAATCCCCAGTACAAAATATATATATGAGGAAAGGAAAAGATGGACACAGAGTCTTTGTAAATAGGGAGGATGGAGGGGTAGAAGGGAGGTCAGGGTTATGGGGAAAAATATAAGAACCAAGATATATCATGTAAAGGTATAAATTTCCAATGATGAATGTCATCACACTGTATACCTAAAATGTACCAATATCTTAATGAATGAATAAATAAAACATTCTGTCTTAACGGGAATATTCTCAATTATAAAATATGTCAGTACACCAGAATTGTATTTGAAAATAGTGAAATAAGATTCATTAACACTTTGCTATTTATGGAGCACAAACCAGTACCAGTGGTGAAAGTGACTACATTTGTACGTGTACAAATTATTATGCTTTCTGCGTCTTACATGCAGGTTGTTTCTTAGCACATCTGATGCATTTTATAATGATGAAGTCTAAAATTTCATATGAAATGACATGTTAAAATGTCAGTAACACATGACCATGCAGGGGCAAAGATCCTGAACATATTTACATATAAGTCAAGCTATGTATGATAAGAGGAATCTGATTTTAAAAGAATTTAACAAATTAGCAAAGTAGGGATTTTAAGATATATTTGATCTAATCTTATGTAGGTGATAATTTCTGGTTAATTTTATCAAGAAATTTTGTTTAACCAGGGAAGAAGAACTACTATGTACTTTACAGAATTGGAGTTTATTATAGGACTTAGAACTTGCTTAGTTTTTAGAGATGCAGTAAAAATAAAGATTCAAAAAATGCAAATTAAGAGATCAGAAAGTCACCTTCCAGTAATGGCACAGGTTGAGAAATCTGAAAATGAAGCACACAGAGCTGCTTTAAGAGAATGCTGAAAGGGGCTGGTGTAGTTTGATGAGTGAATGTGGTTCTATATGATTAGAATTGCTTTGTATTCACAGTGAAGTAGGCTTGGGCTTTTTAAAAAGGGTCTGCAGTCTTAACGGAAGCTGGGTTCAAAGGAGAGTATGTTAAAGACAAAACTGTACCTGTACTTTTCCACCTCTCTTCTAAATAGTTACGACTTCAGAGTCCAGTGACTGATGCTTCATTTCTGCCTTCTGAACTTTGTCTAATTTAATTTGTTCTTATTAACCTTGAACCATACAGAGAAAGATGGAAAATGGAGTTCTCATTGTAACCAAGTTGAGAATAAAAATATCCAAATATCTATATATGCCCTTCTAGATTTTTCATTACAGTAAAATAGTTGTGTTGGTAAAAAGGAAGTATTCTTATAGACATCAAAAAAGAAAACTAAAAGAAAGAAGATTGACAGAAAATTAAAGTACCTAAAAGTTTTATTACAAGAAAAACTAAAATTCTGGTGGTAGAAATTTTGAAGGAAAAGTATTACAATTGCTAACTAAATAGAGATGATATAATGATAATAGAAAGAATAATGCTTTTTAAAAAGTCAAACATCCCCAAATATGACCACACAAAAGAGAATAAAATAAATAAATAAACTACAATTTGTACAAACAAGAGAGAATCTTCATTGTAATGAATTATCTGCTCCCATAGTTCCAAAAACTTTCATATTGCCTTGTTAAGAGGAACAGCAATCTCGTGATTAATGAAGCTTGTTTAATAAAAGGCAGTTTCTTTTTTTTTCATAATATGACCCTCTAGAGAAGATAGTGAGATAAAATGAATTAATAAATATTGTTCATTTTAAAATGTATTTAAGACTACTTATTGAAAAGTAGAAATTTAAAGATCCTGAGACCTTATAGCTGATATGTGAAACTGATAGATTTCTCTAAATTTTACAATTTCGACATGAAATGACATTACCATTTATAAGTTATCAAACTGAAATTATTTTAAATCTCATGAATTTAAAAAGGTTTAACTCTGACAGAAAAAGATTTAACAATTTCAATATTTTTTCATAGTATTTAAAAATTGATGCCAGATGAAATTTATCAAAAAATGAATTCCATATTAAAAGTGTTATAGAGATGGGTTAAGCAAGGACTAACAAGATATAGTTTTATTTTTGTATATTGTGATATATAACTTGCTATGAATTCTTTTCTCATGCTCAGTAAAAGTTTTTGTTCCTAATTTTATATCTGTAATTGTTTTATCCTTTTCATTAAATCAGTATTTTGGAATTACAAATTAGAACACAAAGGAAACTGAAAAGAACTGGGTTTGAAATCTTACATTTGTGCAATATGAGGGAAAGGATTCAGTAGGTCTTTGATTTATCTTTTTTTTTTCTAAGTAATTGCAGTTCCCAATGATTTTGCCCACAGAAACAGCATCTATCCCCAATTTACAATGTTCATAGTATTTAAACACTTACTTTTCTTTCAACTTAAACAGTTGCTTTTCTTTGCAAGATATGTGGAGATCTATCTTTTTCAAGTCTGAATTGTTGTAATCAGTGGATGCTTAGAGATACAGCTTGTATTCTGTTGGCTCTGAATGCTAAATACTCAATATCAGCAGTGTCTGTAAGTTCTTTTATGAGTTTGTTATGCAGACCCTCTAAAGCACAGGTCAGATTTACTTCCTTATTCAGGCCTTATTTGCTTCCTGGGACTGTTATAATGAAGTACTACAAACTAGGTAACTTAAGATCAAAGTACGGACAGGGTTGGTTCCTTCCAAAAATTGTGAGAAAGAACCTGTTCCATGCTTCTCACTTGATGGCAATATTTGCTATTTCCTCAGCTTATGAAAGCAGCACCTTGATCTTTGTCTTCATTTTAATATGATGTTTCCCTTTTTATAAGGACATTAGTCATATTGGGTTAGGGAAGATCCTACCCTAAAATGATTTCATCTTCACCAGTTACACCTCAACTGTCTCTATTTCCTAAAAAAAAAAATTCATTCTGAGGTACTAGTGGTTAGGGGTAAGTATTAACAACTCACCCCATTACATGATGTATAAGAGGAGTACTGTGGAGCAGCAAGGAATAACAACAAGAAGAACAATAACAAATTGCACAGATGCACAGGAAGACCTTACTTCCACATAAGGTGCAAGTATGGGGGACCTTCTTTTTGAACTGATTATATCTTATTCTTGGGTGAGAAAACTCAGGGGAACCACAACAAATCCATGCTTGATTCATTCACCATTGCTGGGAGAATGTTAGACCTACTTAATATGGATTAGATCATTTTAAAATTGAGGCTTTACTTGTACTCTAAATATCATGAAATGAACCTATAGAAAGTACTTGCTTTGCATATTAATATAAAGAAGAAATAGAGATTATGAACAGGTTCAGGGAAGGATCAACCAGAGAAACAAAGTAACAAGTCAATGGGTGAAGCATCAGTAAATTCATGATGGCAATTTTGGCAGCAGCATTGCAGGCATAAAAACAAGTACTTATCTGGAATAAAAGTCTATTTTAGTAAGAACAAAGTACTTCCTTGTTCATGAAGAGAATCAGTGTAATCGAGCTGTAACCAGGTATCTGACTGATCACCTTCAGAAATGGTGCTAGATCTGGGGCTTAGTATTGATTTTTGCTGCTGGTACTTTGACACTCTGAAGTGTATGTGTTCAGGCTGGTCTTGGTCAGTTCAAGTCTTTCTTGCCGAACGCCTGCATAACTTTCATCCTTTTAACATGGCCAATTTGAGTATAAGATCAGTTGACAATGACAGGAGCTAATGAGGAAAGGGTTGCATGAATATCTACATAAC
This sequence comes from Heterocephalus glaber, assembly GCF_000247695.1. The sequence continues at coordinate 6,313,503 of NW_004624815.1, forward strand.
AGATCATCCTATAAATTTGATTAATTAAATCTTTTTATGCTGAAATCATACTGTGGTAAACACATAAGACACAAATAGTTTTACATTTTTTGCCTATTTAGAGAGGCCTATTTACATATCTACATGCTTCTCCCCCAAATTGTCTTGTCACCAATATTTCAACTGTATTCCTCCCCAGTCCCTGCCCATCTAGCCAAACAATTGGCAACAATTTTAAATATTTGTGTAACTCCCAACTCCAAATTTAAATGTTCAAATCCTAAACCCAAGAACTAGTATTAGTAGTCTTCTGAAATAGCCCCACTAGCACATTCACCCCTTCCATCTTATGAGGACACAGCAAGAAGGCACCCTCTGGGTTTTCATCAGACACCAGATCAACCAGCATCTGGATCTCCAGAACCATGAAGAATAAATTTCTTTTGTTTGTAAGATATCCAGTTTATTCTATTTTTTATAGTACCCCAAACAGACTTATTCATACTTCTGGCCACCTGTTCTTTCAACGAAATTATAAAACACATACATTACTTGAAGTTCTGCCCATCAGGAGGATGATCCTTCGCTACTGACTCCCTGTCCCAGAGAGGTGCTGTAGTGCTATAGCTGTTTGCTTTAATGTGGTACCCGCATTGAGAAAAGAATAACTACTACAAACCAGACTTTAGTCTTTCTTCCTCAGTCAACTGACTGTGAAGGAGCTCTCCACTAGTGCATAGATGATGTGATGTATCACAGTGAGTGGTCATGATCATTTATACCACTTCTCCATGCACATTACTTATGCCTCAGGGAAGTTATAGAGGGTATATGGTCATTTATGCAGAACTAGATCTGGGAATTTAAAGCTCTGAACTCATTATTTTCTTTCCCTTTTCCCAACACATTTCAAACTAACCTACAAAGATCATGATACTCTTTAATATCACCAAAATATTCTAAAGTAAAAAATACACATCCAGCATTTCATCTCCTGTATGTACTCAGAGCTGTCCAAAGGCAATGATTTGAGTAACTTCTATTTCTTTGTCTCTTTATCACTGAAAATAGGGTCATTTTGCTTTTGAATCAAGTCAAATATGAGCATCAGTTCTTGAAGACCAAGCATCAATTCATATAAGATATCCTTAAGATTCCTCTGAAACCATTTCCAGTACTAAACTTTGCATCAAAGTTCACTTAGACCAGCAGATTCAGAAAGAGATAAGAATGTAAATGCTATAGCTATAGACATGAGATTTAAAGGAACTGTTTAATGTAATTTCTGGCTAATTAAGCAAGTCCAGAGTCCATAAGTCTGAAGCTTCTTTATCCCTTCAAGGAAGAAGTAAACTAATGATAAGTGGTTTCAAATAGTTAAGTAAGGCCTACCCAGAATATTCTTCTTTTTTATTAACTTAAACTGATAAGGACTTTGTTTGCAAATTTCTTCAGAACATCATCTAGATTTGCATTTGACTGAAAAACTGAGAGATGACTGAATGCTATAAAATGGTCTCCATCCCTTTCATCTTCCAACTCTCCAGAGACGTACTGTCCTCTGTAGCTTATTCTAAGTGGAAGCAGAGTGAAACAAAGGAAATTCTGAGGACTGTGTCACCCGAGACAAGTTATACATCAAAACACATCATATATGATAGGGTTATATTATCTCAGGTAACAACTTTTCTTTGTACTTCTCCTTGTTAATCAATTTTCAAAATATATATAGAGAGAAATATAAACTTTAAAAACTGGAAATTATTTTTGAAATTTACTAAAAACCTCTGCAGTAGGCTCCAGTCTCCTGCTCAAATGATCAATGTTGCTATAAATGAAATTCAAAAGGATCTTCAGTTTTACCTGGATAGAAATAATGAACATACCCATCAAATTATGCTAGGCAGCTCTTTGCTCTTGAAAATAATAGTTTATTATCTATATTGAAAATGTTAAACAAGGGTTGCTTTGGGGATTTTTGCATATTTTTCTTTTTTTGTTTTTGTTTTTTGCTTTTTAAAAAAATTGTTATTCTCTCTTCTATTACTACATTTTCCAGAGATGATATCCAGGAAAGCATTCTACCATTAATGGAGGCTATAAGCATTTCACAAAATAAAACAGTTTCAAAGCAAATCATAATCTTTAAAATAGTAACACAAATGAGAGTATTCCGCATCCCATTTAAAAAAAAAAAAAGTTGACTGACAATAGATTCCTTTTACATTTATTAAAATATTACGAAGTGAATGAAAAGAAAAAAATATTTGAGATGACCATGCATTAGAAAATTCTAAAACTATCGGGGTCAGTGGTAGCTGAAACACCTAAACAGTCTTGTGACTTGGGCTTTCACAACAAAAGAGTTAAATTCTGATAGACTATCCTAATATGAATGTTTCAAAAACTCCAGATTATTTCCATTTTAGTCTATTATTTATCCAAGTAACTAACACAGTCCAATTTGAAGGGAAAGAAAATACATTCTACTTTTTGATACAGGAATGGTAAAAATTCTGAAGAGATTGGTGGGAGATATTGTCTTGGTCATGTTTGTAAATAAAATCTGCTGCATCAACTTTAGAACCTTATCCCTCAAACTCAAATAACCTTAAGTATTTTGGGTTGTTTGTTTGTTTTTTGCATTAAGAACCAAATAACTTTATTGGAAGCAACAATCTAATGGAAAGGAAAGATGAAACAAATATGTTGATAGGGAAGCGTGTCTGGTGACCCAGAAAGAACCCCATGGCCCTAGAACAGTCCATGCTTAGTCCTCTTTATTGCCATCATCCAGGCTCAGTCTGCAAAAGAGGTAGTTGGTGAGGCCCTCCCTCAGGGGGGCCATATTGAGCAGGCTGGTCAAGCACATGGCCAACTCCTGAGGAGCTGGACTGGGCCACAAGTAGTGGCAAAGCAGGAAGTCGCACAGGTAGGGGTCGCCCTTTTTGGACGCCAGACCCTACAGTTCCACGTGGCTCTAGTTGAAGATGTTCTCCAGGCTGAAAGCACGCTCCACAACCTGGGCTCTACCATGCCAGTATTAGCTGTCGGGCTGCATGATGTCGTGAAGGGTAACGCTGTCACAGTGAATGTTCTTTACCCGCATGAGCTTCTCAGCTAGCTCTCTCCACTTGTGAGACTGGCACAAAGAGAAGCGCCAAAAGCGACTCAAGGTCACATCAAAGTGGTCACAGTAGAAGGCCCAGGACAGGTAAACATAGAAGTGTGGAGCTGTACCTGGATCTGAACTTTGACTGCAGCCTGGCAGTCAGGGTGGTATCTGTGGTTGTCCTGGGGCGTGGCAGCCATGGCGGGTATAGCGAGCACTAAGGCAGCAAAGGCTGAGAAGTTGGCGCAAGCACATGGGCAGCGATGACAACCACTGCAGAGGCGGCAAGGTCCTCGTGGTACCCCCCAGGGTGGCTGAGGAAGCAACCAGCCAAGGACTAGCTTAGGGCAGAGGCTGAAGTGAGGTGAGTCTGAGGCAGGGCAGAAGTGGAAGGGCTCCACAGCAGGAGGGGTTGGAAATACATGAGGTGGAAGTGCACGGGACAGAAATGGGTCATGGTGGCTCTTGGAGAATTCTCTGAGGGGGGTTTCAGGGATCAGAGGTCAGCAGTCAGGGCCATGAATGTAGAATCTTGTACCGTATATCAAAAGATTATTTATGAATATAAGTGCAAGGTTTTTTTTAATGGTTTCTTTAAGCAGCTTATCTGAATATTGTCCAAATGTGACTGTTTCATTAAGTGTAGTAGTGGGTTTTTTGGTATATTTAATAAAATAAAGCTGTATTTGAATAGCAGTTCTCAATGACTTGAATACTTATTTGACCTCTATGAGGAAGAGGTTGGCGTCTGGGGCAGTCACTCAAATGCTGAATTTCATCAGCAGCCCTTGACAACTTTATACTGTCTTGCTTCTATTGAATTAAAATTTTGCAATATTTGCTTTTTAAATTGCAAGATTTGTAGTACCTTTTTCCTATTTCAAATTATCAATTATTCATTTTAATCATTTTCATCTTTATTTACACTTTCAGTTTCTCACACTAGAGATACTATTCGGTCTTTACAAGTGTGTCCTATTTATGTCACTTAAGAGTATGGCCTCAATATGCATCCATTGAGCTATAAATGACTAGTTTCTTGTTCTTTATGGTTGAGTAGTACTCCATTTTAATAACTTTAAAAAAGCTTGTTTAGATTAATAGCAACTTAATTTAATTTATACATAAGTTTTGCTCCAACATATATCCAGTGTTTATGTGGATAAAATTTTCCTTCATTTTTAAATGATAATTTTCCCCTATTAAAATTTCTGTTAGGCTGTTTTTTCATTTCAATATTTTCATACCATTCTTTTATCTTCAATGGCTATTGATGAAGAATCAGCTGTAAATAATACTGAGAATCTGTTATATGGAAGAAATCATTTGTCTCTTATTTGGTGATTTATTATACTCATACTCTTCTATAATTCTTTTTTTTTTTTTTTTTTGTACCCGGGATTGAACTTGGGTCCTTGCGCTTGCAAAGCAGGTGTCGGAACCACTGAGCTAAATCCCTGGCTTCTTTAATTCTTTATACATGGTATCCCTTACTTTTGCAAATATCTATAAATGCTGACTAAAGTCCTTGTTTTGTAATTCCATCACCTAAGATTGTTAGGGGCAGCTACAATTTTTCTTTTTGTTTTTTAAGTGATTTTTATGAACTAATTCTGAAAAATTTATATTCTTCAATGTGTTTGGATATTACAGTCAGCTTGGTTAGCTTAGCGGTCAGCTAATGTTTGGGGAGAGATTTCCTTAAACACCTTTACCTGATAATTTTCTCAGCTTTTAGGCTATGTGTGGGAACATTATTTCTGTGTTCTGGAAGTTTAAAACTCTAATTGAATTGTCATTTTCTTTTTACACAAAACCTCAAGGTTAGCCAATAGTGAGAGACTAGAACTTTCCTTTTTTGAAGATAAAAGGAACATAAAATTTAGTTTATTGAAAGTAAAGAAGAAAAGAAGTAGAAATGAAAAAAAATTAGAGATGAAAAAATAGGCACCCTACACTCAGAGCAGTTCACTATAAGAAGAAGACTGTGGCTACAATCAATGTCTGCCATCTTTTATATGTATCTTTATTGATTGATTATTTTTTAAATCTGGGAACAAGAGCCTTCTTAAGTCTTTCCTGAGGATGTACACAATCCTTTAGGCATGTGTATGTGTATTTGTGTGTGTGTGTGTGTGTGTGTGCATGTTTTTGTGTCTGCATTGGCACATCTGTGAACATGCAGGCAGACATGCAGTAGAGTGAGGGAGAGGAGGAGGAGGTGAGAAAAAAGAGGAGAGAGGAGGAGAGAGGGAGAGATTGTGAAAATTCAAGAATGTCAAAGGTTTAAAAATCTCCTATGGATATCTCAATCCCTATATTTTTGTTCATATTTTAATATTCTTGGATATTTAATCATCAACCTGTTTGCTACAACTGATATCAGCACCTCCTGCATACAAGATATTAAATAATTGTTTCTGACTCTGTTTGACAAGTGCATTGGGCACAGGCTTCTTCCTTCACACTATGAAAATACAGAGTCAGATTAAATAAAGGCAAGTCTTATGAACGGGGTTTTCAATGGACCTTCCAGAT
>NW_004624815.1:6326372-6346513 GCF_000247695.1 Heterocephalus glaber
AGTGGGTCCAGGTGGTTGAGTATCAGAGTGTTCCATCTCACTTCCCTTTGGGGTTGCTGTAGGTGATCTGGAAGTCTGGTTTTGAGACTCATTTATGTGTTCTCTCATTTTGACTAGGGGGAGGGCTTTTGAAACCTGCCCAGATTACCTCCTCTGAGCTGGGAGAGGTGGGACAGGGGCCAGGAGCAGCAGTATGGATGGTGGCCCAAAAGACCTTCCTGTGGCCTAGGAGCAGGGGGAGGGATGGTGGCCAGGAAGCCCCTTCCTCTGGACCAGGAGTGGTGGTAGGGATGGTGGGCCAGAAGCCCCTTCCTCTGTGCCAGGAGCATCATGACAGAAGGTGGCCCAAATCCCTTTCCTGTGGGCTGGGAGCAGCAGAGGGCTGGTGACCAGGAAGCCCCTTCCTCTGGACCAGGAGCAGTGGGATGGTGGCTCAGAAGCCCCTACCTCTGGGCTGGGAGCCATGGCAGTGATGGTGGCCCAGAAGCCCCTTCCTCTGGGCCAGGAGCAGTGGGACAGAAGATGGCCCTAAAGCCCTTTCCTCTGGGCTGGGAGCAGCAGGAGGGATGGTGTCCATTAAGCCCCTTCCTCTGGACCAGGAGCAGTGGGATGGTGGCTCAGAAGCCCCTACCTCTGGGCCAGGAGCAGCGGGACTCAGTACCATGTTCTGGTGGTCCGGTGTCCTCTGCCTCAACTCAGATATCTTTAATAAACAAGTCTATCTTTAACCCAGTATTTAGTCCTGAATTTTCCTGTTTATCAAAATTCTGCCTACTTAAAGGTCCTGTAAATACTAAGAGATAAATAATCAAAAAGCTTTACCACCTGAATGTGAGGCAATGATACAGAAGAATTATGGAATATAGGTGGATCCATAAAGCCAGTGCAGTGCTGGTTTGGATGTCAACCATTACACGCCTGGGTGACTTATGGTAATCTTTATACTGTGTTGAATTTGAGACTTGATGAAAAAGTGAAGATTATATAGGTGGAGGGTAAAAAAGCAGATAATATGGTGTCAAGAAAATGAAATCATATATTATTTAAGAATCTCTTGATTTATATAATGAAATCCATGAGTAACTATCTCAATTTTAGCAAAGATACTCTTTTCAAAAATGACATGTATGTACTTTACCATTTTGTACATTCATACATACAACTTTCTTAGCCCAAGACATCCATATACCTTTGCAGGAGCTTAGGAAATGGAAGTAGATTTGGAAAATTACAGAAAGAAGGGAAAGAATAAGAAAGAATTTGTCATTTAAAATAACACTTTGCTGTAGACCAACTGACTTGAAAAAGAGGAAACTTTCAAAGAAAGGACTTTTTAACTTTTTACATTTTCACTTAATACATTGATGCCAGAATAAAATCATTTTATGTAAGAGATATTCTGCATAGACAGAGATGGTAGGTAAAAAGAGGGCTTACTTCTTTCAGCTCTGGATGATTACAGAGAGAAAAAGCTGAGAGAAATTTAGTGATAGATGGAAAGGAAATAGAACATGTATCCTGATGTGCACTGTTCTGAGGAACAGGTTGAAGACAATCCTGAGGATAGAATACATTTTTCTTACCAGGAACACTGACTTCTGTTTGCTGCTGAAGGATATAATTCAATATAGTATGCTATAATTTGAGTTCTATATACCCTTGCTGCAACACTTCTGATTTCTTCCTAAGTATGCAACTCCATTTAGAATGTTTCATTTATATTTAGGTGCCAATCAAGATATTGCATTAATATATGAAAAACCATTAATTATCCTGAAAATCATGGGTAATATTTTAACCCACCCACACCCCTCCAGTTTTTTTTAATACCATAAAATTTCTGGAAAATTCTACCATTTGTTTCCAATGTGGTCCATCATCTTTGAGGCTAAATGGCATCATAGAGTATGAAATTTAAATAAAAACAGTTGCACAGAATGAATTTTCAATTGTGCCCCAGTTTATTTACTTGTTACAGAAAATATACAATGTGAAAGTCACCATTTTGTCTATAATAAGATTTTCTTTGCATGACTAATGTGAATATTAAAGATAATATATGCAAAGAGCCTATACTCTTTGCTGAGACAAAATACCCAACACACACAGATTAAAGTACAAAAGTTTATTCAACTCATAGTTTGTAGAGGTTTCAGTTCATAGTTGGCAGGCTCCCAGGCAGGGTGGCATGCCACAGGAACATCACAGAAGGGAAATATTTCATAGCATGGCAGGCAGAAGGTTGCATCAATAGCAAGTAGTGAGCAGAAGCAGCAAAGCAAGCCTCCATTTCCCTTTTATCCCATCCAGGCTATAAGCCTTTTGGGTGGTGCCACCCACACCCAGGGTGGGCCTTTCCATTATCCATTCCAAGAGCTATGCTAAACCAATCAGTGGATTAATTTGGTACCACACACTCTTAATTTCCATTTCACACACTCTAGAGCCAGCCAACTCCAAAAAGTCCCACCTATGAGCACATGAGGTTTTGGGGATAACATCTAGATACAAACCATAACAGAGCCTAACTATGATATTCATTCAATAATAGGAAAATATTTTGCTATTGCAGCTGCCTTAACATTATATGAACAGCCTTAACTTATTATCTATTCTCATTATTATCCACAGATAAGGAAAAGGAAGTTGCAAGTAGAATTTTTGAAGTTCAATAATCCCAGGGAGCACAGATATCCTGTAGCCTCATTAAAATTATAGAGAAAAATCACTTGTAGCCCACTTACTGTAAAAGGCAACTCTTGCATTTTATGATACTCTCATTAACAATATGTCATTAAATCATGATAATTAAATTGGACTGGCCCTAACGCCAGAACTTGGATTTTTAAAATCATATCTTGCAATGAAAACTGGTTTCTCAAGATCCTAACTGTTCTTTATATTGATTTCCTACTGTTAATTAAAAGGTATATTAGGGGATTAAAACAGCTGAAGGCTTACCCACATACTAAGTCAGATCCTTTACAACCTACATATGTAGAAATAGTAACATTTAGGTGAGTTGAAAAGACCTTGAATTTTAGTGTAACAATATTCTAATGTAATTATTTTAATTGTAATGGCAGATTTTCCTAATTGTGATACTAACTTTTTTACTGGTACATAGCACGATTATCTGATACCTGACTGATTTAATTTTTAAAAGGGTCAAGACTAAGGCAGGTTTCCTCAGAGTTGTGTATTTATTTATAAATATTTTCTTATTTGTATATATTTATTTGAAGTATACTATTATGTGACTTCTAGGTGTCTAAACAGTCCTACTAAGTTCAATCACTGTAGAAGCCTAAAAGAAACATTTAAATAAATAAATTAAAGTTACTGAAAGTTTGATTAGTCTTTGAGCTATAAGATATAGATGACCCAGAAAGATTAGGAAACTTGGTGAAAATACAGTCACTTAATGACAAATTTCTGTACAGCATCACCCTATTTGAAGATCATTGATCTAAATTAAAACTTATACATATATATACATATATTATATGTATTGCCTCAAATTCTTACCACAATCCTAACAAATATAATATTATTTCCACGTATGACATTAAAGAAAAAATGCTTAGCCACAAGAAAACAGGTTATAAATGTCCAAGTGGAATTTTAGCCCAAATTTGCCTGTTTTTAGATTCTGTTTATTTTAGCTTGTATTCTTATGTATGATCTAGTTTAACTGGAAGCCTAAGCAAATCTGAAGAGATATAAAATCAATGTACATTGAATAAAGTTGTCATTTGCCTTTAGCTATGTATTTTACTACTATGGAAAATGCACATAATAGCACAGGGTAGATAATTATTTCATCCATTTAGAGACTTAGAAGAATCTTCAAAATTATACTTTATTCCCTCACTTGGCTGGTAAAAAATGGAGTTAAGTTCATAGAAGTGAATTGAAATTTCCCCAAACCCTATTCTTGATAAATGATTGTGCTAGTACTTTATCCCAACCTTTTGAATTTAAGTCTAATATTTTTCATAGATGCTAGATAATTTAGAAATAAAATATTCAAAACTCCTTCTCACATGAATGAAATTCATTTTGCTACATACCTTCTTCATATTCAAGCACCACCTACTTACATATTCAATAAGTTGATATACATAGTCTTCTGATTTAAATTTTCATCACAACACTCTTTTACTCTTATTTGAATTTACAATTTTAGCTACAAAGTTTATCAAATACACAGAAAAGTAGAGAATAACATAGAAAATATCTCTGTACCCATCACAGAGAATAAAGATACTGACATATTTGTGTCAATCCCCTTTTTTGTATTAATTATTGCACAATTAAAACCATATACCATAGCCTTTTAACTTCCCTTTTATCCAACTGAGACCAGTATCATAAAGTTGATACACAGTTAAAGTTTATACATTTTCCATATAATATTCTTTTTTATAAATTTACCCATTTTTATGTATTCTCCTACTGAAAACTGTATATTATTGTTCTAGTGTTTCCAAACTCGGTTTTAAAAAAATTAGTACAAAAAAAAGCAGAGTCAAAGCACCTTGGGTGTGGTGTGCACATAGGAGTTTCCCTAAGATAGATGCTAAAATGATATAGGCTTGGATCAAAAGTAAATATCTTTAAATACACCAATTGTGGCTAAATATTTTCTATGTGGAAATATAGTTAGACTATTGTTAACTTCATATAAATTTATCTTTCAAAAACAATGATACTTATCACACTTTTGATTTTTGAAAATTTATATATATGAATAAGATTTTACCGTTTTAATTCTAATGTATTTGACTTCTGATAAGATTACACAGTTTTGTCACATTTATAATTTTGTTTAGATTTTTACTTTGTTAATTGATTCGTATATCCATTTCCCACAGATTTTGTTAACATTGGATTGTTGCTCTTTATCTGGTTTGAAGCATTTCCTCAGATGGTCAACTTAATAATCCTTCATGAGTTATAAGATGCAAATATCTCATCCAACTTTTGTGTAATTTTTTTCTTTCAGATTGTTAGTAAAACAATAATTTTATTCTTCTCAAATTTGTCAGTCTCTTACTTTAGAACATTTGGCTTATGTCTTTTTTAACAAATGATATTTTATTCCGCTGACAAAATGTTCTTCAGTTTTTAACTTCGTGTTTTACATATTTTATTTCTGTTTTCATGTTTTGATTGTGTGTATATTAACAAATAACATTCTCAATATGAGTATATAATTTTCTAAATACTGCTTGATAGTCTAACTTCAACTCACTTATTATCAATGTTATATGGAATGTGACAGAAAACTATGATGTGTTCAAATTTTAAAAATTAATACAATAAAAGACACATTACCATTAATATTCATCAAAATACTCCCCCTTGCTTTGAACACAATTGTCCTGTAGTTCTTGCTTTCTGAAGCAGTTCTGGAAATTCTTTTTCCTATTTTTAGTTGTGCTTTCATGTTTTCCTCCATATCCTGAATTAATGTAAAACATTTCCTTCTCATGATCATTTCTGTCTTTGGGAAAGGACCAAAATTTCCAGGGTGCCAGATTCAGTGAATAAGGCAGATGAGGCCATACCATGATGTTTTTACCTGCTTGCCTTTCATTTGGGTGATCCTCAGCAGCAGCATTCACAGAGGTTTTTGTTGTTGTTATTGTTGTTTTTCCTCATGCTCCACAAAGGAAGACTTCCAGATTGCTTGAGAAAGTGTCAAGAACAATGGGATAGATGTGTTTGAAGCAAGTGGGGATATTTTGAAGATGATTATTGTCAATATATCTTTTAATGTGATTTTTTTTATTTACACAATTACCATATATTTTGATCACACCGCATATCCATATTAAGTCCCTATATGTATGGTGTGGATCTATATCTAGATTCTATTTTATAATGACAGTAGTAGATGCCTGTAGAAATACCATAGTTGCACATACAAATACCATGCAGTCCTACTTACTTTATCTTTAACTGAAGTTGGTATGTCTAAAAGGGAGTACCTTTACCTTAGTATTTTGCAGCTAACATTAGATGTTAGATTTGAGGGAAAGGCAAACAAGCCAACACCCCAATAATTATGCATTTTAATTGCTATAAAAGTTAACTGTTGCTTCAATAAGGTGATATTAAAGATCACCCCCAAAACTATTTTTATTCATATGTCTTGAAGTCAGCAGATCTAATCTGGACTCAAGTGAGTTTTGATCCAAACTTCAGGTTCTATGTATATCTGATCTATGTAAGTGTTAGCTGTTCCATACCTTTCTATATGGTTTGAGAAACACGAGAATCAAGGCCTTCTTAAAACTACTCCAATTCTCTCTTAATATCACATCTTGTAAAATCCCATTTGTCAACTGCAGTTACATTGATGAGGCCAAAATCAGTGTGTACTGAGGTATACACTGCCTGAAGCAGAAACATTTGCCAATTTGGGCAGGGCTGGAATTAATCTCAGTTTCATACAATTATAAATTGTGAAAGTGGGCACATGCTATATTAAGTCAGTGCATGGACATTGTCCTAATTAACACATTAAGTTTTTCTTGTCAAAGTAATGCTTTGTAAAGATGTTTCACATTTTTATTGAATTTATTTTTAGAAGTAATGTAGTCTTATTTCTATTGAAAATGCCAGTTGATTAAAGGTACATATTTTAAACTCTAGGAAACCAATTTTTCTAGAGGTCCAAATGAAAAGCTATAGCACTTCAGCACCACATACACCAAATAAAAAGCTATCATGGAGATAAAATGGAATTAAAATATTAATTTAACTTTAAAAGTGAATAAAAAGAAAACAATCAAAGAACTAATAAAATAAAATGAAGATAGCCAACAAGATGGCTAGAAACTTTCAAAGAAAACACATCAAGATCTGAATATTTATTTTAATCTTGGTGTGATTTAAACTTTATTAAACTTGTTTTCATCATGTGTCAGCTCTAATTATGAAAAAGTATACTTAACATATAAAAATTCTAGTATGTCCTAAAGATCACCTTTTAGTATGCATATGATAGCCAAATGAGCAAGTGTCTGATAGTTTGATAAAATATTTTTTATCAAGTTAAGATTTCTTAGTTGTATAGAATCAGGTCTACTTTTTAATACTCTTATTTTAGCCTTATATTAACGTTGACATTAACTTTTAAAAAAAAATAGTCTCAGAAAGAAAAATTGTCTCCTTTTAATCATAAATATTTGTTGAGCAATTCCTATGCATATATTTGTAGAAAAAACTCAGTGGATAGAATCCAAGTACTAAAAATATTCTGTATTTTCAAAAATCGTAGAAAGTACTATGTATGGCATATTATAGATTCCTGTATTGATCTTTTGGGTCAATGAGTTTGGACCTCCAACTAAAATTAGTACTGACTTCTTATAAAGTATGTGAAATGAATCCCTTCTGAATAGTTCTTATGTTTTCTTACCATTACTTGGTGTATTTCCAATGGTATATGTGGTGTCCCTTTAGGAGCCATGGGTCACCCTCACCCAATGAAGGAGGTCCCGCTGAATCATGGCTGGGTTCACCACCTCATTCCCAGGACAGGGCTCCCAGCAGTCACAACTCTGAGATGGTGGCTCAAACAGACAGCACAGTCAGATTTTTATGTCAGGGAACCAAATGTAACCATTTTAGAATTATAGGTGGAACAAGTTACAGGAGTGACACTCCAGAGAAGTGGAGAGAGCCAAGCTTTATTAAACTGGCTAGCCCAGAGGAGTTAAGAATTCCAAATCCTGAGCCTCAAGCTAAAGTTATGTTACTCCTTTTATACAGAAAGTATTGAAGCAGAAGAAAAGCAATTACTCAAGTAGTGACACCTTGTGATTTAACACATCTGGGTGTCCTTGATCTGGTAAGAAGAAACAGATTCTCACAGAAACAGGATGTAGCAAAGTGGTTATCTTTAATAACACAGTTGTCAGAGCAAAAAATCAGCTGTCACAGGGAGGGTAAAGTTTAAGGGGAAGGTGTCAGAAAGCATCAGTTACATCCTTCAGTGTTTTATCTAATATTGAAGTTGAAGATCTGTCTTCTTCTTTTGAGGTCTGGGGATTATATACTTATCTATTGAAGCAGAGAGAACATTGTGGCTGAGAAGTAGGAGCATTATCCATTTGGGGCTTCGGGAAGAGGTACCTGGATATGGTTAACTGTCATGCAAGCAACGAAAGCTGACAAAAATAAAATGGGGGCTAGCTTATTTTCCTTATTACTGTCAATAATGCATATCTTTTAAATATGAAATGGTGTCACATTGTATAGATATGGCACAATTTGTTATTCTATTTGTGTGTTAAGTATTTGGTTAATTTACAGGTTTGAGCTGTAATAAAATAAACAAATAAAAATAAACAAATAGAGCTGATATGAGCATTCATATGAGTGTATTTGTATGAAATTGTGCTCCTAATTCTTTTAAAATAGCTAAAGTAGAATGATAGGGGTGTTTATTATTTTAAGAAAATGCAAGACTGGTATGGTGGCACATGCCTATAGTCTCTGTCCTCTGGGAAGTTGAGGAAGGAGGTTCACAAATTTGAGCTCATCCTGGGCAGTTTAGAAATGTAGCAAAACCCTGTTTCAAAACTTTTTTCAAAGGGCTGAAAATGTATCTCAGTGCAAAGGCCCTGGGTTCAATTGCCAGTACCATCTTCTCCAAAAAAAAGCCAAACTGTTTTTGAAGTCAGAATATTGTTTTTGTCTTCCACAGTCAGTTTATCAGAATTTTTATTGTGTATATTTGCCGTACATTTGGGGGGAAATTTTTGAAGTAATTTTCCTATTATCAATTGTATTTTTTCTTCATATTGATATTTGAGAGTTCTTTATAAATTCTGGATATAAATTTTTTATTAAGTATATGATTTGCAGGTACTTTCTCCCAAATTGTGTCTTCTTTTCAGTGCCTTTACAGAACTTTAAATTTTGAGGGAACTTCAGTTTTTCAATTTGTTCTTTTATGAAATCTTTACCTAAAAGGTAGTCCCCAAATTTTTCTTATGTTTCAGTGTTTTCTTCTAGAATATCTATAGTTTAAGGTTTTAAATTTAGATCTATAATCTCTTTTGAGTTTAAGATTATATATTTTAGGCATGAATCAATATACATTAAAATATATAAATAATATTCAATTTTATGCAACATTTGTTGAACATGCTATCCTCTCTCCATTGAAGTATCTTTGAGATTTTTGAAATTCAATTTTCCACATTATATATGTGCTCTCTATTAAGAAGTTCCTTTATCTAATTATTTAAATCTCAAAACCAATACTGTTGCTTTATAAGTCATAAAATCAGGAATATTAATACTCCAACTTGGTCCTTCCTCAAGGATATATCATGTATTCTAGGTTATTTGACCCACACATTTCAGAAATCAATTTGTCAGTTTCTAACAGGAAAGCTTACTGGGATTTTGACTGAGAAGTATTGAATCTACAGATCTTTTGGAGAAGATTTTAAATTTTACCAATATTGAATCTTCCAAGTTATAATCACTGTATATCTCTCTTAGATTTATATTTCTATATTTATCTCAGCAATACTTCATATTTTAAAATACAGTATTTGTCATCTATCCCTAAGTACGTCATGATTTTTAATGATTGTAAATGTTATATTTATTTTAACTTACATTATTTGTTGCTAGTATAGAGAAATCAATTTATGTTTTAACATTAATCTTGTATCCTGAAATATTATTATAATCACTTACTAGTATCTTTTTTTATTTCAGTAGATTTTCTGCATAGATGATTTTGTCAACTATGAATATAATTTTGCTTTTACTTCATTTACCATATGGATTCCATTTATGTCTTTTTTCTTGTCTTAACACACTGGTTAGATCTACCAGTATGATGCTGAACAGAATTTTTTTTCAGAGTGAATATCTTTGACTCGACCTCAATTTTAGAGGAAGGCATTGATTTTCACCACTAATTATGATGTTAATTGTGGGCTTTTTGTAGATATTCTTTGTCATTTTGAGGAAGTTCCTTTCTATTCCATGTTTGTTAAAAGTTTTTAACAGAATGTTGAATTTTGTCATACACATTTTTCTGTGTATCTTAAGGTAATTATAAGGTTTTCTTTTTTAATTTGCAGACATGGTGAATCACAATAAATGATGCTCAAATATTAAGCTAATTTTATATTCCTGGAATAAACTCCACAAGGGTATAATGTATTGTTTTTATTTTTATATATTGTTGGATCTAATTTTCTGAAAATATAATTACAACAATTGTTTCTATATTCATGGGAGATATTGTTTGCAGATTTTCTTTCTTTTAATATCTTTGGTTTTTATATCAGCATGAGACTGGCTTCCTAAAATGTCTGAGGAGTAGTCATTTCTCTTCATTTTTCTGAAACAAAGTTTATATATATATATATTAGTGTTGTATTTCTAATATATATGTAAACTAAATAGTTGCTAAACTTCGGCACTGAAGTTTTCTGGTCCTGTAATTTACTTTGTAGGAAATCCATTTTCCTTTATAGAAATGTGACTGTTAATTTCAATTATTTTTTTTCTAATTGAAATGTATTAGTGTTTATCAAGAAATTTATTTCATCTGATATCACATTACTTGAAATAACATTTAGCATTTACTATATAGAATTTTGTTATCCTTTTAATATCTTCATAATCTTTAGTGATTCTTCTTTGTGATCAGTCTGGCTAGAAATTTATCATTTATTTTCTTGAATTTTTAAATTTGGTTTAATTGATTTTTCTTTTTTAGTTTCTCTGGTCTCTATTTCATTGATTTGCACTGAAGATTATTATTTTCTTTCTTCTACTCATTTATATTTCACTTTTGTCCTTCTTTACCTAGTTTATTAAATTGTGAGGTCATTGATTTGAGATATTTTCTAGTGCTATATATCTTACAGTCACCCATAATATTCCTCTATTGGTGATTTAGGGTGTATACTATATGAACTTCCAAATAATATAAGGGAAATATTATAACTCCCAACTTCCTAGATGTCCAATATGCTGAGTCTGTGTTCTGGAAAAGTGAAGAATGAATTCTAGAAACAACGGAGGTTTAGAGTAGGAAGAATTTATTGAGGGAAAGATAGTTTCTGTGTAAAAGAGAAAGAAGGGGGAGGGCCCAAAAAGTGGATCTCTTGCCAACCCCACTTCTCAGGGGTGTTTTATTGAGCAAAACTATGAGGTGAGGTGGCTTCAAGATGGAACAAAATTATGGTCAACTAGTAAGATTAAAAGTAGAGTCACTTAGGTAATATTGATCAAATGGGAAGTCACAAGGTGAGTATGATGTGGGACAAATAAGAGGAGGTCATCAAAGAAGATTACAAGTACATTTGCTTAGGTAATATTTATTAATTGGGGATCAAATGAGGAAGCAAGTCATGAAGCAAGCATACATGAAATGAACAATTTTTCAGGCTGTAGGATCCAGCAGATCCAGTGGTACTTGAAGTGTCAGTGGCAGGTAGAGATGCTGATTAGAATCTCTGGCAAGACCCTGTTGGTGAATTGCAGCAGAGGCCTTTAGGTTTTGGGGGCAAGGCTCTGTCATCATCTGCAGACAACTACTCTCACTTTGAAAAACAGCTTTTGGCCTGCTACTGGGCCATAGTGGAAACTGAACGCTTGACCATGGGACCTCAGGACACTATGTGACCTGAGTTGTCTATCATGACCTGGCTATTATCTGATCCACTGAGTCATAAGCTTGAATATGCACAGCAACAGTCTATCATTAAATGGAAATGACATATACATGATCAAGCCAGAGCATGTCCAGAGGGTATAAGTAAATTACATGAGGAAGTTGTCCAGATGCCTGTGGCTCCCATGCCTGCTACATTGCCTTTTGTTTCTCAGAATACACTTAATGACATCGTGGAGTATACCATATGATCCACTGTCAGAAGAAGAGAAGATTGGGTACTGGTTTATAGACAGTTCTGCACATTATATACAGGCAGTACTCAAAAGTGGACAGCCCTAGGATTACAGCCTCTCTCCGGGATATCCCTGAAGGGAAATCATCACAGTGGGTGCAACTTGAGGCAGTGCACCTGGTAGTATATTTTGCCTGGAAGAAGAAAGGTTAGATGTGAGACTCTATACTGATTCATGGGCTATAGCCAATGGTCTGGCCAGATGGTCAGGAATTTGGAAGGAACATAACTGGAAAATTAATGACAAAGATATTTGGGGAAGAGATATGTAGATAGATTGATCCATATGGGAAAAGGGTATAAAAATATTTGTTTCTCATGTGAATGCTCACCAAAAGATGACCTCAGCAGAAGAGAACTTTAACAAATGGACAAGGTGTCTTGTTCTGTAGATAGTGGCCAACCTCCTTTAGCTACCCCTGGTCATTGCCAGTGGGCCCATGAACAGAATGGCCATGGTGGCAGGAATGGAGGTTGTACATGGGTTCAGCAACATGGACTCCCACTCACCAAAGCTGATATTGCTATAGCCACTGCTGGGTGCCCAATATACCAGCAGGAGAGACCAACACTGAGTCCCTGATATGGCACCATTCCCTGGAGTGTCAATCTGTCACCTGGTGGCAGATTGATTATATTGACATTTCCATCATGGAAAGAACTGTGCTTTGTTCTCACTGGCGTAAACACTTATCCTGGACATGGATTTTCCATCCTTGCATGTAATGCTTCAGCCAAAACTAGCATCTGTGGACTTACAGAATGCCTTATCCACCATCATGGAATTCCAGATAGCATTGCTTCTGACCAAGAAACATATTTCAGGGCTAAAGAAGTGAGGCAATGGCCTCATGCTCATGGAATTCATTGGTCTTGCCATTTTCCTCACCATCCAGAAGTAGCTGAATAGAAAGGTAGAATGGTCTTTTGAAGACACAGTTACAGCACCATCTGGGTGGAAATAGCTTGTGGGGTTAGGGAAAGGTTCTTCAAAGGGCTTTATATACTTTGAATCAGCCTCCACTATATGGTTCTTTCTCACATAGCCAGGATTCAAGGGTCCAGGAATCAAAGTGTGGAAGTGGAATGATACCACTCACCATTGCTCCCAGTGATCCTCTAGCAAACTTTTTGCTTCCTGTTCCCATGACCTTATGTTCTGCTGGTTTACAAGTCTTAGTTCCAGAAGAAGGGAGGCTTGTACCAAGAAGCACAACAATGATACCATTAAACTGGAAGCTAAGAATTCCTTCTGGTCATTTTGGTCTCCTCAGGTCTGAGAAAACTAGCTATAAAGAAAGTCACAGTGTTGTCATGGATGATTGACCCAGACTATCAAGAGGAAATTGGACTATTCCTCCACAATGTAGGAAAGGAAGAATATACTTGGAGTACAGGAGATCCCTTAGCCCACCTCATAGTATTACTATGTCCTGTTATTAAAGTCAGTGAGAATCTACAACAACCTAATCCAAGACAAATGGCCCACACCCATCAGGAATAAAGGTATGGGTCACTCCACCAGGACCAAGACATGCTGAGGTGCTTGCTGAAGGTCCAGGGAAAACACAGTGGGTAGTAGAAGAAGGTAGTTCTAAATACCAGCTACAAACCTGTGATCAGCTACAGAAATGAGGATTGTAATTGTGCTATTTATCTCCTAATACTCGTTCTTGAGGATAGTTAAACCTGTGTTGTAATAGTCACAAAATGTTAAGAGTAAGCATCACCCAAAGAAAACTTGACTTCTATTCTGGGGAGGGAACTAGTGTGTTTCTGTTTGCACACAGGATAGTTATGCCATGTTAGGTGTAACTGAGTCATCTTTATATCTGGAGACTGCTTCAAAGAAATGTGTCTGGTTGCCAAGTCGACATGTGGATTGTGATGGTTGAGTGATTGTGTCAACTTGAGAAGTTTGGTTAAGAGAAGCATTAGGTAAATTGGCTCAGAAATTCCACACCCTAAGATGTGGGAGATCTACCGAAGGGTGGCTTGTTACCTGAATGTTATAAAGGGGAAATGAGGAAGGATGTGGCTGCTTCTATTCCTTTGGAGAAGCTCTTGTCTTTCCTTGAATGTCATCTCTTGCCTTCCAGCACAGATTCTTCAGCTTCTGGAATGGACTCTTCAGCCTTCCTTCTGGCATAGATGCCAGCCTTCCTTCACAGAGTCATTGGCCTCCAATATGAACTCACACAGGACACTGCCATGAGCTCCAGATCTTTGACTAAATCCTTTGGTGTCCAGTGTGCAGAAAACACTCTGGACTCTTGCTCATCTGACTCTGTGGGTAACCATTGAAATCCAATCTTGCAAATTATTATATATTTATATATCTTCTATTATATCTGTTTCTCTTGTAAATACTGACTGATATATTTTCTTTGTCAGGTTAATTCCTAAATATTTCATTTTTCTTGATACTATTGAAAAAGATGCGTTTTCCTAATTTCTGTCTCAATAAGTTTGTGTACAGGTATGCTATTGATTTATGAGTGTTGACATTATATCCTGCTACACTACCAACTTTGGTTATTAAATCAAGAGTCTTTTGGTGGTGCTTTGGGTGTCTTCTATGTAGAGTATCATGTCTTCTGCAAATAACAATAGTTTAACTTCTTTTTCTATCTTTTTTCTTTTTATTTCTTTCTCTTGTTTAGTTGTTGTGGCTAATGTTTCCAGAACTATAATGAATAGGAATAGTGGTACTGTGCATCCTTGTCTTGTTCTTGATTTTAGGGTGAAAGCTTTTGGTTTTTGGCCATTTAATATGATATTGGCAAATGATTTTTCATAGATGGCTCTTATTTTATTGAGATGAAGACATTCTATTTCAATTTTCTTTACAATTTTATCATGAATGCATGTTGGATTATGCCAAATGATTTTTCTGTGTCTATTGAGATGATCATGTGGTTTGGTCCTTGATTCTGTTAATGTAGTGTATTATATTTATTGACTTGTGTATGTTGAATCATCCCTGAATCACTGGGATGACTCCTACTTGGTCATGGTGTGCAATCTTCTTGATAATTTGCTACATTCTGTTTGCCAGTATCTTTATTGAGGATATTTGCGTTTATGTTCATTAAAAAGATTTGTCTATAATTCTCTGTTGATTGGGTCCTTATCTGGTTTTGTTATCAGAATAATGTTTGCTTTTAGGAATGATTTTTGAAATATTGCTTCCCTTTAGACTTCATTAAAGAGTTTGAGGAGTACAGGTATTACATCTTCTCTACATTTTTTTTGCAGAATTAGGACTGAAAACATTAGGCCTTTGGCCTTTCTTTGTTGGTAATTTTCAAATTATTTCTGCAATTTTATTAACTGGTATTACTTTGTTTAGAATTCTTTAATCTTCTTAATTCAGCCTTGGCAATTTATATGCATCTGGGAATCTATCCATTTTTTCTGAATTTTCCATCTTATTTGAGTACAAGTTTTCTAAGTAGGTATTGGGGATTTTCTGGATTTCTACAGAATCTATTGCAATTTTTCTCTTTTCATTCCTAATTGCATAAATTTGGATCTTTTCTTTCCTTTTTTCATAAGTTTGGCTAAGAATTTATCTATTTTATTAATCCTTTCAAAGAACCAAGTCTTCAATTCATTGATTCTTTGTATTGTCTTCTTTGTCTTAATTGCATTAATTTCTGCTCTGATCTTTATAATTTCCTTCCTCATACGGCTTTGGGTTTAACTTGTTCTTCCTTTTCTGGAAGTTTGAGGTTCAACATTAGCTTTTTTACTTATGCTCACTCCTTTTTTGTGTGTGAGAATTCACCGCTATAAACATCCTTCATAGGATTGCATTTAGTGAGTCCCACAATTCCAATATGTTGCATTTGCATTATTGTTCAATTGTAGAAACTTTCTGATTTCTTCTTTAATTTCATCTGAGACCCATTGGTTGTTGAAGAAGAGTTTAAGATGGAATCTCAGTGTTGTTTTAATTTCTGTCTCTTGAATGACCAGTGATGTGGAATATATATATATTTATATATTTATATATTTATATTTATATATATATATATATATATTTGCACTTCTTCGTCTGAGAAGTTTCTATTCATTTCAGATACCAATTTTTGGATTGGGTCTTTAAATTTGGGGAGTCTGATTTTTTGAGGTCTTTATATATTCTAGACATTAGTCCTTTGAGAAATGGCTGGCAAAATTTTTTTCCCACTCTGTATGTTTTTTCTTCACTCTGTTGGTGGTTTCTTTTGCTGTGCAAAAGCTTTTTAATAAGGTGAGATTCCAGCTGTTGATTCTTTGTAATATTTACTGTGCAATCTGGATTTTGTTCATAATGTCTTTACGTACACCTACTCTTCAAAAGTATTACCTATTCTCTCATCCAGTAGGTTCAGGGTTCCTTATTATTTTAATTCAGGGGTTGTGATGCACTCTGCCTTACCTTTGTTGCCCAGAATTGTTTTTATTATTCTAGGTCTCTTTATGGTTCCAAATGAATTTTAGCATTGTTTTCTCTAATTTGGTGAGATATGCTATTGGTTTTTTGATTGGGATTGCATTAAATCTTTATAGCAATTTTGGAAGTGTGGCCATTTTCATTATATTACCTCTTCCTACCCAAGAGCAAGAGATATCTTTTCATTATTGATATCTTCTAATCTCATTTTTCTGAATAGTATAGTTTTCAATGTAAATTTCTTTTATTTCCTTAGATAGATTAAGTATTTCAATTTTTTCAGTGCTATTGTAAAAGGTAAGGTCTCCCTGATTTCTCTCTCAATGAGTTTGTTACTTGTGGACAGGAATGTTACTGATTTTTGAGTGCTGACTTTGGATCCAACTATGCTACTGAATTTGATTATTAAATCTAGAAGTTTATTGGTGAAGTTATGGGGTCTTCTATGTAGAGTATCATGTCATCCACAAATAATGATGATTTAACTTCTTCCTTTCCTATCTTTGTTCCTATTTCTTTCTTTAACTGCTTAGGCTAATGTTCCCAGAATTATATTGAATAAGAGTGGTGACAGTGGACATTCTTATTTTGTTCTTGAGTTTAGAGTGAAAGCTTTCATTTTTTTGTCCATTTAGTATGATGTTGGCTGTTGGTTTGTCCTAGGTGGCTTTTATCTTATTGAGATGAAGACCTTCTTTTCCAATTTTCTTTAGGATTTTATCATGAATGCATGTTGGACTTTGCCAAATCTTTTTTCTACATCTATTGAGATGATATGGTGGTTTTTACAATTTATTTATTTATTTTTTTGGTACTGGGGATTGAACTCGGGTCCTTGAGCTTGCACAGCAGGTGGCAAAACTACTGAGCTAAATCCTCAGAACCAATAATGTGGCTTTTGTCCTTGATTCTATTAATATGGTATATTATATTTATTGACTTGTGTATGTTGAGACATCCCTGCATCACTGGGATGAATCCTACTTGGTCATGGTGTATAATCTTAACAATTTGCTGTATTCTGTTTGCCAGTATCTTATTGAAGATTTTTGCATCTACATTCATTAGGGAAATTGACCTGTAGTTCTCTTTTTGTTATTGGATCTCTGGCTGTTGTTGGCATCAGGGTAAACCTTGCTTTCAGGAATGAGACTGGGAAAATTGCTTCCCTTTCAATTTTATGAAATGCTTGAGGCATTCAATTTTCTCTAAATTTCTTGTTGAATTCAGTAGTCAATCCATGAAAGCCTGGGCTTTTCTTTGTTGATAGATTTTAAATTATATCTTCAATTTCATTGACTGATATTGTATTATTTAGAATTTCATATCTTCTTGTTTAAGCTGTGGTAATTCATATGTATTTAGGAATCCATCAATTTCTTCTGTGTTTTCCATCTTATTAGAATACATGATCTCAACATAGATATTGATGATAGTCCACATTTCTGCAGGATGTGTTTTCATTGCTAGTTACATGGATTTGAGTCTTTTATTTCCTTTTTTGATAAAGTTGCTTAAGGTGTTGTTAATTTTAATCTTTCAAAGAACCATCTCTTTGGTTCATTGATTCTTTGTATTATTTTCTTAGTCTCTAGTGCATTAATTTCTTTATTGATCATTATAATTTCCTCTCTCCTATCAGCTTTGGTGTTGACTTACTTTTCTTGTCCTAGAAGCTTAAGACTCAATGTTAGTTTATTCAATTAAGCTCCCTCTGTTTTTCTGATGTGAGTGTTCACCATTATAAATTTCCCTAGTATGATGCTTTCATTGCATCCCATAACTTCCAGTATGTTGTATTGACATTATCATTTAATTGTAGAAGCTATCTAATTTCTCTTTAATTTAATTTGATATCCATTCATTGTTCAGGAGTGTGCTATTTAATTTCCACGTAGGTATCAAGTTTTTATGGGGTTTTTTACATTTATTTTCAGTTTCATTACACTATGGTCTGATAATATGCATAGGATAATTTCAACTCCTTTGCATTTTCTTAAGCATGTTCTATGAGTTAGTATGTGATTTTTTTGCACAATCTCCCACTTGCAGCTGAGCAGAATGTTTATTCTGATGTTCTGGGGTGGAACACTTTGTAGAAATCTAAGTCTAGCTGTTCAATGGTCTGATTCCATTCTGGTATTTCTTTGTTGAATTTTTTTGTCTAGCTGATCTATTTTTTTCAGTTGGGTATTGAGGTCTCCATTAAAAATGTATTAGTATTTGATTTTTTATGTCTATTTATATTTGTTTTATATCTTTGATTGAACAGTATTTGGTTCATATATATTTATGATTGTTATATGTTCTTCTTGGATTGTTGCCTTAACACATATTTCGTGACCTTCTTTGTCTCTCTTGATCAGCCTTGGCTTGAAATTCAGTTTGTTTGCAAATAGAATAGCTACCCCTGATTTTTTTCCAGGTTCCTGTCACATGAGTATTTTGTTCCAATCTTTGACTTTAAGTTTAAAAATTCCTTTTCAAGTTAAATGTGTTTTTTGTATTCACAATATTGTTGGATCTTATTTCTTGATCCATTCCACCAATCTGTTTCTTTTAAGTTGAGAATTGAGACCATTCACATTGATAGTTATAAATGATTATTATTGACTTCTCCTTGTCATTTTATTATTTTTCTGTTTTTGTTTCCCTTTCTTCTCTTCTATTTAATTGTTTCCCTTGCCTGGTGGATTCATTCTATTGGTATTGTTGGAATTGGTGTCTTTGTTGCCATTCTATCATATCCTTCAGTAATTTTTAGAGTGCTGTTTTGGTGAGCATGAATTTCATCAGGTATTCTTTACCATGGAAGTATCTTTTTTCTCCATCAATTTTGAAAGACAATTTTGCAGGGTACAACATTCTGGGTGGAACATTGTTTTTTTTGGTGCAGGGGATTGAAAAACTTCATTCCAAGCTCTCCTTGACATGAGGATTTGTGCTAAGAAGCCTGATGTCATTCTCATGTCTTTTCCTTTATAGGTGATTTGTCTCTTTTCTCTAACTGCTTTACAAATTCTATTGTGTTGAATTTCTGGAATCTTCACAAATATATTCCTCAGTGTGGACTTTTTTTTCCTGATCATAGCTAATTGGGGTTCTATTTATGTCACTCCAAATCTCAGAGAGGCTGATTTGCTGCTAGTCTCCACTCTGTTATTTTCCTGGAACTGTTTTTCTTTTGTTGTTTTAAAGATTTTCATTAATTGATCTCTAAAAACAGCCTTGTCTTCTAGATCTGCCACTATTTATTTCGTTGATTGATTCTGCTGCCCATACTTTCAATAGAAGTTTTAATCTTATGGATTTCTGTTTGGTGTTTTTTCATACTCTAATTCTTTTCTATTTGGAGTATTCATGTTCTCTCTCACATGCTCGCTCACTTTTGCCTTTGGTAGTTTTTTATTAATGGCTTTTATAGACTCACTTATTGTTTGCTTCATTAAGATCATTTTCTGTTTAGTTATACCTTCTTTGAATTTACAGAGTACATTATTGATCTGTTCTTTTTTAAATTTTTATTTTATTGGTACATTTTAAGTATACAATATAATTACATTCATCGTTGGAAATTTGCACATTTCCATAATCTCTCTTGGTTCTTATTTTTCACCCTTCCCCTGCCCTCCCTTCAACCTCTCCATCCCACCCTATTTACAAAGACTTTGTTTCCATTTTTTTCAATTTCTCATATTAATTCTATTCCCATCTTTCCATTCCTCTACCCCTCCCACTTC
>NW_004624815.1:6369132-6387075 GCF_000247695.1 Heterocephalus glaber
AAAAAATAAGAACCAAGATGCATTATGTAAAGGTACAATTCCCAATGAGAAATGTAATTGTGTTGTATACCTAAAATGTACCAACAAAATAATTTTTAAAAAATAAAAAAATAAAAGTTAGTGAGTTCAAGGATTGATTATTTGGCAAGAACTTCATGGAAAAACGGTAATGGTTTGAATAAAATCAATAATTTAAAACTTGTAATCTGAAAATAACACATTGAACTTCTCTAGTTCTGATGGGATATTAAAATTTGAGCCCCCAAACAAACCAGATACTCATTCCCTGCAGTAGACCAGCTTGAAACCTCACTGAGAAGGCTTTAGATATTATTGATTTGGCTTATGAATTTGGCTATTGATTATAATTATGAATCATTCCAAGGCCTAAGTGTGAATTGCAAATTGACCCTTCGGCTGGTATGCAGAGACAGATTTCCTTATGTCAATAGTCACAAATGAGGTCTCAATGATTGATGAGACTGTGACATCTCTAATAACAAGGAAACACTGTAGCTGAAGAATTATAACTGCAGCCATTCTCCAAAGTCAAATGTTAGCTAAAGGTAATGCAAGTGGCTTGTTATCTATGACCTGCAAGATAGCAGTGTGGCTTGTTCACTGTGACCTGTCCTTCTCAAAAATACCTAGTTACTCCCCTTTTACAACCTGGTTCATTAGTGCATTAGTTCTGCTATTCCTTACATCTGCCTTCACACTCCCTTGTTATCCTGTGTAATTATAAATACTGACTAATCCAGAGCCTCTGGTCTTAGCTAGGAGAGCTAAGATCATGTCTTTAACTAGGAGAGACCTCAGATCAAGTCCAGATCCCTCAAGTAATAAACTATCATTCATTATTCTTTATTCCTTGTCCTTTGTATATTATTCTTTCATCCCCTGTTGTACCTTCATTCAGGTGACTGGGCATCTCCTGGTAATTGGTTGGGCTATCAACCTGACAGCCTTCCAGAGCCTCTTGTAGTCTGTATTTTTTGTCACTTGGAAATAAGATAATTTATCTCTAATTTTTACATAGTATTTCTTTATAAGGAAGACTACTTTTATGAATTTTGGTGAGAGAAAATAGAGCTTTTAAAGCGCACTGAGTCATAGAGAGTTCACAAAGAGATTGCAGAGTGAGAAGGAAGGGGAAAAGAGAAACCCATGATACCATGTGAGAAGTTGGCTGTTTAGTCCCATAAATATTTTCTCTGTGACATTTTTTTTATTTGGAATGGTCTCAGAATATACCTAATATCAAAAAGATGAAGAAAAATATCTGATAGTATCAGTAAACTGAAAGTCCCCAACATCATTCTTTTACAGTTTATGTTAGGAAGTCATTGGGAGAAATAACTGTTGTTTCATTGGCAAGATGCTGTTAAAGTTCAGAGAAAACTGGAACATTAGTCATTGATCAGGCCCATTTAATTCTAGAGTGTGCATATTTATTTCATGTTAAAATCATGCTGAAATATCTTATGATTCTAGGGACACAGATATTCCACATGCTCCCAAAGGAGACAGTATCCATTTTCCGTACTACTCAGTTACATTTTAAGTCTTCCAGTCCTCTTCATCATCTACCATTTTCAAAGTTCTGTTCATCAGGATTGTAGGTCACCTCTGTGCCAGTAGTCAGGGCCATACTGTCCCCCCAGAATCTCTTGTAGTCTATTTTTCTGTCACTTGGAAATATAATAAGCCCTCCCTAGTTTTACAATAGTAACCTCCTCTCTCTACTAATTTGGAAATGTTTTACAAAGATTTCTGAGGAGGAATGGCTGGCTCTCTGATATGGTTGATCTCTTTTCAGGTTATGTTTAATGAAGTGGTAAGGGCTTATAAACAAGAGAAATACTTATTCCTTTTGCAAATAACAACAGCCTACACATTTCAAACTAAAGCCAGAATATCCATTTGCAAACCCCGGTATAATGGGTTGTGAACTGAATAGAAATACAAGAGTTGGAGTGGAACCAGTGAGCCCAGGAACTTCTCCAGAACCTGCTGGCAGGGTATGTTGTGTTCAGCAGTATGTCAAATTAGGTCTCCTCCAGCCACCATAGAAAAAAATCCTTTTGCATTTATTTTCTTACCATCTATTCCCAACCTGGCTTTCATTTCCACTGCTTTATTAAAAACATTCTCCAAATATAAGATATGATCAATGTCTTTTTATCCTCCCTGATGTTTCTATAGCTCTTGATTCTGCTATGGATTGCTTTGTTTCTTTTGTCATCCAAAATAGGCTTACTACTATAATAATCCACAAGCTGTTAAATTGGAAATGTGTTTGCTGCATATTGGAGTACTTGAGAAGAGATTTGAAAGACAGATAGATACTTGTAATTTTTAAAAGTACAGTCTGATATAATGGGAGAACAGAGATCAGCAGAAAAAAAAAGGTGAAAGAAAGAATTGCTAATTGAGACTGAAACTAAAACTATAAATGTGAAATACCCAATGAAAAGAATCAAAAGTCTTATGAAAGTGTTCTTAAAACAGACTCAGCTTAAGTATCTTCCAAACCCAGAGACTCAATTATTGTTCACTGAAAATCATCATTCAAGTATGACTTCTCTCGCCCTCTTTTCTCTTTTGCTTCCCTGAAGGGAGAGACATCCAGAAAGGTCAGACATCTCTGTGAACCAAGAGGATTTGGGGTATATAAATACTAACAGTGAAAGAAAGATGTTGCCAAGTATATCCTCTCCTTCCTACTGTAGGATTCCTAGTAGATAGCAGTGCTTATGTAAGGGAAAGAAAAGATGATACTTTGAAAATATCAGAAGTTTGACATTCCCATTTCTACAGGGACACAACATTTTGATATCAGAGTGAACAAAAAGACCACAGGATCTGGCCAATGAACAGATTAGGCCCCGCTGAGAAAATTTAAAGGAAAAATGGTAGGCAAAAATTGTGGAATGACCACATTCCACAAGTCATGCTTGCTCCATACACTAAGTGCACATATGAATCTTAATAATTTAAAAAATATAGATAGACCACAAATTTAAACATATTAATTTTACCATGGTTGATTAATTACTAAATGTGCCTTTACCAAATCAAATTACCTAATAAAACTTAATAGGCAAGCAATTTGAATTTCTTTTTTTTTTTAGCAATTTGAATTTCTAATGAGAATGTCATGGCTTTTAATCTAAAACTTGAAATATATTTTTAATATTATACCTTAAATCATAGAATATAATAAACATAGCTGAAATAAAAATATTAAAAATATAATGGGTATTATGTTTTTATCACCTACATTGCTTTTCTCTTTTGTTTGAATTTATAATTACATGAAGTAAATTATATATACTTATATATTATTTGTTATGTATATATATTCATATAAATTATTGGAGAGAAATCTATTAGAGGGATTATTAGAGTATTAGAGGAATGTGATATATATGTAACATATACATTATGTAACATATATATTTATATGAATACACAATCACAATATCCATATTGCTATATAATATCCTTTGTCCTTTAATAGTTGTGGTGTTCAAAATGGTGTTTCCATTTGATTGGCCTTGGAATCTACCTGAAAGATAGGTGGAGCATACTTTCCAGGTGGTTTGTGGAGGCATAGTTTTGGGGTTTATGTCTGAATGCTGTCACCTTTCTCTTGGACACTCTATTGGCTCATAGATTCGTAGGTCAGAAACCTGGGCAAGATTTAATTGAGATCTCTCCTGAATCTATGAGCTAACAAACATGTGTTGTTTCAAACTGCTAACTGTATGGGTGATTTTTTTACACAATAAACTTATCCAGATATTTATCTGCATTGCAAAGTACAAAAATAATCTTAAAGATAGGCATATTTAGAGAAAATTACCAAACAGAGGCCAAAGAATTTAACACAGCCCTGAAAGTTGACTTTTGCAGGTAAAGGTCATGGGAATCTCTTCAGTTATCATTTAGAAAAGAGACTGGCATTGTAATAGAGGGTGAATGGAGTCATCAAAAGTTGTTTAGAGCTCTTGAAAGATAGATAACATTGAGAGAAGATGAAAGAGAAAGAAGAGAAAGGAAGAGACATGGAGAGATAATAAATACTTGCTTATTAGTTATTAAGAGGGTGTATATTTTATAATGTGTTACTCACATAAGTGCAACTAATATATGAGTCTGTGTCTTCAGATTTCCAGTCCTAAACTTTGCTGTTCAATGCACAGGCTCTGATTATATTTGCTGAGTTTAGTGACCTTCACTGTGGATTCCACTTACATTGAAATGATCTGTTTCTCCAAAGAACAGACAAGATGTACGGGAGGGTATTATATTTTACTACACCTGAAATATACATATCTTACCTATTATAGTAGACTAAAATCTTTTTATATAGTAGACTAAAATCTTAATGAAATTATTTTCTAATAATGTCCAAAAACAAAGAAGGAAATTATAATCAAGCTTGTGTCTGGAACATACCATCACTAAAATAAGACTTATTAAAAAACTGTAGGAGAAACAGAGTGAATTTAGAAAAGATGTTTAAACTTAAGGATAATTTTTAAAAGTAGATTTATGTTAATAGTCTGGAGTAAAACAGTAGTAATATGTAAGGAAAAAAGTAAAGAAAGACACATAAGCAAAGCTGGGAAATAACAGGGATTCAAATTGAAAGGACCTAACAGATTTAGAGAACCCACCTTTAGGTAGAAAAGGGGATATTATCACATTCATCTACACATATCTTACTCTTCACAAGATCATACTAGAAAAGTGAGTAATATTTTACTTTTGCTTTGTTCAAGAATTGTGACTCAGGACAAAGGACTTTAACTAAAACAAAGATAGCAAGCTAAAAAAAAAAACCCAAAAAACCAAACTACAGTAATTCCCAAATAAGCAAACCACTAAGAGGAATCTTTTTGAATAAAGGTAAGCAGTGGTTCAGAAAAATAATCCATAGAAAAATTACTGAATACATTATGCTTATTAATGGGTGTAAAACAAAACAGAATCTTGACAAATTTCTTAAGGATAGCAGTGTCTGGGTCCAAAGGGGAAGGGGACATGATGTAGATAGCATGATCCTTCAAGAATCTATGTCCTACATGTTACTGAGAAAGACAGGGAACAACCTAGAGAACAGGTTAACCTTGGACAACGCAGCTGAACTTTTATGAAAGATGCAAGGAAATAATGGAGGAAAATAATCATATGGCCCACAGTTATAAGAATTTCACATGATAGAAATGAGTTTCTATGCTTTCCACTGACATAACTGAAGTCACAGGCCTCAAAAATTCAAATTTCTAAAAAAAAGACAATGTTTTTGGAAATTTATTTTATAGAGGACATCTTCTCTAGGTATCTGAAAGCAAGGACAGGGTTTGTAAACTTTGACAGTCCCTTCAGATCAAGACTGTGGGGGATGATTATCCAGCTGAGACAGATGCTCTTGACACAAAATAAGATCTGAAATGTTTCAGTGAAGGTGATAAATCTGTAAAAATTCCAAGGCTTTTAAAACTTTGAATGGTGTTGGGGGGAAGCAAAAGTTTTTTGTAATTTTCTAACTAATCATTCACATATGTGTTTCATATCAGAACTATAATTGTGTTAGTAATGAACACTTATAAATTCAAAAGCAAAAATAACATGTACTGTCATTCTTATGGAATTTATGTTCCCCTTATGAAGAGCTGTGTGTCTCTGTTAGAAACTTCTCCATATTTACTTTTCTTAGCCTGGTAAGAAATATGTAAACTTTCTGGTTGGCCCATTCTCTAGTACATTCTCTTGTGAATGAGTATATTTTTAATACAGATGTTTAACTCAAACTGTAGACAGTGTCTATATCTCTTCCTGTAATAGCAAACATCACTTTTTAATACAAGATTATCAATAGTCAATATTATTGTTTTAGTTTACAGCCTGAAATGATTTTTTACTACTGATCATCTCTGTACCTGTTTCCAGAAGCAGTTTTGCTTCATATACTAATTCAAAATCAGATGCTTTTAAAATGCCCTTTAGCCCTCTGATTGCTCCAGTGGCAAATTGCTTTCTTTTTTTTTGTGAACAAAATAATTGTAAGCTCAGAAAATTTGGCTTAGTATATAATTGTTTTCTACAAATACTTATTTTTTTAATTTCCTCGATCAGTTTTATAAAGTGTGGACTCTCCTGTAAACTGTTAACTTAAACTTCCTTCCTTCCTTTCTTTCTTTCCATCTTTCTTTCTTTCTTCCTTTCTTTCTTTCTTTCTTTCTTTCTTTCTTACTAGTTTGAGTCAATCAGTTTTAAACTTAAAAAAGTAGTGCAAAGACACTAAAATATTCAACTACTTTATATTCAACTACTATAACAAATTATCATAAATTCAGTGCATTAAAATATAACAAAATGTCTTATAAATTTAGAGGCCAGAAGTCTAAAACTCCAGGTTTCAGCAAGGATGTATTCTTTCTGGAAGCTATGGGAGAAAATTTCTTTGTTTGTATTTTCCAGCTTCTGGAGAATTCTTTGATTCTTTGGATTCTGATCCTGTATTACTGTGACCTCTATTTCTAACACATCTTATCTAAATCTGACCTTCCCATTACCTTACCTTAATTACAATAATCAAGTCTATTTTTCCATTTTAGATAATATATTTATAGATTCCAGTCTATAGATTATAAGCAATATTCAATAATTATTATTCTTTCTACTTCCTCTATCCACTGTCTTGCAGCCAGGCATTCATGTCCATCTAACATGTAAAGTACATTCATCACATTCCAGGATCCCCCAAACCTCAACCCATTCCACAACCAAGTATTTTCCTAGTTTCACCAACCCCAAATCTCCAAATATAGTAATCTAAAAATTTTAAGTCAGGTATGTATTAGTTTCTGAGTATAATTTATTTTGGGGCAAAATTCTCCATCTGTGGGCCTGAAAAGCTAAAAAGGCACAAAGCTTCTAAAGCAGAAAAATAGGGTAGTTATTAGGTAACATTGATAGATATTCCCATTCAAATAGTATGAAAATGGAAAGATAAAAGGAGATATCATGGGAGGGAGGAAAAAGTGATATAGCCACTTCTAAGGAAGGAAATTTGGCCATTTGGTACAAAATTAATTGTACTGTTACTATATGATCCAGCAATCATGCTCCTTGGTATTTATTTAGGAATTGAAATCACAATGATCCATGTATGGATGTTTATAGAAGCTTTATTCATAATTGCTAAAACTTAGAAGTAACAAAGACATCCTTTAATAGGTTAATGGAAAAATAAACTGTGGTACATCCAGGCAGTAGAATGTTGTTCAGAGCTGAATAGAACTGAGTTATTAAACCTTGGAATGCATGGAGGAAGCATAAATGAATATTGAGAAGTGAATGGCATCAACCTGAAAAGGCTATGCACTGTGGAATCACAACTAGTCTCATCCCTCAGCATTTCTGAAAGGAATAGCCTTTTATTACTAGATTTTCTTCAACCTGGGAGATGGTCCCTTTCACTGACCTCACTTAAAAATTTTGACCCAATTTATTCTATTTATCAGATCTGTAAAGAACTCTGTACTGTTGCCCTTCCAAGTGATAAGTATGCAACCTGCCCAATTTATTTTAGTTCTTTAATAAATCTACAGTTTCTGTTCCAAAAACCTCCTTTCCTCTTAATTTTCTTGGTGAGAAGGTATAAGACTCTGAGGTGCTGAACCCACTCAAACTCAAATAACTACCTTTGGATATGTTAATTTCTTCCAAATATTTTCTAGTAACAACATAATGTGGGCATATAAACTCCTGCCACTCATGAACAATCAACAGGAATTGAATGCTCATCTTTATTCTTGTAGGCACTCTAATCTTTAAAAATGGTTATCTTGGAGGCAACTCACAAGAGAGAGTATTTTTTGATAGTTTAGGCCAATAATGTGTAGTATGATATCCCTAATTTAAATGTTTTGTCTGACTGTTT
This sequence comes from Heterocephalus glaber, assembly GCF_000247695.1. The sequence continues at coordinate 6,377,090 of NW_004624815.1, forward strand.
TGTTTCCCACATTTTCCTCTTCCCTCTAGTGACTCATCCTAATTGCCTTTATTCTCCAAGGATCACTTACTTTTACAAGAAAATGAGTTATGCATTCTTTTTCATATTTTAGGAAAAGAGCTTGTCAGGGTGGGGAGTGGGGACAGACAGGTGGAGAGTCCCCACAGTCCTGGGCCTGACTCTTCCAAAGATGCAGAAGGTTGTGGAAAAATCAGATAGAGATCAAAAGTGTAGAAGCAAAGTTGTACTTTTATTCAGCAAGCATGCAAGAGTATAGCTGCCTTCTCTCAAAGAGACAGGCAGAGGTGCCCGAAATGGAGCCACCATTGAAGGAGGGCTCAAGGGGCTGATTTTATAGTAGTCCAGGGCCTACCCTGTCTCTGGACTGAGGGTGCCCCTTCTTGATTGGCTAATTGTTTGATGTGGCTCCTTACCACAGAAGGGTCCTGGGGGCTTTCACACCTTAGAGTCAAGTTTCTTTTCTTTTTCTTTTTTTTTTTTTTGCTTAAATTCTTTTATTGGTACATTTTAGGTATACAGTATGTTTATGTTTATTATTGGGTGCTTGTACCTGCACATGATGTATCTTGGTTCTTTTGTTTTTTGGGGTTTTTTGGTACTAGGGATTGAACTGGGGTCCTTGGGCTTGCGAGGCAGTGTATCTTGGTTCTTATTTTTTCCCCATTACCTATGCTCCCTTCAGCCCCTCCATCCTTCCCTATTTACATAGAATTTGTTTCCATTTTTTTCTTTTCTCATAATTTTTCCTTTCCCTTCTTTCTTTTCCCCTTTGATTTTAGCAACTAAGCTTTGCAGGGTGCTGCATAAAGACGAAGTGTAACCACAGGCTGTCAGCTTTTCACAGGTGGTTAAGCCTGTTCTGCCACCCATCTAAAACTCCTTTGGGGATGGGGGGAATCTCTCTTCTTTTCCTGCCTATGGGTCTCTATCATACAAGCTGATATGTGGAAACTATTGCTGAATACTTATAATTCATACAAATAAGCTAGGATATCCTGGATTTTCTGAAAACATACAAACTTTATATCAAAAATTAACTTGGCAGAAAGATCTACATATACAGGTTTGATGTTTCTATGAAGTACTAAGGAAACTAAAGTTCAGATAGAAAGATGAGTAGGAATCTTTTAGTTCTCACTATACTTATGTCCTCTGTGTTAACTCCTGGCTCAGATTTATAATGTTCTGTACATTTTTTTCTTATTGCTATCTCATCACAGTTGTTATTAGTCTTCATAATCCAGTTATTCTCTGCATGAAGAGAAATAAAAAAAGAAAAACTGGCTATTTTTCCTTTGCTTCTACATAAAGGCAAACTGGTTGCACTTTCAATAATTAATTGTTTCAAAAAATCAAATTTTCTGCAAATTTCAATTATCTTCAACATTGATTTTATTTTAGAAACATATTGTTCTCATTTACTAGATGTGTTTTATAAGGTTTATTTCTGGGTACACTTCTATCTGTGTTCCAAATATATGACTTCCTTATTTCATAGACAACAATGGATGAGTGAATGAATTAATATGCTTAGTAACATCCTTTAACACTGACATGACATGGAGCAAAGTAAAGGATGAGTCATAATCTGACCATTTCTATTAGCTTTAGATTGTTCAAAAAATTTCAAATTGTCCATTTTCAAATAGTTCAATATGCATAGGATGGTTTTATTACTACCTAAACTCAACCCACACTGAAAAGCCAACATGCCTTCATAGACTTGTGGGGTAATCAAACACCGTAATAGCACTCTCTCCTTAATATAAGCCTGCTATTGTTTATATATTTTAAATATCTTGTCACAAAACTGGAAATTAGAAGGCCGCATTCAATAGATAAAGAGAGTTATTATGGCCAGAATTTCTAATTGTGAGCTTTAATAGCTTCAGGTGAAATTTGCAATTTCTAACTCATCAAAAACCACATATCAGAGATTTATAATATTTTGACTGGTGTCAATGACTTTGCATTATCTCTAGTTTTAACTTTTCAGTTGGCCATCCTTCCTCTCCTTTATTATGAACACAATTTGTGTGCTAACTTCTCCATTTACATGAAGTTCAAAAACATGGAGTTTGAGGAATAGAGTTAAAAAGAGTAGATAGAGTCAAGAAAAAAATGGAGTTTGAGAAACTAAGGGAAGATGAGTTTTAGCAAATATGAGCAGTAGATGCTCCACAATAAAAAAAATAGTAATTATTAATTTAACACATAAGATTGAACAATTTCTATGCATCAATATTCATTCTAGGTATATTGATACAATAATAAAGAAGAAGGACAAAGTTTCTGTCCTAACAAAGCTTGCATGCTAGTGTGAGACACAAGGACAGAACACATAAATTCAAAATTATTTCAGTTATTAATAATGCTGTAAAAATTGATTATTAGATAATTCTGGTTTCAGTAGGGATTATTTTAGAGTGACCAGAGAATATCCTTCTGAGAAAGTGACCTTTGAGCAGAAACTTGTATCAAGTGAGGTAACAAGACAAAGATATGCATTTAAAATTGATTTGGAGGTTAACCAAACATTTATAATACTTACACAACATATCGGGGAGTAAGTGATCACAAGTGAGATTTCAGTAGTTGACAAGTACATGGGAAATATAAATAGGAAGTAGTAAGTGAATACAGCAGTGCATGTCTGTCATCCTGTCCACTCAAAAGGCTGAAGTAGGAGGATCACAAGTTCAAGGCCAGCCTAGACAACATGGTGAAACCTGCATCGACATAAAATTAAAGGGGAAGAAAGCAAAAAAAAAAAAAAAAAAAATGAAGGAAAGAAGGAAGGTGCAATGGAGGGAAGGGAGACAAGGGGGAAGGGAGAATGAATTAAAGAAGGAAGAAAAGAAAGGAGGAAGGTAGGAAGAAAGAAAATAGTAGAAAATTGGCAAAGATAAACCAGGAAAAACATTAAAATTAACTGTACAAAATATTTAAGTTATGATTTCTTTAACTATTCAGTAAATTTCCATCCATTTTCTTCCCATTTACCAATATCAATTATATATTTTGGTCCTTATTTACACTTTTGGGTTCTCATACCAGAGAAAGCATGTGATATTTACAGGTGTGTCTGATTTATTTAACTGAAGATTATGATCTCAAATTGCATCCATTTAGCTAGAAATTTCTCAAGCTTATCTTTCTTTAAGGTAGAGTAGTACTCCATTGTATTTTTATACCACCTCTTCTATATCCATTCGTCAGGCATTTGGACTGTTTCAGATATTTAATTATTACAAACTGTGCCACTATAAAGAGGGGTGTGCATATATTGCTGTGGTTTGATGCTTTTAATTCTTACAGAAAGATACCATGAAGGGCAATAGCTGGGTTGAATGGAACTTCTCTAGTTTTAGTGTTTTGAGGAATCTCCACACTGATTTGGTACTCCCAATTGGTACTCCCACCAACAGTGGTTAAGGGTTACTTTTACCCCCACAACCCTGTTGGCATTTGTTATTGGTTGATTTCCTTACAATAGCCATTCTTTCTGGAGTGAGATGAAATCTCAATGTTCTTTTGCATCTCTCAAATGACCAGTGATGTTGAACACTTTTTCAGATATTTGTTTGCCATTTGTACTTCTTCATCTGAGAAATATCTATTCATTTCAGATGCCCATTTTTGGATTAGGTCTTTAAATTTGGGGATCTAACTTTTTGTGTTCTTTATTTATTCTAGATATTAGTCCCTTGTCTGAGGAACAGCTGGCAAAATTTTTTTCCACACTGTGAGTCATTTCTTCACTCTGTTGGCAGTTTCTTTTGCTGCGCAAATGTTTTTAGTAAGATGATATCCCTGTTGTTGATTCTTTGTGATATTTCCTGTATGATTGGGGGTTTCTTTATAAAGTCTTTGTTACATCAATGTCTTCAAGAGTTGTACCTATAGTATATTCTAGCTGATTTAGTGTTTTTGTTTTAATATTTAGATCTTTGATCCATTTTGATTTTAGTTTACTGCATACTAAAAGATAATGAGTCCAGTTTTAATCTTCAGTATGTGGAAAGCCAGTTTTTCCAGGACCAAATTTTTAAGAGTTTATCTCCCTCTGAAGGTTTTTGGCTTCTTTAAGGTGGCTGAGTATGTTTGGAGTTCTTTCGGCATCTTCTAATCTGTTCCATTAATCTTCAAGTATGTGTTGTTTGGTTTCATTTTGTTCTGCTTTTGTCAGTATCATGCTGCTTTTATGACAGTAGTTTGTAGCATAGTTTCAAAACAGGCATTGTTGCCTTTGTTGCCTAGAATTCCTTTTGGTCTTCTACCTCTTTCTGGTTTCAAATGAACTTTAGGATTGTTTTCTCTAATTTGGTGAGGTATGCTATTGTTATTTTGACCAGAATTGCATTAAAGCTGTGTAGTAATTTTGGAAGTTTTTACTATATTGGCTCTTGGTACCCAAAGGCAAGGGATGTCTTTCCCTTTTCTGACATGCTCTTTGATTTCTTTTTTCTGAGAATTGTAGTTTTCAATGTAAAGGTATTTTCCTTCCTTAGATTTATTGCTAAGTATTTCACTTTTTTCAGTGCTATTGTCAAAGATATGATTTCACTAATTTCTCTCTCAAAGAGTTTATTATTTGTGTACAGAAATGCTGTTGATTTTTCAACTTTGACTTTGCATCCAGCTTTGCTACTGAATTTTATTATTAAATCTAGAAGTTTTTGGTGGACTTTTTGGCATCTTCTATGTAGAATATCATGTCATCTGCAAAGAATGATAATTTAACTTCTTTCTTTCCTATCCTTAGTCCTTTTATTTCTTTCTCTTGTCTAATTCCTCTGGCTCGTGTTTCCAGAACTATATGGAATAAGAGTGGTGACACTGGACACCTTGGTCTTGCTGCTGATTTTATAGTGAAAGCTTTCAGATTTTGTCCATTTAGTGTTATGTTTGGTGTTGATTTGGCATAGATGACTTTTATAAGGTTGAGATAAAAACCATCTATTCCAGTTCTTTAGAGATTGTATTATAAGTGCGTGTTGGACTTCATCAAATATTTCTTTTAGTCAATTTAGATGATCATGTAGATTTTGTCCTTGTTTCTGTTAATATGGTGTATTACATTTATTGATTTGCATATATTGAACCCTCTTTGCATCCTTGGGATGAATCCTACTTGGTCATGATACATAATCTTCTTGATGATGTAGTTCATTCTGTTTGCCAGTATCTTGTTGAAGATTTTTGCATCTATGTTGATTAGAATGATTAACCTATAGTTTTCTTTTTTAGTGTCAGGGTAATTCTTGCTTCCAGGAATGAATTTGGAAGTATTACTTCCTTTCAACTTCATTAAAGAAATTTAGAAGTTGCGACATTAGGTCTTCTTTAAATTTCTTGAAGAATTAAGCAGTCAATCCATCAGGGCCTGATCTTGTCTTTGTTGGTAGGTTTTTAATTATATCTTCAGTTTCATTGACTGATATTTGTTTCAGAATTTTTGTATCTTCTTGATTCACCTTTGGTAATTCATAGGTATCTTGGAATCCATTTCTTCTGTGTTTTCCATCTTATTAGAATACAGGTTTTCAAAATAGGTATCGATCTTTTGTATTTCTACATGATCTTTTCATTCCTGATTTCATGTATTTGAGTCATTTCTTTTCTTTTTTTGATAAGGTTGTCTAAGGGTTTATAAATTTTATTTAATATTTCAAAGATCCAAGTCACTGATTCATTGATTCTTTGTATTGTTTTCTTAGTTTCAATTGCATTAATTTCTGCTCTCATCTTCATAATTTCCTTACTTGAATTAGCTTTGATTTTCTCCTTTTTCTAGAAGCTTGAGGTTCAACATTAGGTTGTTGATTTGAGCTTGCTCTGTTTTTCTAATAGCCAAATTCACCACTATAAATTTCCCTCAGAAGACTCCTTTCATTGAATCCCATAAGTTCCAGAATGTTGTATTGGCATTTTCATTTAATTATAGAAACTGTCTAATTTCTTCTTTAATTTCACCCATGACCTATTGATTGTTAAGGTGGCTGTTATTTAATTTCCATGTGTTTATGTAGTTCTTGTGGTTTCTTTTGCCATTGATTTTCAGTTTCATCGCACTATGGTTGATAATATGCAGGGGATAATTTCAATTCTTTCATGCTCACTTCAAGCATCTTCTTTGAGCTAGTATGTGATCTATATTGGAGAATGTTTCATGTGCAGCTGAGAAGACAGTTTATTCAGATATTGTTGGGTGGAAAATTCTGGAGACATCTACTAATTCCAGTTCTTGAAAGATTTGATTCATCTCTGATATTTCATTGTTGATTTTTGTGTCTAGTTGATCTATTTGTGATAGAGGGGTATTGAGTATACCATTACAATTGTATTGTTGTTTATTTGATTTTTCATGTCTATTAATATATGTTTTATATGTTTGAGTGCACTAGTATTTGGTGCATATATATTTATGGCTATTATCACATACACTTGGATTGTTCCCTTCATGAGGATGTAGTGATTTTTTTTTTGTCTCTCTTAGTCTTGGCTCGAAATTCACTTTGTCTTCAAATAGAATGGCTACCTCTGCATTTTTTCAGTTTCTTCTCACATGCAGTATTGTTTTCCATTCTTTGACTTTCAGTCTATAAATTTCTTTTTGAATTAAATGTGTTTCTTGTATGCAACATATTGTTAGATCTTGTTTCTCGATCCATTCTGCCCAGTTACTTTTGATTGGTGGATTGAGACCATTAACATTGATCCTTATTATTGATGTGTATTGACATATCCTCTCATGTTATTTTCCTATTGTTGGTTCCTGTCTTTCTTCTCTGCTGAAATTGCTTGCCTTCTTTGGTGGGTTCATTTTGTTGGGATTCATGGAGTTGTAGTCCTTGTTATCTCTTTCTAGAATGTCCTTCAGAATACCTTCTAGTGCTGGTTTGGTGGTCATGAATTTCTTCGTTGGTCTTTGTAATGGAAGTATCTTATTTCTCCATCACTTTATGAAGATAGTTTTAGGAGGCACATCAATCTGGGCAGGAGGTTTTTTATTGTTTCTTCTTCTTTTTCTTCTTCTTTTCTTCTTCTTCTCCTTCTCCTTCTTCTCCTTCTTCTTCTTCTTTTTCTTCCTCTTCTTCTTCTTCTTCTTCTTCTTCTTCTTCTTCTTCTTCTTCTTCTTCTTCTTCTTCTTCTTCTTCTTGCTTTTAGGGCTTGAAATACTTCACTCCATGCTCTCCTTTACTCTAAGGTTTCTCTAGAAGTTTGGTGTGATTCAGATGGGCTTTCCTTTATAGATATTTTGTTTCTTTTCACTAACAGCTTTTAATATTCTTTTCTTGTGCTGAATTTCTAGACTCTTAACTATTATTTGCCTTGGTTTAGATCTTTTTTATCATAGTTTATTGAAGTGCTATATGCCTCACTTATTTGTATGTCAAATTATTTTTCCATACTTGGGAAGTTTTCTTCCATTACGTCCATGAATGAATTTTTCATGTCATTTGCATTATCTCTTGCCTTTTCACTGATGCCAGTCAATCTCATGTTGCTCTTCTTTGTATCACCTAGCAGCTGTTGGATTTTTTTTTTATAGTTCCTTTCTATTTTAGGAAATCTTTCTTTTCATGGTTGCTGAACCACAATCCTCTTTCATATATTTGATGTTCTGTCCTCACATTTGATATTCTACTGAATATAATTTCAATGGAATTTTTAATCTCTCAGATATTGTTTCCATCATGTTTCTAAGCTTTTCTATTTTTTATCTGTATCTGCATTAGAGGCACTAAGCATGTCTTTCATTATTGTCACCATTTCTGAAGTTATCTGAGAAATTTTTTCTGATTTGATTTTTTTCTAGAGCCTCATTCATCTGTTTTGTTACTTCTGTTGTTATCACTTTAAACAGTCCAAGTGGGTGGGTTTCAAATTATTCTATCTCATTGTCCCTGGATTTGCCTTTGGTAAGCTGAATGTCTGGGATTGTAAGTTGCTTCTGTGTCTTCTCATTTTTTATTTTTTATTTTTGTTTATTTCCTAGCAAGAGGCTTATAAATTGCCTATGGCAAGCAGTTTTATTTCTAGTATTTAGAATCATTAGGAAATGACTACTCAGAAATATCTTCCAGGTGTAGCTCACTTTTGGGTTGAGTCTGTTGCAAGATCCTACCTCTTCAATTTATTGGGGATGAGAAGTTGCTGCCTACTTGACACAGCCCTTGATTCTTTGGCAATGGTATTGTTTATGACCCTTAGGCAATATCAGTCCTGGCATACTAGAAAGAGTAACTGACTAGAACAATTATGTCATCTTGGCTAAAGTAGTATAATCAACAATAACAATAGCATCAAACACTACCTAGAAAATGACAAAGTGTGATAACTATTAATTTGTCACCTTTAACTGTAGGAACTAGATTTATCATTAGGTAACAAAATCTAAAACAAACCAGAAAATTGTATACAGTAAATAGGTCCTCAGTATGGCAATTTAAAATTTAAAAGGGGTTAGTGGGAAAAATAGAGAAATTGAAGAAAAAGAAGAGATTAGAAGCAAGGTTTATAGGACACAGAAAGATTAGAATGTTGGGAGATTGGTGAAGAAGACAGGAGAGAAAGAAAGAAGGAAGAAATAAAACAAAAACAGAATAGAACTACAACAAAAAAACTAGAAACAACATTCACACTCATAAAAACAAGAACAATCAAGAAAAAAACCAAAACCAAAACAGGAAAATGAAAGAAAAAGAAGAAAGTAAGAAAAATAAAGTCCACTTCAAGGCATGTCTCTCCTGTCACTGGCAGACAAAGTGGGCAGACAGAACCAAGATTGGTGTTGCTTAATCCCAGCCAGTCAGCCATAGATTTATGGTGGGGTAATAGATAATTTTATCAAGAATGAATTGTTAGCTCCACTGATGTTTGGGCTGGTTCCTGGCTATGAGGCTGGGATGTGATTTGTTCCAGGCACTCTGTGTGCTTCCTGCTGCCTGGAACCCAGCTCCCTGACCTCCTGCTGACCTATCTCAGCAGTCTCTCCTGAAAAGAGCTGCTAAATGGAGCCAGATCACAGTTTCTCTGAGTTTTAAGCTTAGTCAGTCCCTCACCAAGATGGCTACCAGCCAGTTGACCTCTCATAGAAGGCATCTCAACTCAAATAACTCACTAGCCACTGCACTATCCACTGCTCTGTTCCACTGGCACATTTCTCTGTGGAGAGCTCTGGGTTAACCAGTAGTCACTGTGCATCTGCAGCCAGGTTCAAGCCACTCCTCTCACACAGTGAGAAGGTCTCAGGAGGAATGTGCTGCTTGCCACCCCCTTATCCATCATTGAAATCACTTTCTTCACTCTCCCCATAGGCTTCAATTCTCACTTCAGATCCTTCCTAGGTCCCAAGGACCCACTTCTCTCCTTCTCTTCCTTGAGTTGCTATATTCCAGTGTCTGGACACCAATTCTCAGAAAGGATCTTTCTCGGTTGGTCACCACTCCACTATCCCCAATTTTCAATCAAGCTTCCAGAAAGCATTAATGTAAAAATTTGAAAATATAACTTTAGTGCTTCATTCCTGCGCCCCACCCACAGTGACAAGCTGGCACACAGTGAGGACCCCATGGTTTGGAGACCCTGCTGCATGCTTGTGACCCACCCACAGTGACAAGGTTAGTTGCAAGGTGTCTGCAGCTGTCCACCCCCACCTTCTGCCTGTGTTGCTACCTGCTTCCATATTATAGAGGCACATGGGGTCATAAAGGCCATTGTCCTGAGTTCCAGAAGATAGAACAGAAGTGAACAACAGAAAGAGGGCCTCTCTCATGCTCCTTGATGAAAACTGAAGCCCACTGGGACTAGCAGCCAGAAATCTACCTGAATCTCATGGGTCTGCTACTGACTTGTTGAGGCTCATTGATGTATATCTGCACAATGCTCCCCACATTGTCTATTGTGACAGCAGAGACATACCCTGAAGGAGGCCCTTCATTTTTATTTTTGTTATTTGT
>NW_004624815.1:6387826-6403044 GCF_000247695.1 Heterocephalus glaber
TATCAACCCAGGAATTAAACTAAGGACAGTACCAAAAACAAAAATGAGAAGACATTTAAGCAAGGCACAAACTCAGACTTCCACCCCACAAAAAGCAAATTCTGTGGGAAACGAGGAGGAGAAGTCTGATAATCAACCACTTGGACAACCTGAACTGTTATCACAGGAAGTAACAAAACTGATGCATGAGGCTCTATAAAAATACAAAACAGAAATAATTTCCCAGATAAGTACAAAGATGATAAACAGAGTGAAAGACATGATTAGATGCTCTAGAACAGAAACAGATTAAAAAAAAAAAAAAAAAAGATGTTGTCAGAACCATTCTGGAAGCCAAGAATGCCCAGCATATGAAAGAAATGGAAACCATGATCATGTAACATAAGAAAGAAATGGAATTCATGAAACAGATTCAAACAGACATCCAGAAATTAAAAACTCTATTGAAAGTATTCACAGAAGATTAAGGGAATGTGAAGATAAAGTATGGGATATAGAAGACAGGATAGCAGTTAGTGACCATGAAAACAGAGATTTCTTAAAAATAGTAAGGGACTATGAAAAATAAATCCAGCAGCTTCTACATGATGCAAAGAAGAATAACATAAGACTGATAGGAGTCCACAAAACAACAGGAGAAAGTACTATAGACATAAAAAATCTGTTCACAGAAGTAATAGTAGAAAAGTTCCGGGACAGAGGTAGAGAATTGGACATACAGATAAGTGAGGCATATAGAAATCCAACTAGCCATGATTTAAAAAAAAATATATACACCTAGACATATAATAGTCAAGATCCCTGAAACCCAAAATAAGAATAAAATCCTACAAGCAGCTAGAGAAAAGAAACAAATCACCTACAAAGGAAAGCCCATCAGAATCATGCAGACTTCTCAGTACAAACCCTCAAGTAAAGGAGAGCCTGGAGTGAAGTATTTCAAGCTCTAAAAGTAAATAACTTCCAACATAGATTGTTGTATTCTTCAAAATTATCTTTCAAAATCAATGGAGAAATTAGATACTTTCTTGAAGAAGAACACCTGAGAAATTTCATGAAAACCAAACCAGCACTCCCACAATTCTAAACAACACCCTAAAGAAAAACACAATGAAAATCACAACTCCATGAGACTCAACAGAGGGAAGCCATCAAGCAAGGCAAGAAACTAAAGAGAAAGGGGGGAAATAAGAAATAAAAGAGCCAACAAAGAAAAACATCATGACAAGGATGAGTCAGTACATATCAGTTATAATCATCAATGTTAATGTCCTCAATTCAACAATCAAAAGAAATAGACTGACAGAATGGATTAAGAAGCAAAATCCAGCAATATGCTGTATACAAGAAACACACAACACAAAAAGAAATTCATGGACTGAAAGTAAAATGATGGAAAACAGTTCTCCACATGACAGGAAACTAGAAAAAAGTAGGCGTAGCAATCTTATTTCCAGACAAACTAGATTTTAAACCAAAACTAATTAAGAGGGACAAAGAAGGTCACTACATCCTTGTGAAGGGAACAATCCAAGAGGAAGAGATGACAGTCCTAAATATATATGCAGCAAATACGAATGCCCCCAACTATACAAAACAAATATTAATGGACATGAAAAACCAAATAAGCAATAATACAATTGTAGTGGGGGACCTAAGTACCCAACTATTACAAATAGACAGATCATCTAGACAAAAAAATCAATGAGGAAATTCTAGAACTGAACCAAGTTTTTGAAGAAAGGGGTTCAATAGATGTCTACAGAGCGTTCCACCCCCAGTAAATCAAAATGTACGTTCTTTTTGACTCCACACAGGTCACTTGCCAAAATAGACCACATGCTAGCTCATAGGGCATGTTTACATAAACTCAAAAGAATTGAAGTTACCCCCTGTATATTATCAGGCCATAGTGCAATAAAATAGGAGATCAATAGCATAAGAAACAGCAAAACACCCACAAACACATGGAAATTGAAAGCACTCTCCTGAACAACCAATGAGTCACAGAAGAAATTAAGAAATTAGATAATTTCTACAAGTAAATGATAATGGCAGTACAACATACAGGAATCTATGGGACACAATGAAAGCGGTTGTACGAGGGAAATCCATAGCAGCAAATCCCCATATTAGGAAAACCGGGAACTCAAAGGACCTAATACTGAACCTCAAGCTCCTAGAAAAAGAAGAGCATGACAAACCCAAAGATCGTACAAGAGAGGAAATTGTATAGATTAGAGCAGAAATCAATGCAATGGAGATTAAGAGAATGATACAAAAAATTATTGTATCAAAGAGTTGTTTTTTGATAGAATAAATAAAATCAATAAACCTTTAGCCAACCTTATAAAAAAGGAAAGAAAAGGTTCAAATCCTTGTTTAATGGCCCTTCTTAGGCCCATCTAATGGAAGTTATGAGAACAGTCATCTTTGTCTTATTCTTAGTCTTAGGTGCTAGATTTTCATTCTCACCACTGGATATGATGTTAGATGTCATGTTTTTAGGTTGAAAAAGTTGCTGCATCCCTGTGTGTTGAGTGTTTTTATCATGAATGTAAATTGGACTTTGCCAAGTGCTTTTCCTGAATCCATTCAGGTAACAATAGTTTTTGTTCTTTCACCAATTAATGTTGTATATTACACTGAAAATTTTCCTGTGTTGAACTAATTTTCTTGTATTTCTGGGAGGAATCCAACTTGATCACAGGCTATTATCACTTTTCTATTTTGCTCTATTAGTTATGCTAGTATTATGATGTGGATTTCTTTTTGTCTACACTCATATGGTATATTGGTCTGTAGGTTTGTTATAATAACTGCCTGGACTTCCTAGGATAAGTAGAAGAGAATAATCTCTTCTATATTTTTAAGTCTTTTTAAATGGTTTGTGTTAATTGTTTATTGAAATTAAGCCATTCAGCTTGAGTTTTTCTTTGAGGGAAGTTTTTTGTTTACTAATTCAATCTTTTTTATTTTTTACAGATGTATTCCAGCTTTAGACTTCTAAATTTATATCTTTGTAATTTAGGTCTTTGTGACCTAGTTTATGTCTTTGCTTATTTCATCCAACTCATCTATTTTTTGAATTACAATTGCTTACACTACTTGCTGATAATTATTTTCCTTTCTATTAATTCAATATTAATGATTCCTTTTCCTTTCTTGATTTTAGGATTTTGAACTTTTTCACTTTTATTCTTGGTCAGTCTACAAGAAACTTTGCCAGTAGTATTACTATTGATCTTTCCAAACAAGCAGCTTTTGATTCTCCTGATACTCCTTAGTTGTTTTCTATTTTTATTGTTTAATTTTTCTCAAATCAATAATGATTTGTTTTGTTAGCTTTAGTTTTGATTTTCTTCTTTTTTCAATAGTTTCTTAAGAAGGAAATTTAGGTTATTGATTTCAGAACTTTTTTCTTTACTAAAATATGTGCTTATAATTGTGAAATACCATGAAATATAGCTTTCACAATTAAAAATCAAGATACAATTAAATGTTGCCTAAAAATAAAAACACCTCACAGCCATTCTTGAAAACTAAAAGAATGAAAAATAATTTCAGTAAAAATGGTATCCAAAAACAAACAGAAGTAGCTATAGTTGCACCCAACAAAGCAGGCTTCATGTCAAAATCAGTTGGAAAAGATAAAGGCCACTACACATTGGTCAAGGGAACAATCCAACAAAAAGATATAACAATCATAAATATATTTGCACTAAACATAAATGTGCCCAATTTCATAAAACAAACTGTACTTGTAATAAAGGAATAGATACACTTCAAACAATTATACAGACACACTAAAAATATACCCTATTTTTACAAATAGGTTATCCAAGTAAAAAGCCAACAAAAAAATCAGAGTTAGACTACTAGATTAAATGAATTTAACAAACCTGTTCAGAGTGTTCCATCTAACATCCACAAATATATGTCTTTTTCAGAAGCTTATGTCATTTTTCCAAAATAGACCATTATTATGTAATAAAATAAGTCTTAGCAAATAGAATCATTGAAATAATTCCATGTATCCTATCATATAACAAGAGGATGAAATCAACAAAAGTAGCCACAGAAACTACACAAACATATAGCTATTGAATAATACACTTTTGAACAATAGTTGGGTGACTGAAACTGAAGAAGTTGTGAAGGAAATTTAAAAATTAATAGAATTAAGTAATAGTGGAAACAGACATTGGAATCTGTGGGATACAACAAAGTCAGTTCTGAACAGAAAGTTTATAGCTGTGATTGTCTATGTTAGAAAATATATTAACATTACACCCAAAACAGATGAAAACTCACTAAAAATGAAATCTATAGAAGAGTGTACTTGATAAACATTAATGCAAAAATCCTCAATAATATTCTTGCAAACAGAACTCAGTTACACATTAAAAAGTTCATATACCAGCCAGGAATGGTGGCATATGCGTGCCATCCCAGAACTGTGGAAGGCTGAAGCAGGAGGATTGCAAATTCTAATCCACCCTGGGAAACTTAGCAAGACTTTGTCTTAAAAGAAAATAATAATAAAAGGTTTGGGGGATGTAGTTCAGTGTGAAGGCCCTGAGTTCAATCTCTAGTACCAGAAAAAAATCATACACCATAACCAAATGGATTTTATCTCAGAGACACAAAGATACTTCAAGATACATGAACTAATAAGTATAATACACCACAAAAACAGAAGGAAGGATATCCACCCATTGTTCTACAAATGACTCATTTGTCCTTTTTCATGGCAGAGTAATACTCTTTTGTGTATACATACCATTTTTACTCATCCATCTGTTGATGAGTATGGGATAAGTGAAATTAGACACAAAAGCTTACATATCATATGGTCTCTCTTCTGTTATATGAGAAACCCTATATATATATATATATATATATATATAGTATAAGGAAAAAATTAAAGAAAGAATTATTAACAAACAATAGTTAGACTTTGTGGAGATGGGAATGGTACCTGGAGAAGGGGAAAGAGAGGAAGGAGAACAAAAATATTCAATATGTGATATGTATATGTACCAACAGCCCAAAATGAATGTAATTTAAATAAATACATAGTTAAATGAAATTAAGGTTAAAGACCACATGATCATTACAATAGATTCAGAAATCACCCTTGACAAAATTCAACATACTCTCATGGTGGAGCCCTGAAGAACCTAGGTGCAGAAAGAGCTTTCTTGATATAAGAAAAGACTTGATATATAAAACATAATAAAAGTTTGTAAAACAAACCTATGAAAAACATCATACTAAATGAGGGAAAACTGAAGGCATTTCCTCTAAAATCAAGAATGAAAAAAATGTGTTCACCCTCATCGTTCCTTTTCAGTATAGTATTTAAAATTTTAGACAAAGGATTGGGCAACAGAAAAAAACAAAGAATACAAACAGAAAAGAAAGAAGACTAATTATCTCTAGTTAGAAGTGATATGATCTTTACTTAGAAAATGCTAAAAAGTACATCCAAAGAATTTTAGGCCTGATAAATTCAGTAAAGTGGCAGAATATAAAAGCAATATGCAAATATCAACTTTTTCCTGTACACCAATGATGAACTTGTTGAGAAAGAAATCAAGAACACAATTATTTAGCTTTAAAAAAGACACTTAGGAATTTATCTAACCAAATAAATGAAATGAAAGACTTCTACAGCCAAAATTACACAACACTGAAGAAGGAAATTGAAGAAAATATTAGGAGTTGGAAAGACCTCCTTGCTCATAGATTAGCAGAATAAGTACTGTTTTAATGGTCATATTAGCAAAAGTGGTCTACAGATTCAACGAAACCCTCATAAAACATCAATGACGTTCTTCACAGAAATACAAAAAAACAATTCTAAAATTCATATAGAAACAGGAAAGCTACAAAATAGCTAAAGCAATCCTGAGCAAAAAAAAAAAGCAATTCTGGAAGCACCTCAAAATTTAATTTCAAATTATACAACAAAGGCATAGTAACAAAAACAACATGCTACTGGCATAAAAAGAGACAAGAAAACAGTGTAATAGAACAGAATATACAGAAATAATCCCACACAACAACAGCCATCAGATTCTTGACAAAGTGGCCAAAAGGCATATCTTGGATAAAAGACAGCCTCTTTTACAGATGGTGCTGGAATAAATGTATGTAAAAGATTGAAACTGCATCCCTATCTCTCACTCTATACTAAAGTCAATTCAAAATGGATTAAAAGCCTATGTATAAGATTGGAAATGTAGAAATTTCTGGAAGAGAAAATAAGAGAAATGATGTCTTCCTGAATGAGATTCCAATAGCACAGCAAACAATAGTGAAAATCAAAAAGTGGGGCTACATGAAACCAAACAGTTTCTGAACAGCAAAAAACAACTCTGAGTGAAAAGACAACCTGAATAGTAGGAGAACATCTTGCCAGCCACTCTTACCTGGTTCTTACCATGGCTTACTAATGTTATCTCCAAAACTTGCTATGCATGTATTCTTTTGTAGTCAGTTCTTTTTCCTTTCTCACATCTACCAAAGAACTGAAATTCCACTACTGAGTTCTTGATTCCTACTTTCTTAGAAATCTAAAATTTCTTTCTGATTTAATCTCAGGGCTTGTTCTATGATTATGTAGACTAATACTATGTGCTTAACCTGAATTTTGTTTAGTAGAAGTTGTATTTTCATTACCAAAACTGATCATCCAATTTGAGACTTTTTAAGGTGGCTGGTCATCTCACTGATTCTCAGTTTTCTTGAAAACTCAACTGATTTTTGTAATTGGTCTCATATTCTATCATCTAATCTCCTTCAGCCCTCTGTAAGATCCCTGGAACAAGACAAGTTCAGTTCTGTGATGTCAGATGCACTCACTCCTTCAAATGTTCATTATTCAAAATGCAAAGCTCTCTCTCAGTGCTACTACTACCCAGACTTTGAAACTATGTACAAATCTAAGACACTCTTCTGGCCACCAATTGAATAGCATACATTTGAACTTTTGTCTATTGCTACTGAGCTTCTGTTAATGAAGCACTGAGACAATTAGTATATCAAAGCAGATTCACCATCCACCTCTGTAATCATCATCTCTATGAATCACTTTTTTTAAAACTCATATTCTGTCTCAGGCACTTATGTACTTTATCAGAAGTAACATCATTACCAGAAAGCCCTAACCTAGATGATAAAGCCCTAACCTACTAGATGGTATTAGCTGAGTTGCACAGTAAAAAGATAAAATATTTTTAAATTTTTAATAACGTCATATCTCTATCCCTATTAGATGATATTTTAGGGAAGAAGCTCAAAGAACAGAAAGAGGCAAACTCAAAAAACTATCATGAAACTGGAGAACTCCTTTTACACCATGAGCTCTTTGCTGTATATTATATGCTATCAAACTTTATTCCAGAAATAAGTATGCTTTCTGAAAATATGTGAAGTGTATTTTCCTAAGCACAAATCCCGAATTATTAACAGCAAGGAACTCATTGTGAATCCCTTTCTGCAGAGGGGAAAATAAAACAGCTCAGCAAAATTCTGAAATTGGCAACTTTTTTGAGGTACAAGTTAATTAAAAAAAAACTCATTTGACACAAATCAGGATTTTGCATTTCAAATGCCAGTGACTCCGTGTGCCTGAGGGATCAGTATAACTGTTTGCATGCAACAGAAAAAAACCCACCAAAAACATAGATACTGTGTATGTTTGAGTGTGCGTGTGCAAATATTAGGTGTTCACCAAAGGCATGAAGGTTACTTCTCAGCCAAGACCATCTCTTTTCCGGCACTGCCAAGGTAGAAGCTGGACAATAACTTAGAATTCATACATCTATCATTCAAGTATTTACGGAGTAGTAACTGTAGACTAGGCTTTGGAGATACAGTAGTGGACAAGACTGGTAAAAAGCCTATTTTTATGGACTCTAATGGAGGAAAGAAATAGTATCTAAGTAAACAAACAGGTAAAATGCAGAAAAAATATCCTGCCAAATGATCATGTTATGAAGTTAGGGAACTAGGATCTGAGAAAGCAAAGCTATAATCCAAGAAACCTCTCAGAGCAGGACATGTACAGAAGACCAAAGAGGGGAGTCACAGATGAAAGAAATGCTATATGCATCATTTTGGGTGATTCTAAGAGGGAAATGGCCTCAAAATATCACACACTCACTAGAAACAGGTGTCTAAATCCTATGATTAGAGTAGTTATCGAGGCACTGATAAGATTCATGTGTTTCTATTTACCAAGCTTACTAGAAATAACCTTTAAAACAGTCTTTAAAATTAATACTGTAGAATTAAGATAGGATCATAGCTTTGATGTTCTGGAAAGAGCACAGTTTTTTAGCTTTCTGTTCTACTATCTCAATTAATATTTTGACTCTTCCAAAAAGCACTTATAGTTAATGGTAAATCACTTTGCTCTCGAGTCTTAATATCCTATCCTCCCCTATGAAGCAAGGTAACTACATGATCAAATGAGGCAATATTTATAAAATGATTTATAAATTATAAAATTATTACTTTTGTTTTAAAGAATAGGTAGGAGAAGCTATAACTACCCTAAAATACTTACAATTTTTCCCTAGCCAATAACAAAATCCAGCCCAGTTATGGCTAATGTGACCAGGAAAGACAATAGTGAGGACTTAATTCGGAGGTTCTGGCTGATACCGCCTCTGTAGAGAAGTACTCCCTGGCTATTTCTTTCTTTTTACAGAGCTCTTTAACTAGGGTGGTAATATTTAGTAGTATTCTGACTTTTTTGGAAAGTTTTGTCTTGATGACCAAAACATGGGAGAAAACTTGTGTTGGTAAATTGGAATTCAGATATGACATTAGAACAAAGTACTTTTGTTTCTTAACCTTATCTGCAATGATGATCTCTACAGAAGCAAAGCTATCTGGGAGGTTTATATAAAGTTAGCCCTCCTATAGCTTTTTTTCTCCTTACAGCTTTCTTAGTCCTTATTCCTTTGCAGAAAACCCTAGCATGAACCTCTTTCATACTTCTGTGTAAATAAGTATCTGACAAGTTAGGTTTGGCTGAAATTTTGACTCTTCTAGCTTTGAGATAATTCGCCAACTTCTTTACCCTATAAATCTTTCTTCTCTCAGATATAACATAAAAGGATTAGCTGTCTCAGTTGTTCCAAGGCTCAGTTGCACATAAGAAATACCAGCAGAGCTAGCCAGGGATGGCGACACATGTCTGTTATTGTCAGCACTCTGTAAGGTTGAAGGAGGAGGATTACAATTTGTATCCCAGCCTGGGCAACTAACTTATTGATAAAACAAGACTCTATCTCAAAATAAAAAATAAAAAATAGCTAGGGTCCACCTCAATATGAAGACCCTAGATTCAATCTCCAATATCATGAGAAAAATACATGTAGGGATTTTGGACATACAGATATGAAAATCTCAACCACAGAAAATATGATACAATAGAATTTAAGCTGAGCCAGGGCAATTTAAATTTAACATTAAATTGGGAATTGCTAGACTAGATGAACTTTCAGGCCCTTTCTAATATGACAATTATACAATTCAATTATTTAACCAAGAAGACTTCTTCCAATAGACTATCATCAGAGATCAATTATTTTATAGTCTTTTAACTAGTCACCAGTCAGTAACAGTAGTACCTAACATGGTATCAAGAGCTTATTTTGTTGGGCCGGGGATTTAGCTCAGTGGTTTCACTGCTTGCTGCGCAAGTGCAACGACCCGAGTTTGATTCCAGGTACCAAAGGAAAAAAAAAGAGCTTATCTTGTCCCTGTCCCTGATACTTTGGTAAGCACTTTAAATATTTTGGGGGCAAACGCTTATAGCAATCTCAAGAAGAAGTAGGAATTGTTATTATCCTCATTAATGGATGAAAAACTTGAGAAAGAATAATGGTAATATAGCAAACACTTTCAAAATACTTTCTGCTGGGTACTGTTCTAACATTCTAAGACTCTAAATCTTTATTCTTAGAATATATAGATATATAGATATAGATATATCCATTAAATCTCACAACAGCATAAGAGGTATAAGAGTAGACTGATCCTCATTTTTTTCCCAGTAAGTTTACTGGTACATTTTAGGTATACAATCCAGTTACATTTGTCATTGGGATCTTGTACCTTTACATGATGTATCTTGGTTCTTACTTTTTCCCCATTCCTGTGCCCTCCCTTCACCCCCTCTATCCTTCCCTATTTACACTTTTTCATTTTTTCCTTTTCTCATATTTTTTCTTTTCCTTTCTTTCCTTTTCCCTACCCCTCCCACTTCCCCTACTCCTTTAGATCTTTTCTTCCTATTTCACAATATGTGATCCTCATTTTTTACAGATGAGGAATCCAATGAACAATGAGGTTAAGTAGCATCTACTACAGTTATATCATGGGTAGGAGATCTTAGATTTAAACCCAGGCAACCTGACTTCAGAAGCCATACTTTTAACCATTACCATCTAGATATACATATGAACTCTCACAAATGTTGAGCAACCAGCTCAAATTCATGTAGCAATTAAGTGGACATGACTGATATTAACTACTCATGTAAGTTTATTCCACCACCCATATTCATAATTAATGCCCTATTAGAAATACTTAGGAGGCATAGGTTCTATACAATTGGTGGTGGCACATGGGAAACTCAAGGTTCTAAGAATGGCAGATTTAGGGAGAAAGGATCATATAAACCACCTTTATGTCAGCAGAGATAGAAACACAAACAATATGGAAAAGTATTGTGTTCTTTAAGTTCTCACATCCAATCTCTGGAATTCTTTGTCTCTTGTATACCTTTCCTCTAACTCTGCAGATGCGTGGAACAAAAATCTTCCTCCAATACTCAATGGAGATATGAAGAAAAATTGGTTTTTATTAAGTGTCTCATCTGTGCCCACCATCAAATATATCTGTGGTTCTGCACTCTTCAGTCTCAGGACCCATTTTATTTCTAAGAATTATTTAGGGCCAAAGGATCTTTTGCTTATGTGCATTTCACAGCAATCAAGATTTACTGAATTACAAATTAAAATAGAATGACAGTTCTTAGTCAATTTCAAGTAACAAAAACTTATTATATTATCCATATTTTAATAAAAATAATATTTTTCAAAGCAAATAATAATTTCTTTTGCACCTTTTTTTGAGTCAGGGTCTCTGTGTAGTTCAGGCTGGCCTTGAACTCACTATGCAGCCCAGGCTGGCTTCAAGCTTTTAAACTCTAGCCCTTATAATGGATATGTATCCATTACATATTAAGTATCCATGCCTATTAAGTATCTTGTTAAAAGTATCTGATATTGTTTATTGAGAGTCTTTTATTGTTTTGAGAGTTCTTAATATAAGTCCTTTGTCACATAGATGTATTGCAAACATTTTCTCTAGTTTTTACTTTGACTTTTCTTTTTCTAAAACAAGTAGTAATTTGAAGGGAAATGTTTCCAATTTTGACAAAATACAAAGTATGTTGCTATAAACTTTATGGTTTTGATGTTCTAATTAAGATACATTTACAAAACATTGATCACTGAGAATTTCTCTTAGTTTTACTTCTGGATGTTTTATAATTGTTTTAGGCACATGATTAATTTTGAGTACTGAACATTTGTGTAAACAGCATGAGGTATTGTTTAAGGATTTTGTTTTGATTTGTTTTCCTATTTTGTCCCAGCACCATTTATGAAAATGTGATCCTGTTTTTCTTTGAATTTTCATGGAAGTTTTGTAGAAAATAAATTTGCTATATATGTTTCCATCTACTTTTTAAATATTGTGAGTCTTCTACATTTTCATGTTCATAGTATACTTAGTCTATTATCCTAGGAATCCTGTCATTTTATTAAGCTGGTTTTGAATCTAGAAATCAATTTGAGGAAATTTAAAACATAGCAATATCGAGTCTTCCCACTCATAAATGTAGTATATCTCCATTTCTTCTGTAATCACACTTAGAAATGCTTTATAGTTTTCAGCATATAGGTCTTAAAAGCTTTTAATTCAATTTTCCTTTAATTATTTTAATTTTTTGCAGTTATGAATTATTGGTTTTTATTTCAGTTTTTTAAAAAATTCCCTTGCTGATAAATAGAAATAAAATTGATTTTCATATACTGATTTTTCATCTTATAATCATTTTAAGTTATTTTCTTAATTTTGTAATGTTTCTTAGATTATCTAAGATTTGCTACCCACACTACTAGGTTATTTATAATGTTTTCTATCCCTCTTACCACCGTATACTTGGATATCCCCACCCTCATCCTCTCCCTATTAGTGTTTTTCTCTTACTACACTGGATAGTGAGAGTACAGTGCAAGCTTTTAAAAAATCTATTAAGATACTCATACATTTTTTTCTTTTATAGCCTGTGAATATGCTGAAATATGTTGAATTTTAAGTGTTAAATTTAACCTTTTGGGGATGAATCTCACTTGGCTAGTACATATTCTTTTTAATACATTGCTAGACTAAATTTGCCAAAATTGTCTTAAGGTATTTTGCATTTTAGATCATGAGCACATATAGTTCTGTAGTTTTCCTGTAATTGTTTTCTGCAATTTCAAAATCAGGGTAATGTTGGCTTCAGAAAATAAGTTGGGAAATATTCCCTTCTCTTCTATTTTCTGAAAGGATTTGTGTTAAACTATATCTTTTTTCCTTCTTGACATATTTCATTGAATTCACTAGTGAAATTTTCTATGAGTAGAGTTGCCTTCATTTGAACATTTTCCAACACACACTCGATTTTTTAATCATTATAAAGCTATTTAGTGTTGTTTGTATTTTTCCAAGAATATTTTTTATTATGTTTAAATTGTTAGATTTTATTGCCAAGATTTACTTGTAAAATCACTTCATTATCAAATTTTGATAGCTGCAAAATCCACAATGATTTTTTTTCATTTCTAACATTGACATTTTTTTCTCTATTTTCTTCATCAGTTAGCCTATGGGTTTATTATACCTATAGATTCTTCCAAAGAACTAGCTTTTAGTTTCATTGTTGTTCTCTGGTTTTGTTCTATATTCTGCTGCCTGTTTTCTGCTTTTTTGAATTTAAATTGCTGCTCTTGGACTAAATAATTTTACCTTCTTTACATTTAATCTGTGCTTCTTTTCATGTTTATTAGTAGATTAAGGTCATGTTTTCTAAATGTTCTACCTTTTGTTTTTTGGTACCAGGGATCAAACTCTTGACCTTGTGCTTGCAAGGCAGGCATGGTGCCACTGAGCTAAATCCCCAGCCCTAAATGTTCCACGTTTTAAATAAAAGAATTTAACCTTTCCCTCTAACCATTCCTATATATTATAAATTCTGATATTTTGTGGGGTTTTTTAAGTCCAAAATATTTTTTGGTTCCTCTTTTATTCCTCAGTTACTATGAGGCCTTTTCTTCCTTTTTAAAATACTTGAGGGTTTTCCAAATTTTTTGTTAGTGATTTCTAATTTATTTCTATTATAATAATGAGAGAATAAGCTTTATTGAATTTGGATCTTTTTACAAGTATGCAGAATTATGACAGAGTACAGTCTGCCTTGCCAAAGGCTCTGTGTACTCTTGAAAAAATACTTATTTTGCTGTTATTTTGCTAAACGTTTTGGGTCATTTTGGTTGATAGTGTTATTCAGATGTATTATGTTGTTGGTTTTCTGTCCACTTGTCCTGCTGGTTATTTATAGAAGACACTGAAATCTGTATGAATAACTGTGAAATTGCCTTTTTCTGGTTGTAGTTTTACACATTTTGCTTCATGTATTTAGAAACACTGTGTGAGGCAGAATAAGTATTAAAAAACTATTCCATCCTGATAAATACATACCTTTATCATTATGAAATTCTTTCTTTGTCCTTAGTAATATTTTTTGCTATAAAATGTACTTTGGTGTAAAATTAATCCTAACCAGTCATGTGGAATGCGCCGAATAAGCCCACTGCGAACAGGCAGGTCTGTGGACGCCGCAGCAACGTCGCCAGTCTTGCGGGATGTGCCAAATCAGCCCCCGCTCCGGCAGCAATCCACTGGACACCACCCCCCCACCAACACCCCGCTCCTCTGTACAGCAACATGGTTCCACACTACAAAGGCAGAGAGGACACCGAACCACCAGACCACTGTACTGGGTAAATTGGAGTCATCTTCACCTCCCATCAGGACCAGGACTATCTTCAGGGGAAGGGCAGGTATTAGAACCTGCAATACAACTCTGCAGAGTTCAACCCTACAGGAGGACAGGGAGCTCAGCTTGAGACTTGCAGCCAGAAATCTGCCTGAATCTATGGGCCTGCTACTAGCTTGCTGAGACTCATTGACTTATATCTGCACACTGCGATACACGTTATCTATTGTGACAGCAGAGACATTCCCTGAAAGAGGACCTTCATCTTCATGGTTATTTTTTATTCCCAAAATTAGTTTTATTATTTTGATTTTTTTCTCTTTTCTTTTGCTCCACTTATCTTTAATTTTTTTCCCTACTCTTTGCAAATATTTGTTTTCTCTTTCTCTCCCTTTTTTCTTTCTTTTCTCTTTCCTTTCTCTCTCTCTTACACTTACTCTCTTGCTCTCCCACATTGTTCATCTTCCCTTTTTGTCCCTGTTTTGGTCCTCAGTCAGAGTTCTTCTTTATTTTCCTATTGTTCTCTTTTTCCTTCTCACCTGTGTCCTCTGACCACACTGCTCACCTTCCCCTATCCTTCTTCCCATCTATCTCTCCCTCCCCAACCTCTTCTAACTCCCCATCCCAAAGGGTAAAGTTGTTATGTTGAAGAGTTCATTCACTATATGTTGGGTTGGTCCCCGATCTTGATTTAATTCACACAGCTAAAGGTGATAGATTAATAACTACCACAAATCGTCATTCTTTAAGAGGTATCTGATGCTATGGTGTTGCTGATTGTATGACTTGGGCTAAGGTGTTGTGATTGATCTAAACAGTTTTCCTTCCTGGTATAATGAAAATGAGATAGTCTCAGAGTCATTAGAGACTCAAAACCTAAAGACTAGCTATATCTGGTAGACACCTCTGCGAAGCAGTCATTCCATAAGGGTTTTAAATAGATCAATAAAGATACAATAAGCAACTTCATAATATCAACCCAGGAACTAAACCAGGGACAGTACCAAAAACAAAAATGAGAAGGCATTTAAGCAAGTCACAAACCCAGACTTCCACCCCACAAAAGCCAATTTCTGGGGGAAATGAG
>NW_004624815.1:6439300-6469703 GCF_000247695.1 Heterocephalus glaber
AAGTAGAAATAGCAAATAAATACATGAAAAAATGTTCAACATCACTGGTCATTCAAGAGATGCAAATGAAAACAACACTGAGATTCCAGTTCATTCCAGAAAGAATGGCTGCTATCATGAAATCAACCAATAACAAATGCTGTTGGGGCTGTGAGGAAAATGGAACCCTTCCCCACTGTTGGTCAGAGAATAGACTTGTGCAACCACTGCAGAAATCAGTATAGAGGTACCTCAAAGATTTAAGACTATAGGTCCCATTTGACCCAGATATTCCCCTGCTGGGTATCTTCCCCAAAGAATTAAAAGAATCATACCACAGCAATATATGTGTATCCATGTTCATAGCAGCACAGTTTGTAATACGTAAAACATGGAAACAGTCCAATTGCCCATCAACTGGAGCCTGGATAAAGAAAATGTGAGTTTTGTCTATAAAACAGAGTACCACTCAGCCATAAAAACTGACAAATTAGAGACATTTATAGCTAAATGGATGCACATTGAGGCGATATTCTTAAGTGTAATAAAGGACACATGTGAAAATACCGAATAGTTTCTCTTCTGTGAGAAGCTGAAAGTGTAAATAAGGACTATAAAGTAGAATACATAACGAGAAATAGGAAGAAAAGGGGCAAAAGGGAAGGGAAGTTTGAGGAGTAAGGAAAGGAAAAAAGGGGATAGAATTAATATGAGAAAATGAAAAAATGGAAATATAGACTTTGTAAATAGGGAGGAGTGGAGGAGTTGAAGGGAGGGCAGGGGAATGGGGATACAATAAGAATCAAGATGTATTATGTAAAGGTACAAATCTCCCATGATGAATGTCATTATATTGTATACCTAAATGTACCAATAAAATTAATCTAACAAAAAAAACCAAACAAAAGCAATATGTGGAATGCTCAGGAGTTTGCATATGATCTCTCCTTCCAGGAGTTTATGTTTCAGGAGTTGACATAGGCACTGCATTATTTGTTTAGTTGTACTTTTTTATCATTAATATATGAATTATTTTCCAATAACTGGTTAAATCATTCTTTTAAAAAAACATCAAAATCATTTTGCCAGAATTCTTTAAAAATCTTCAAAGATGATGTCTAAATTATACATATATATTGGATCATAAATATACTTGAGTGACCCACACTATTAGCTTCACTTTTTTATTATTCATTTTATTAATACAGTTTAGATATACATAATGAGATAATGAAAACATTTATCATAGGGAATTTTATCTGTACATAATACATATTGATTCTTCTTTTTTTCCCATTCCCCACCCTTCCCTTCATCCCCTCTTCCCCTCCTTATTTACAAAGGCTTTGTTTCCATTTTCTCCTTCTATTTTCTTTTTCCTTATTTCTTTGGCCCCTACACTCTCCATTTTTCCCTTCCCATTCGAACATTTTCTTCCCATTTCTCATTATCTATTATACAATGTAGTCCTTATTTACATTTTTGTTTTTTAACCACAGAGAAGCAATGCAATATTTAAACATGTGTGTCTGAGTTATTTCACTTGTCTATGGTCTCAAGATACATGCATTTACCTAAAAATGTCTGAAATTTAGCATTCTTTATAGCAGAGTAGTACTCCATTTTATAAAAATACATCTTCTTCATCCATTCATCCCTTGTTGGGCATTTGGGCTGTTTCCAAGTTTTAACTATTATAAATTGTGCTGCTATAAACATGGGTGTGTATATATTGTTGAGGTATGATGCTTTTAACTCTTTCCAGGAAGATACCTAGAAGAATAAAGCTGGGTCAAATGGAACCTCTAGTGCTGGTTGTATGAGGAATCTGCACACTGATTTCCACAGTAGTTTTGCCAGAAGACACTCCTACCAATAGAGGAAAAGGGTTCCTTTCTCCCCACGTCCTGCCAGAATTTGTTATTAGTTGATTACAATAGCCTTTTTTTCTGGGGTGAGATGAAATCTCAATATTGTTTTAATTTACATCTCTCAACCAGTGATTTTTGAATATTTTTTCATATATTTGTTTGACATTACTATTTCTTCATCTGAGAAGTGTCTATTCATTTCAGATGCTCACTTTTGGATTGGGTCTCTAAATTTTGAATGTCTTATTTTTTGAGTTCTTCATATATTTTAGATGTTGGTCCTTTGTCTGAGAAACAGCTGGCAAAAATTTTTCCCACTCTGTGGTTTGTCTCTTCACTCTGTCGGTGATTTCTTTTGCTGTGCAAAAGCTCTTTAATAAGATGAGATCCCATTTGTTGATTCTTTGTATTATTTCCTGTACAATCAGGATTTTTTTTCACAAAGTCTTTGCCTACACCTATATCTTCAAGACTACCTATTCTTTTTTCCGATCGATTTTGGGTTTCAGTTTCAATATTTAGTTTTTTATCCATTTTGATTTTAAGTTAGTGTATGGTGATAGATATGGTTCTAGGTTTAATATTCAACATGTGGAAAGCCCATTTTCTCAGCACCATTTATTAAAGAGGCTATCTTTCTTTCAGTAAAGGGGTTTGGCCCCTTTGTCAAAGATATGGTGGCTGAGTATGCTTGGAATTATTTCTTTATCTCCTAATCTGTTCCACTGAGCCTCAGGTCTGTTTTGTTTTGTTTTGTTTTACTTTTGTCAGTATGATGCTGTTTTTATCATGGTAGCTTTCTAGTATAATTTCAGGGCAGAGATTAAGATGCTTATTGCCTTGCAAATTGGAAGAGATGGTATTTATCTCTATGGGATAAAAGCCCTCTATGACAAACCAATACCCAAGGTAATACTAAATGGACAAAAGCTGGAAGGTTTCACTATAAAATCAGGAACAAGAACCAGATGTCCAGTGTCACCACTCTTATTCAATATAGTTCTGGAAACACTAGCCAGATAGACAAGAAAAAGTAGTAAAAATAATAAGAATAGGAAAGGAAGAAGTTAAATTATCATTATTTGCAGATCACATGACAGTTTACATAGAAGCCTCAAAAGGACTTCTAGATTTAATAACCATATGCAGCAGTATACCTGGATACAAAATCAACACTCAAAAATCAGTACCATTCCTGTACACAAACTCATGGAGAGAGAAATTAAGGAAACCACACCCTTCACAATAGCATCAGAAAAAATGCAGTATTTGGGAACCAACCTAACAAAAGAAGTAAAAGACCTTTACTTGGAAAATTATGATACTCTGAAAAAGAGATTGAAGTGGATATCAGAAAATGAAAAGATATCCCTTGTTCTTGGGTAGGAAGAACCAAAATAGTGAAAATGGCCATACTTCCAAAATTGCTAAACAGATTTAATGCAATCTCAATCAAAATACCAACAGCATACCTCACAGAATTAAAGAAAACTATCCTAAAATCATTTGGAGCCAGAAGAGTCCTAGAATAGCAAAAACAATTCTGAGCAACTATTATTTTTACCTTACTCATTAGTTTTTAATAATTAATACTTTACTATGAGTATTTACTAATTAGTTTTACTTTCAGAGATGTAATTGAATAAGAAAATGAATAGTAGTACTTATGCTTACCAATATATGCATTATTAGGGAAAATATTTTTTACTCATTGTATGTGTATGTATATGAGGTATGAATGAAGATACAATAAATGTTTAAATTTAAAAAGTTATTACAGTAAAAAACCTCAAAATACTTCCTTTCTCTTCAAATACACTTATCCCATCATTCTTCCACTTTCTGAAGCAGTTCTGGAAGTCTTTTCATGAATGTCTTTAGTTGCACAGCTTAAGATGTCATCCATAAATTCAAAACATTTATTTGTCATTTATTAGGGAAAGAGTCAGATGTCATCACACAGTGCCAGATCTGGTGAATAAGGTTGATGAGGACTCACTGTAATGTTACTGTAAGCCTGCCTTTCCTTCCACTTGATGGCACTCGGCAGCACCACTTATCATATATGTTTAATCATACTTCATAAAGACACTCATGAAAGACAACTTCCAGAACGGCCTCTGAAAATGCAAAGAATAGTAAGTGAAAATATTTTGGGGGGATTTTTGGCAATAGACCTTTTACTGTAAACGCAATAAGGGAATCCTCAAACTTACTGAATACTTTCATCTTCATATTCACAATGTTAATTTAATATGGTTATTCCACTATCATATGAAGTATCATATTCATGTACTTGAAAAAATTAAGGCCAGTGAAAAGCAAAGATAAATTCTGGATGGTAGGTCCCTTTTTATGAGGAAAATAATAGTTTCCCATTTGCTACAGTCAATAGAGCACTGCTTATATTATTTTGGTCAGAGTTTGGTAACATAACTACTAAACCTGGAAAATTAGACTTGAAAGTAGGTACATTGCTGGCCTCAATAAAATAGGGTTTTCCATTGGTAATAAGAAGAGGAATTGGCTTTTGGGTGGCAAAAGCAAGAGCTGCCAATGTAAGGTATGCTCTTTGTCGCTGTAAAATTAAGGATTTTTTCCAGTGAAAGATTAAAGGGGGCTTTTAATTTTCCAAAGCATTGTTGAGAACTTTGCTATGGTAGGGCAACAGGGAAAACCTTTGGTGGCAAAAGTGATCAATCATGGAAAATGAGTTAGACAGGTCAATAAATATAACACTGGCAAGCAGACTTTGATGTATGAGGGAATAACACACTCTAATATGGTATATTGTTGTGCCAGGTGCCTTGATGGAAAACAATGCATCTTCCAATAGACTCTTTAGCTTGGAATTTCCATTTATATCTGGGGCAGCACTTTTCATTACTGATAACAATTCAAAGTAATGACGTGAGCCTATAATCAGTGATGTGAATGTTCTCACAGTAAAAGGGATGTCTTTTGATTCTATGTTTATTATCACTCATAGAATATTCGAGTGAACTAGCAATCATTAACTACTCTTGCTGATTCTGTTAGAGGTAATCATCTTTTAAAATAATGATGGTGGGATGGCAGGTATATATACATCTGTTGTTCATTTCTATTGTCAAGAATAAATATGTAAGTGAAGGACAGTTACCACACCTTAAATAGGATGGAAAGCAAGGTACAATGTGAATAGTTAGACAGAGGAACTGATTTCATCTCCAAGACATCTCTAATATTTATGGTTTTTATTTTTCTATAAAATATATGAGTAGGCAGAAAAATTTAAAAGTTCTTGTATTGATTTGTTAATTTGTCTTCATCTACTGTTAGTGTTAAATTATCATTACTTTGCTTTTTCATAATTAGAGCACGCTGATTTCCATATCTTACACAGAAATTGACATAGAACTGTGTTCAGTGTTGTGTCCTGTTCAAAATATTGCATTCAGCCCATATTATTTATAATCATTACATAAGTTCAAGAATTGTAAGAAAACAATAAGGAAAATTTAAAAATTGGAAGACCTTCTCTTTCCTCAAAAGATTTATAATCTATTGGAGATGACAAGATAAAAAGAATGAACTCTGGCAAGAAATTTTTATAGTTTTGACTCCTGCATAATAATTTTGCACCTTTTCCATTTTTTCCTAAAACGAAGAAGCTTTTCTCATATTGGATTAAAAAAAATCCTCCAACCTCCACTGTCATTCTTAATCATTCCATCTCCCTCAAGAGTACATTATGTCACATCATAGTCCACTTAGACATGTACACACAGACACACATACACAAATACACACAGATGCACACACTCTCACTCACACCTCATCTTCAGTTTCTTAGTTATTTGATTACTTTCCTCAACCTATGTAGTAGCTCAGACTTTCTCACCTGTTTGAGTTTGCTAGGCCAGCCATAGGAAAGCACAACACATTGAGTGACTTACACAAGACATTGATTATCTCACATTGCTAAATGTTAGAAATCCAACATCAAGGTACTGCATGGTTCCTTGTGAGACTCTTAGGGAAGGATCTTTTCTAAAGCTGTCTTTGACTTATTGATGGCCATATTCTCCATGTCTGTCTTCATACTGTGTATTGTCTATGTGTGTCTAACTCCCTGTTCTGATTTCTCTCTTTGTACAAGAACAGTCATTTTGGATTACAGCTGATACTACTCCAGTATGGGCACATTTTAATGTAATCAATTAATCTGCAAATATCTTATTGTAGCTGAACTAATTGTATGTGTGGCCTATTTGAAAATAAGCCCATATTTTGAAGTACAGGGGTTTAGGAGTTTGATATGAAAAAAGTAGAGAGATCCTAAATTAAGTTATAGTCATCAGGTCAGGATGAAGGAGAAGAGAAAACTCAGCTAATGGCTTTAGGGAAAACTAAAACAAGCAAATAAATCTGTTCCAAATTCCCAAGCCAAGGTTGGAGCCCTTAACTGAAAACTCTGGGAGGAACAACTAGGTGCCACTAGATTCTGCTTACAAACTCATCCAATCAAAGATCTACAAGATTTTGATTTTATAGATTCCCCACTTATCCCTAAAGTTTGTCACTTCATATGATCCCACCCTCCTACTGTCTTGATCACTTTCCCATAGCTGGGACACAGTACTCAGAAGCCACAATTTAAAAAGGAAATTTAGTCACCTTCCACAAACCCCACCTTTGAACACATGAAGATTTTGGAAGACATTCTAGATCTACCCTTATATATAGGTAATATAGGGTCAATTTAATCATATTATTTATTCATCCACCCAAGTGGGCATGATAACATGCTCTGCTTTTAAAAATCCAGTGAAAATTTTGCCAACTGATATTTATCCATGTTGCTGGAAATTCACCCAGGACTGGGCCTTTCTTTCAGGCTAGAATTTGTAGTGGTTCAGTAGACTCTTCTATTTCAGAGACCTCTTGGTCTCTAAAGCTTAGACTTAAAAATTGCAAAACATGAATTTAGGGAGAGTACACTCCAACCCATAACTGCATCATATAAAGTCTTGCTATCCTTTAGACTTCTGTGCCAGCTCTCACTTTCTCATTCATGCTAAACCAGTTGAAAGCATGTGTAATGATTAGTTCTGTGAAATTTCCCCAAATATGATCACCTCCAATTCTCCCCTTCATGAAGAGGTAAAGTGACAAAACTTTAGCGATTTCATATTAGACCATTGGGCAAATAAATGGTTAAGGAAGGACACAAATTCATGTTTTCTGACCTTAAGTTTCAAGATACCTTTAGTATATCTTTATTCTTCCACATCCTTACCATTCCTGCACATCTGGATTTCAGTCTTTCTGGACTTCACCCTGCCCTGAACTTTGGTTCACATAATTTTTTCAAAATGTTTCATCTCTTATACTGTGTTATATAAACATGAGAACTGAGGGTGTAGCTCGATGGTATAATGTTTAGCTAACATGCAGAAGTCTTGTGTTCAATCACCAGTGCAGAGAGAGGTAGAGGTGGAAGTAGAGGTGGAGATGGAGGTGGAGGTGGAGGTGGATGTGGAGAGGAAAGAGACAGAGAGAAACACATAGAGTGAGAGAGAGACAGACAGACAGAGACAGAGAGACACACAGAGTGAGAAAGACACAGACAGAAAGACGGAGACAGAGATAATTTTTCAAAATCCTTAGAGAAAATTCACACTAGGCCAGAAAGGATTATGATAAATTGACTTATTATATAGCCTATTAGTCTCTACTTCTCAAACTTCTCCCAATCATCTCAAATACCTTTTCATTAATGTTGTAGAAATCAAACATCTGTGTGCATTTTAAATCCTCATTAAGCCATTGTGACTTCATTGCTTCCATGGAAAAATATGAAGTATATTTCTTTTAAATGCCCAATAAAGTGTATTTTCTGTAATGTACTACTCTTCAGAAATCATCTATATGGCATGGGAGATAATGAAATGATAATAGTTTACCTGCAATAATGTTTATATGGAATTCAATAATGTTTGTAGAGTTTGACAACAATCAGTTCATTTTCTTTCTTTTTATTTTTAGAGAGAGAAGATGGCCTTGCAAAGCCTTCACATACCTGAGTCAGTGATAGGTTGACTGTGAAAATATTAACCTAGGGTGACACACTTTAAGAAGTAATGGAAGGGTAGGGGATTGGGACAGGTATTTCTTTAAACAATAGCCAAATAGGTTATATCTGATTATATTATTTTGAAAGCCAGATGTTAATTCACATATGCTACGTAAGTCTAGTATTGTCTTGGAGGGTAACACTGTGATAGCAAGGACTGTTTTAATTTTTACTATTGAATTCTCAATATTTAGGAGAGTATGATTGACAGAGTAGATGTTAAAAACTATTTGCTGAATGAATTCATGAATGTGAATGCTATTTAAAATTTTTCTAAGTATCTATTTAAAGAAAGAAAATTTTTACACAACTCTGCCAGTCAGAATGATATTGAATTCATTCCCTTCATTCAACTGGCTAGAATTTAATCCAAACACTGTACCTACTTATCTAGCCCCCTATGTAATATTAATTCCTTCATTTATTTTAAATGAGTTTGCCTCTCTAGTATTGAGAAAGTTCTGGAGCTATACAATATAATATGGTGTACATGTATACATGTATATATGATGCACACATGTACAAGAATGGCAGTAGAGGGTATGAAAAAAGAAACACTATTATGATGCTGTAAGAAGTAAAAGAACCAGAAAAAAATCCTTCTAACGGAAAGCATCAATGAAGAAATCTCAAATTGTTTTTACTGTCTTCTTATTTTTGTTAAAATAGTGCTACTGTTTAAATATATTAGCAAGGACCAGGGATTTAGCTCAGTGATTTCACCGCCTGCTGCGCAAGCATTAAGGACCAGAGTTCGATCCCCAGTATCAATCAATCAATCAATAAATAAATAAGCAGGTTATTGTGAAAAATATTCTTCAACTGAAGTATTTTGTCTTTTCCTTTAGATGAGATCCAGAGCAGGGAAAATCAGAAAATTGATCTGCTTGAGACATCAACTAGAAAGCCTTAGACATTCTTTGAGTATTCTAGCATTGAGAAGAATAAATAAGTTTGACAAAGAGACATTATCTTTGCTACCACATTCCTTAGCTGGTAGTAACTTTCAATAGCATTATGTCAAAAAAGAATACCCTGGTTGAATTTTGGGTTTCCATTTTTGCTTTCTGCTTAGTTTCACTAATGTATGCATATAGTTATGTAATTTATATGTAAGTATAATTCTAAGAGCAGTTATGCATTATGCATTTTATTTATGATATTACTACCAATAAAATATTTAGATGAAAATCAATTTAACACTATAAAAACCCTACTTATATATGACATCAAGTTAATCAACAAGCAAAGAAAGTTAAAAAGCATAGTTGAAATGCCTTTTACAACTTCAGCCTCCACTAAAGGCATTTTTAAAGCATTCCCCCTTTTGACCCTCACAAGAACTTTGTAAAGAAGTTATCATTGACCTGTTTTACAGATGAGGAAACATAGGCTGTGCATGGTTAGTTGGCTTTACCAATGTATTCAGCTGAATCTAGGTCTCTAGTACCAAGATGCTCTTACATACGCTATAACTACACCATTCTCAAATGAATGGCCCATAGCCTGCTGGGGAACTATATGAGTCCTTTGGGTGGAATAAAAGTAATCTAAATACAAAGTGTTACTTCAAGAGTTTATAAATGGGGAACATACAAAGTTTTTTGTTTTCTTGTTAATTTTCTCAGTACCCCAACTGGAAATAATATTTTCCCTAATTTGTAAGATTAAATTACCAATTTCTCTTGGCTCCAATACGTGTCTTGAATCCATTCAGTACTTGTCGGTGGACATCAACTTAGTCCTAGCACTTGTTTCCTGCATGGTTTTCTTGCTATTTTCATTAGGATACTCATTTCTCTGAATGAGAAAATGAAAAAAAAATCCATCATAATAGCTAAAACATGGAAACAGCCCAAATGCCCATCAACTGGAGACTGGATAAAGAAAATGTGGGTTTTTTTATAAAATGGAGTACTACTCAGCCATAAAAAATGAGAAATTAGAGACATTTATTGCTAAATGGATGCACATTGAGGTGATACTCTTAAGTGAAATAAATAGGACACACATGTGTAAATACCGAATAGTTTCCCTGGTGTGAGAAACTGAAAGTGTAAATACGGACTAAAAGATATAATGGATAATGTGAAATAGTAAGGGGGCAAAGG
Organism: Heterocephalus glaber; assembly: GCF_000247695.1. The sequence continues at coordinate 6,449,380 of NW_004624815.1, forward strand.
GGAAGGGGAAATGGGAGGGGTAGGGGAAATTGAAGAACAGAATGGAATTAATATGAGAAAATGGAAAAATGGAAACAAAGTCTTTGTAAATAGGGAGGGATGGAGGGGTTGAGGGGAGGGCAGGGGAAGGGGGGGAACCAACAGGTATTATGTAAAGGTGCAAATTTCCAGTGATGAATGTCATTATACTGTATACCTAAAATGCACCAATAAAATACATTTTTTAAAAATAATCAATCTATTTTCTGTAATATTTGAAGACTTTTTAAAGACATTATTGTAAAAACAGTATATATGTTTTTAAACAGATTTTCAAAACAATAGTGCAATGCCCATATATTTGTAATTAACAGGAACATGAGTAAAACAGTAGATGAATATTCCAAATATCATGAAAGTGGTACTATATACCCAGAAAGCACCAATTTTTTGGTCGAAATAACCTTGGATATGCTCAAGAATTTTCTACTGGGAACATTTGGGTTAGGAAATAAGTCCACATCCTGAATTGATTCAAAATTTGTACACTTCATGATCATTTGACTTTGAGGAAGAGTCTTAACTAGAATGCCAGATCTAGTGAATAAAGTGGATGATGATATATTATAATGTGTTTATAAGCCATCCTTTTGGTTGGATGGCACTCAGCAACAGCATTCATGTACTTTTTTAAAATTTATTTTTTTCCTTTTTCATTCTCTTATTGGTACATTTTAGGTATACAATACATTTACATTTATCATTGGGTGCTTGTACCTGTACGCGATGTATCTTAGTTCTTTCTTTTCCCCCATTACCTGTGCACCCTTCACCCCCTCCAACCTTCCCTATTTACATAGATTTCATTTCCATTTTTTTTTCTTTTCTCATAATTTTTCTTTTCCCTTCTTCCCTTTCCTCTTCCCCTCCCACCACCCCTACACCTTTGGACCTTTTCCTATTTCAAATTATCAATTATTCATTTTAATCATTTTAATCCTTATTTACACTTTCAGTTTCTCACACTAGAGAAACTATTTGGTATTTACACATGTGTGTCCTATTTATTTCACTTAAGTGTATGCCCTCAATATGCATCCATTTAGCTATAAATGTCTCTAGTTTCTCATTCTTTATGGCTGAGTAGTACTACATTTTATTAAAAAAAACACATCTTCTTTATCCAGTTTCCAGTTGATGGGCACTTTGGCTGTTTCCAAGTTTTAGCTATTACAAACTGTGCCACTGTACTTTTTTAATCATAGCTCATAAAGACATTCACAAAGGAGACTTCCAGTACTGCTCCAGAAAGTGCCAGGAATAATGGGATTAATGAGTTTGAAGCAATGTGGGGAAATATTTTGGAATTAGTGGTAATGTCTCTTTTACTGTAATAATTTTAATTTAAAAATCCACACTATATTTTGATCTAATTATATTTAATGTAATTGCTGACAGAGATAAGTTTGTTTACAATCCAATTACTTGTTTTTGATAGTGTAATAGTTATTTTTTCTACTGAATTGCAAATGCATTCTTAGTTTATGACAATTTTTCTTCAACTAATATTCAACCACATAATATATAAGGACATTATAAAAGTAAAATTACATCTATTCATCTTCCCTGTCTGTCTTTTGTGTTATTGTTGTTTGTATTTTATTTCTTGTAATAAACTATACTATATCATTTTATGAATTTTATTTCAGACACCCATTAGACTTTAAATATGCACACACAATTTCCAGAAATATTAATTTTTCTCTGGAGAGTCAAGGTTCCACCTGAAATAACTGCTCTTCAGCTGAAAGAACATTAGTATTTTCTGAATTGCTAGCTGTTAATAGTAGATTTTCTCACCTTTTCCTAAAACTGTATTTTGTCTTCATTTTTGGTAGAAATTTTAACTTGGGATAGAATTCTATTTTTTCCCAGTATTTTAAAGATGACATTTTAGTGTCTCCTGTTTTCTCTGTTTATCATGAAAACTCAGCTATAATCTTTGGTACTCCTTAAAATATATAAATTTTTCCTCTGGACATTTAAGACTTTGTAGTAAGTTTTGGCTTTAAAACTTTTACCTATGTTATTTAGTAATTTTTGCATTTGTCATGTTTGGGGTTTATTGAATTCTTAATAGGCTTGTGTGTCTGCTAAAATAGGAACACAATTCTGGCCACTATTTCTTCAAATATTTTTCTATCCCTCTGATTATCACTCTTCTCCCCTTTTGTGTCTTGGATTATAGGTGTATTTTAGAGTAAAGGATACTGTTTTACAATTCTCAAATACTCTGTTCCACATTTTATCCTTTTTTGTATTAGCTTTATCACTTTATATTATATAAAATAATACCCATTGTTAGAACGTACAGAACAAATCTTTGAATATTTGTGCTAAATGAAAAGGAGCAATTTTGGCTCTAAGACAAGTGTGAAGACAGTTTGGATTGTCGGAACTGGGTTCTGTTGTAAACAGAGAAGAATTTTGTTCTACTGGCTGAACATGATGTAATGAATAGGGCACACCCACACAACAAACAGTTATTTTATCCAAAGTGTCAATAATGTCAAATTTGAGATACACCATTTTTGTGACTCAGAAAGCTCAACATTATAGGATGCTAGTGCAATCTAAACTGAAAGATTTAGTGCAGTCCCATAAGTCCCAGCCAGATTCATTCATACGAATCAATATGATCAATTAAACTTTTATGAGAAATGTTATATATGGATCATGGGTTTCATTTTTTAGATTTCTCTCAAAATTCTAATTGAATAAAGGAGAGGGATAAAAATTATGTTAAATGTTATTTTTAAAGACATTCTCTTTGAAGCTTATCTTTAATGCAACACTGTTTAATTACATTTGTGTAATTAAATGTGACATTTCTTTTTTCAAGTACTTTTTACAGAAAAGTTGTATGAATGACAACATGCCAGAGATCAAAAATACAAAGAAAATCTATGTATGTTTCTCTTGCTTCAAAAACTTTTACTAGATATAAATTTTTTCATAATCTTTGAAGGATTGGTTTTATTGTATTCCAATTAGAATTCTCAGCTTTGAAATATTTATAATCTATTAACATTGAAAGGCTAAGAAATGGACAAATGAGAGAACAAGAAAGATACCTTTAGAAAAATACAGATGGTGAGATTAAAAAACAAACAAAAATACAAGAAGTTTGGTGAAAATTGTTTGGAAATTCCCTAGAATATAGACAAGACAAAGAGGAAGAGGAAGAGGGAGAGAGAAGAAGGAGGAGGTGGAGGAGAAGGAAGTGGAGGAGGAGGAGAAGGCAGAGGAGGAGGAAGAGAGAGGGTAGAGAAGACAGAGAGAAGCTACATTTTTACAAAAGACTTTATGAGAAGAGGCCACTGGAGATCTGAGGGTAATCAGCACAGATTAAAAGCATTGTCCATGAAAAGATGCAAAGAGGAGGGCATTTTAGGTGTATTCAAGGACCAACAAGGCACTCAATGGTGGATTTTTAGGGCAACGAAACAACTCTGTATGCTACTATAATGGTGGATATATGTTATCATGTATTAGTCCAAATCAACAGAAGATACAACCCTAATGTAAACTATGAAATTTGATGATAATAATATATCATTTGGACAATAAGTGGTGGAATTCCTTGGTTGCACTGAACTCTAAACCAAATTTAATACTTATAATGCCTCAAAAAATAGACTATCCACATATGTGATTGGATAAAAGAATATATTCTAATGTAAATGTCCCCTGATATTGTTGCTCATGGCAACAAAAATTGAAAACCAGAGAATATGTACAGATCCACTTAGAAATGCTTAAGATCTGGAGGTTCATATCCATGAACATGCTTAGAATATAAATTCTAGGCTTAGAATGTAAATTCTGCAATAATTAGCCTGATACTTGAGGCATGAGTACATTTTTACAATGCATCATACTAGAGTCCACAGGTTGTAAAGCCTGTTTTCATAATATAGAATGTAGTGATTTTAATTTTCAAATAAATATGTTGCTTAGAAAGGAAATCATATTTACAAGTACTTAAGCAAAATATCTCTATGTAGTTCCATATTTTCAAAAGGATCAAAACATGAAATTTGGACTCTGATCATCATTCAGGATGATAAGTAAAGACATTTAATACATATTATTTCACTTGGTCTTTTACCAGAGTCATGGGGTCTATGTGATCATTTGTTGCAAGATTATAATTTTGGAGTTTCATAACCAACTCCATTACATGTCAGAAGTGAGATGTAAATGTACATTTTTGACACAGTTTAATCTGGAAGATACATAAGCAGAGTCATCCTTGTCAATGGCCTTTGTACTATTAAATGTCCTGGATGCAGGAAATTATCAACTTAAAGATAATCCTAAATTGTTCTATCAGATTCTTGGTTTATCTTTATTCCCTTGAAACTAGATATAGAATTTTAGCCTTAATATGTACAGAGGAACTTGGAAAACTTGCCCATTTAGTGATTCAAATTAACTGTCCTTGCATCTGTTACTTTTTTTTTTGCTTTGCTTTTATAGAAGAGGGACAATATGATCTGATTAATATTTCATATGATTCCGTGCCTGGTTCATAGAAAATAAGTGTTAGAATCTGTTCATACACTGAAAATTGCTTTTGGTTCCAACATTTACCTTTCAAAATCCCTGAAGGCTGCATTCAAGTACTACCTCATTAATTGAATCTTTGCAAGTTTCTTGTAGGCATTACTCATTTTCTCATGTATTCTATAAATGCATATTTTGTACTATTCTTATTATATATGTTGCTTTAACTATTTTTGAGGAGAATCAAGTACATAATTTGCATTCTTGTATTCCTGTCCTTGGTACTTTCCATAAAAACCATGTTCAATTAATGCTTGTGAGTACGTATAAAATATGAGATTGGTTATACCATATCATAAAACTCTGTGAATTCTAACATTAATATTTAGGAGAAAAATATTTTAGGAGAAATTCTAAATGCAGGAACCAGAAAAGCACACTTATCCAGGATACCAAGTCCATTCATTGCTTTTTCTTTTTTTTTTTGGTACAGGGATCGAACTTGGGACCTTGTGTTTACAAAGCAGGGGCCAGAATCACTGAGCTAAATCCCCAGCTGTTTTGCCCCTTTATGAACTATTAATCTTACCCAGATTTGCGTAAAACAACCGAACAGCCTTTAAATTCTAAGTTAAAAATTCACCGTTCAGAATTTCGGTTACCTTTTTGTTTTTCAGATTTTCCCCATTTTCTCTAAAGAGAGTCTCTAATATTCTTAAGTCATTGTTTCAGTATAACTTATATTCATCCTAATCCATATTAAAAGACATTCAACCTGTCACATACTTACTATACACAAGCAAGAAGGTAAAAGAGTCCTAATTTCTGAAAAGTGTTCTGGGAATGCAATTCCAAGATATAAAGTAGCCAAGGACTTCCTACTCTATGCTAGAATATGAAACTAAAGATAAACTACTGCCCTTGATTACTAATATCTTTTCATTTGTGAACTCCCACTAATATAAATATTAATGATAAATGAATATTCAGACAATATTTTCTATTGAAAATACTATGTTTTAAAAATCAGCATATCTCAAACCAAACTTTTCAGTTTTTCAATATTTGACTATTTTGCTATATTTACTATTATAGTGAATATCAATCCTTCTGCCCAACTAATTAAGACTCTTCTGTGTCATCCTTGATTCCTCCATTACTTAAGCATAAGCCTAAAATTGGTTTCCAAGTCTTGTGGACACTATCTCTTTATACAGTATTGTCTATCTCTTTCCATTCTCATAGGTATCACCTTGCTTCTTATTACAGTGATTGCAATAATCTCCTGCAGCTGCCGTTCATCACTTTTTTTTTCCAAACTGATGTTAGTTAACTTTCTAAAATACAATGTAAATTGGATTGAATTGAATTGTATATTTAAAGCTTTCCTTGGTTTTTCATTTGTCTCAAGGTAAAAGTCCAAGTTGAAAAGGGATATATATAAAAATATTAGATCTTTGATCTTTCTCAACCAGCGCCTGTTGACACTTTCACATTATCACATACACTTTGACACCCAACTTGCTTTTTCAGTGTATCTTGTCTCCTCTCAAATTTTTCTTTTGTAGGTAGGACTTTTGTCTTCCTTTTTGTAGATGACTCCATTCATTTTTCATGAATTTGATCATGCATCTTTTCTTCACCTCAGAGGATTTCTTACCTCATCCTTTCAACTATGGCCTAAATGTGAACACACAAATTTCATGTGTTGATAATTTAATCTCCAATGCACCAGTGGTGTGTCATGGAACCTTTAGGAGGGAATTGCTTCATGTGAGCACTGCTCTTATGAATGGATTGATATTGTTATCTTATGGGTGGCTTCATTATCATGACAGTGAGTTTGTTATATAAAAAGAAGTGAATTCAGCCCTCTCTGGAATGAAGACACCTCTCTTATCTTCACTTTCTTACTCTTCGACTATGGGTTGACACAGAAAGAAAGCCCCAGCCCTCACCAGATGAGGGCCCCTCAAGCTTGGACTTTCCAGTGTCAAGAATTCTAAGAAATAAATCTGTGTTGTAGAGTATTCTGTTTTAGCAGCATAAAACAGAATAAAACACCATCCCAGGGCAGATTAAATATGATAATGATACGTGTTGCACCTATTACATACCCATACTCCAACCATTTTATTGTTAATTTTCTTGATGATCTCATTTCTAAATTGTGAGAACCTTGAGAGTAGCAATCATTTTGCTTGTGCTGCTAGTACCTAGCATAATGCCTGAAAATTTGCAGGCATGTAATAACCTTATGAATTAATATTGCTTGGGCAATTAGAGTTTTGTGTGAAATACAAAAAGGCAGACACAAACAGTCCTATTCTGTTATTCCTAGAATCAATATATCCGCCTCAAGGCAACATTTCTTAATAAGTATCAATCATAAATATTTTCTAAGAAAAAGTCCTATGGTATTAATTAAAAGTCTATGACATTAAGTACGTCAGTTATAGATTTTACATAATGCTTCTGACTATCCATTTATTCAAGTCAGAAACAAGTTACATGTGATTCAAATGTCTAAAGCTTCCTGTCTCTACAAATGACACTTTTTTTACAAACCTCACTAAAATTTTGTTGTTTACTAAATCATACAATTAATTTTACACCTAAATCATGCACCAAATAAGATATTGGAATGGTAGTAATAAACAAATTGTCTGAGAATTTCATGTTATTCATTAAATTTGGTATGTATCTAACTATAAAATTGCTTTTAACAGCAAATATAGGTATTTTAAGAGATATGTAATAGCTATCCACATGATATAAAGAAAATTTAGAAATTATTCACATAATCATAGGATGTAAAATATATTTGCTGACTCACAATCGACTCTGACATGTGACTCCAACAAAGCCACTCCAAAATTTACCATTGGCATCTACACCTACTGCTCCATAGGAACTTATCAGAAATAACTGATCAAGAATCTGTATCAATTTTCTGGACTATTAATTGAAAATTTATTTTTAATGCAATCCCTTACATAATGACTGCAAGTGCTTCTAGTTATTTTTCAAAACTTGTGACACTGAATCTCAGTTTTGTATTTTGTCTAAAATTTCAATTGTTTAGACATTCTTGTTTTATGTGGACTTTGAATATAAGGGAAGATTGAACTGAACCTTTATTTATATGGATTGCCATTATTATATCTCTGTACTGTCAGGGATATTGTCAAGAAGGGTGGAAGAATAAAAGCAAGTAAGAAGAATGCTCTCATTACTGAAGCTAACTGACTAACACATTAATGGCAAGGAATAGTAAAAGAAGAGAACTCCTAGAAAGTATGAATGCACAAAACTTTGTTCATACATCAAGCATTACTTTTAAGACATGACTGGTTAATACCAATAAAAACTGAACTGAGCAAATTGAAATGCTCCTGATTAAAAGGGAAATACTGCACATAATGAGCTATCTTTGGATTGATACTACTCAAGTGACTTCTGTTAGGTGATTATATCCTGTTTTCCAATTTCAGTTACTATACTGGATTTTAACTTTGATAATTTCATAAACTGCTACAGTAATTTGATTCCATCAGCTTAATGCAATATTTACAAGGAAGAAACAAATAGGAGTATTTCTGTGAAGTTCATAATTTTTATTCAAAGTCCAACATATCAAACCCGGCAGTTACAGACACTATCCAAAATATTTGTGAACACTCAGAGAAAAGACTGAAACATTAAAAAATATGGAATAATCATTCCTTTTGTGGATAAAATCCTTAATTGAAGACACACTCAATTCTGAACAATCATCAGGCTGTTCTGGAAAATACATGCCACTAAATAGTCAATAAATTTGAAGCAGGTATAGCTTATCTCTAATAAATCTCTGTTTTAAAAAAAGCATATTTCTTTGCAGGGGTGAGTGTATGGAAAAATGTAAGTAAAAGATTGAAATCTGAAAACTACATCACATATGTAGTTATTTAATTCAGGCCCCCTGTAATATTGACTACACTCATTCGAGATGTATCTTCTGCTCTTAAGTTTGAATATAACTTGAAGTCATTATTGTTCATATTTTTGAGGTGTTTATAAATATGTTTTGATGTCAAACATCAAATTATACAGATGTGTATGAAAACAAATCCAGTATTTTACAAATATAAAAAATAAGTAATATTTAGGATAGTCGCTGCTTAATCAGCATATGTCAACTTGATTGTATTAAAAAATGCCAGGAGATTAATGAAGCACCCTCTAGGTGTGTCTGAGTGGATCAAAAAGGTGTGACCTTGGGTAACATACATGGTTCCTGGCCCTTTTATTTCTGGCAGTGTTACCTGCTCCACTTCCCAGTGCCATGAAGTAAATTTCTTTGTTCCACTATGCCATTCCACCATAAAGTTTCTGCCTTCTACCTAGCCAACTATAAACTGAATCCCCTGAAAGGATAAACAAAATTAAACCTCTACTTGTTTCAGCTGTGGGAATTTGGTTTTGGGTCTCAGAAATGGAAATCCTAACACAGAAGATTAGTACCAGAAAAATTGGGCCATTGCTGTGATTACATCTGACCACACGGTTCAAAAGCCTATGTAACTGCTTTATAGGAGGGGTTTGGAAGAGACTTCAGAATTGAGCTGGGCAAAAATCTAGAAAATTGTAAGCAGTCTGATGGAAGATTCTAGTCAGAACTCAGAAAACTAGAATGCTGATAAGACTGCAAACATCAAATGCCAAGCTCAGGAGGCATTTTGATGGTAAATGTATGAGAAACTATACATGTTATATTCTGACAAATAACTTATCTATATTTTACCTATGTCCTGAGACTTTACAGAAGGTTGAATGTAGGGACTATGGACTAATTGATCTGGGCAGAGGAAATTTTAAGGCAACCTATTGTTCAGGCTGCCTGGGTACTGTTCAATGCTTTTAGGCAGCTGTACAGTAAGAACTGGGAGCAAAAAACAGAGCAGAAATTTAAAAAAAAACAAAAACTTAACTTTTGGTCCAAAAGAAACCATGTATAAAGTTGTAGCCAAAAGAAATATGGCTGCTGATAAATTAGTACCATTAAAAAGAAACCAAGTGAGGGCCAGGGGTTTAGCTCAGTGGTTCGGTCGCCTGCCTCACAAGTGCAAGGACCCAAGTTCGATCCCTGGTACAAAACAAAACAAACAAACAAAACAGTGGGAGGGAGATTCCCCTGCTTTGTGCAGGGACAAGGAAACAGGTGATTTGAGGACATCTCAATAATCAGCAAAACCACACCCATCACAGGACCAAAGGTACAAAAATCTTAAACTTTCATTTGAAAAGAGATTTCTGAGACCTCTGATTAAGAACTTCCTAGAGAATTGGTTCCCCAGGATTAATTTCAGTGTGCTTACTCATTCAGACACATAGAGTACACTACAGCCAAGGTCCAAGACAGCCTGGCTATTGCTTCCACTGTCAGGAGATCTTGGCATTGTCCACGTGATACTGGTTTTACTGGCATGCAGAATGCAAGAGTTGTGGAATCATGAAAATACCCACTCAGATTTCAAAGGGAGGCTTGCAGGACCTGAGAGGAGGCCCTGGAAAGCCAATGTGTGAAACTGTGGGAATAAAGCTAAAAGAACAGTGGATACCCCAGGAATTCCAAGATGCCAGGAACATGGAACATCTGCTGAGTCAAGTTGCAGGCCATGAGTGGAACCAGGCCAAGAGAGAGGCTATATGGGCTGCAACTAGCTAGGCTATAAGGGTGGGACTGCCCAAGCTCTGTGGAACTCATATTGTACCACCATATTCCCTAGATTCAGGGTATGGAGCTACAAGACTTACTGTTTGCTCTGCTGGGTTTTGGTCTTTCTTTGGTCCAATTTTTTTCTATCCCTTTCTTCTTCCCTTTTGAATAGGAGGGTTTACCCTGTGCCATTTTACTTTGTGATTTCATAACCTGTTTTTTTTTTTACTTATACAGAGGTTTGCAGCTAAGATTTGCCCTTGGGTTTCAGAAGAGACTTTGATTTGGACTTTTGAAAGATGGGATCTGTTGAGACTTTAGGGAGAGAATTAGTATGCTTCCAGTTGTATGGAAAACAGATTGATCGTGTCAAGTGGAGTTATTAACTTGATATTTTTTTCTAATTTGGAAATTAAGTATCATTTAAGAAGATATGTCTGGTTATCAAGTTCAGAAGGGGTGGATTGTGATCATTAATCACAATGTGTGAAATTGACTGCATTAAGAACCATGCTGGCCATTAGTAATTGGGTATAAGTTCTGGGTGTTAACTTCTGGGTAATAACTTCTGGGTGTTTCTGTGTAGGTCACAGAGGCATGACCTTGGGATACTATACATAGTCCATGTCTTATTTTGCAGTAATGCTCTTTCCCTGCACTACTTCCCAGATGCCATGAACTGAGCAGCTTTGTTCCTTCATGACCTTCTACCATGATATATCTGCATTTAGGTCAGGAAAGCCATGAACTAAACTTTCTGAAACTGTGAGACAAACCATTTTGTTCTTTAAAATATGAAAGTTGGGTTTTAGATCCTAGCAACAGGAAAACTGACTAATACACTGGCCCAACAGTTCCAGAAAACTACACAGTGATAGCAGTAGCATAGCAAATCATAACAATAAAGAGTACAAATTGAACCATACACTATATGCCTAGAAAATAATTAAATGCAATATCAGAAAGTGACATAAAAGTCTATTGACAATGTCTTTTATTGTCATGTCTTAAGGAGTTATTAGGCATTATTGAAGGTGATACAAATAATTAAGCAAGTATTTAATAATTATAGCTAAGCTTTTTATTATTTACCATGTGAAACACATTAGTTTATATTCATCTAATCAATCTGACAATGAACCACTGTTATCCTCAGTTTATACCTAAGAAGTCTGATGCTCAGAAAGGTTAAGCATATTTCTTAAAGTCACATCACCACTAAAAAAATAGTGGTCTCAAGTTTATAATGCAAGAATTGAGATATCACTACTCATGATCATAACTGCTACCTGATTCCTGAAAGCAAAGCAGATGAAACCTGAATATGTATGGCTTATTTTAATAATAGGGCTGTCAAACAAAAAAGATACCAACTTACCAGAAAACTTGAAGTAATTGTGCAGTTTTCTCTATAAAACATTATGTATTAGAGAATTCTAGGTATTTAAAATGTATTTTATATGAAACCTCACTGCATAAAACAAATAAAACTAGAGATGCTCTGCTTGAAATAGTTATTTAAAAATCCACAATACTGCCCCAAAATCTATTCCCTGGTCTGCTTGTAGCTGCAAAAGAACCCCAGGATTCTATAAAATACAAACTGGAACTTTGGGAATTGGACTCTTAGATGTGAGAGTGACCTTTCAGGGATCCAATCCTACTAGTCACTTGATGCTTCAAGAGCTATTCACAGCTGTTTCTTATTTTGAGCCAGGATTATTTTATGAATCAACTTTAAAAGGGTAAAGTTAAGAAAAGTGTTCTGAAGGTAACAGCCATGATTTATCCATTCAGTTTGTTTGACATATTTTACATGTGTAACGTTTATTAAATAAAAAATTATGAAGCGCTGTGTTTGAAAACAAAATTATGAAAAAGTTCATACTTGTAAAGATGATAAAAGTAGCCCTTAATTCTCAAATGGGGAATTTGGATGATAATCTTACTCAACTTGGAAGGTAGCTATAAAGATTAGAAATAGTTTCCATAAAGTACTTATCAGTTCCCAGCCCAGAGGTTTCAGTAAGAAGTAGCTGCTATTTGAATTTCCTTACTATTGGTTTTCATTTCATAATAGTACAATACACTGAGCTGAAAAATGTTCAGTACATTTTGCTCAATTTTTTTTGATGAGTGACCAAGTGTTATTTTTCTATTTTTGTGTTCTATTACTTTTAAGATGAATGCAAAAATTCAATTGGATTTCTGTAGGAGGGCATGGGTGAAAAGACAGAGCCAAATGTATTAAAGTAAAATCAATTTGACATGGGTTATCTCCTTTTGAGTTAAGAATACAATTTTATCATTGTGCTCAGGGATATAATCAGTTAGTAAATGCTCCAATAACTCTGATGGAAAAAATAACACTGCTTCAGAGAACAAATGAAATGCCACAGTATTAAGGAAGATCAGTAGCCTGAAACAGTAACTGGGGTTGAACATTCAGTGGAACAGATAAATCTGATAGAGCCTGTCCATCACTGGGATTGCAACATGTCCAGGCATGGCTAGCAAATGGGTAGGATGGGCCAGCTAAGAAAAAAGGGAGTGAGAAGTCTCCTAAGCAGAAGTAATCTTCAGGAAGGAACCATTAAGCAAGTCTCCCAGTAAAAACCAGTCATGAAAAAGAAAAGAAATCTTGAAGATGACATGATGATTTTCCCAAAGATTTGTCTTTTGGTACAACTCCAAATGAACTCATCTCTCTCTCTCTCTCTCTCTCTCTCTCTCTCTCTCTCTCTCTCTCTAAAAGACAGAAAAAGGAGCTATATCAAAGTGCTGAGGAAAGACATTTTTTAACTGACATCTCTACGAAAAAACTGTGGGTGACACCAGATTAATATTTTACCTTTTGTTTTCAATATCTATGATTAATTTATAAATATTTATCTCTAAAGACAGATGGAAACTTTCTCTTCATTTTTTGCATAATACATGGTGGCTTTATTTCACTAAGGAATTTACACACCCAGAAGAGTTGTCACATATCTGGAACTCCAACCAAATAGCTGCAGGAGGTAACTATTGGTAGAATACAGTGCAAATAGACTAGACTTGAAGAAGTTAAGGTAGAAGATGTTTTGCAATACCTAAGAGGATTTGGTTGTGAAGGTGAGGGATATTACCAGGAGAATCCAGGAGAAAATATAGAAAAGATATGAGAAAGTAATTACTTTACCAGTAATTACTTTAACAGTAAGACAAATGCCAGGTAAACTTACATTATGTGAATGCCTACTGCATAGACCTTCCGCCCTTGGTGATTCCTGTTCTGAGGCCCACATTGTCCCACATACACCTTAAAGTTTAGCTGGGTCACTTTTATAATTCGGTACAGTAGTTGTAGTAGTATATGATTCCACAGATGAATCCTGTGTTCTTCTCAGGAGGAGTATAGCATTCCCCATTTTAGTTAGAATTTGATAGACCCCTCTATAATGACCTTTTGCAAGCCCTAATAAAAGGAAAATCTGGAGTTCTAGTACTTATTTTTGATTCACAAGAATTTTCCTTCATTTGTCAAAAATGATGTATGATTGGGATAGAAATGTGCCTTTCTGCAGTCCCAGTACAAGATCTAATTAACTGGCCTTTGTACTCATCAGTGAGTGGAGGGCCAAGATCACACTGCTGTTGATCACACTGCTGATAACTGGGCACAGTAGGAGCTGAGGTAGACCATTCCTAATAAATACAGAACTATACTGATTGGCTTGAAGACTCCTCATATCTTTCTAAAACTGTCTTAGAACTCACTGTTCTTTCCTTCATCTCCTCTATAAGGATTGACCTATATTGTGGGCTTATGTCTTTTCTAATCTCTAGCTCCCTCCCTTTTTTTCCATGTTTAATCCTATTTTAGCATCTGCTTATCAGAAAACCCAAACTAACACAATGAATAAGTAAAAATATTTGCAGTAATTACTTTTGTTATAACTGGAAAACAAGTGGAGATTTGATGAGCAAAATATATTTTGTGATCAGATACTGTAGTATTGAATAGTCTATCCAAGACCAGACTGCCATTCTACCTCTTTTTATTCACTTATATAGCAGATTTCTTTTGGTACGCTTCTTAGATTATGGCTAGCGCTGTAGTATGGCAATATGCAAAAGATGTCTAATATCTCTGTATTCTCTGTATTTAAAAAAAAAAAAAAACATTGAAGCTGTGGAGGTTACCTCAGGCCAAAAACCAGGACAGCCTGGATAGTCCAAGCAGTTAAAACTCCTAGGGAACCCTCAACCAATAAAATGTATCGGTGGAAACGTTTACCAATCCACTATCCTTTAAATAGGTAGTTTTGGCAGGCATTCTGTATGCTTTGCAGAGTCATTTGCAGAGTCCCCCCTTTACCTAAACCAGCAGCACACTCATTTATTGCTTTCTTTATTCCTTATGCAAGTCTCCTGCATCCTTTACTACCGTTTACTGATGAACCTATCAAATAAAACTACCTGCATCAAAGTGTCTCAACTTCTTCTTTTGGAGAATTTAAAGCAAGACATCATCTGCTTGCATTATGAACATTCTACCTAACCAAGATTAGTAGGGTAAAGTTGACACTTCATACTTTGATTCCTTGGTTACGTTTTAGGCACAAAATTTCTAATACACAATGTGACCCACTCATACTAAACAAGCAAAACACTTAATTCTGGGTTACCCACAGCATCCTACCTTTTACATGCTAGTCCACAATACTTTGTTCATCTGAATGAGAAAGCCAAAAACTCATTTACTGCTTTGTTACTTTGCCTCTTTTCCTCCCTGGACCCAGCAACACAATTACTCTATATGCAAAGACCTCTGCAAGAGCACTTGCCACATTGCATCATGATTGTTAGTCCTAATGCCTGACTTCTCTGTTAGGGTAGAGGATAAGGAAAAAAAAATCTCACCTCCTAGAGTGATTTACACATTGTCTAGTGTTTGAAAATATTACAAGGTTTTCCTTTCATTTGACTCATTTCATTATCATCAACTTAGCTGACCTCAGCTAAATGACAAGAGACCAGGAAGGAATAAAAATCCAGATTTTGGAAGATTGTGCCAAATATTTAATTAATAAAGGGGGTATATCTTGGTATGAAAAGATTACGTATTAAGGATAGTTTTTAAATAATTAAAGGAAAATCTAGACATTGCATAGCATGAAAATGAACTTATCTCCCCTTATGAAATAAGTTCCAAAATGCATGTAGCAAAACAGTGTAATTTCAAAAAGAAATTTTAAACATAATTACCATGGGAGTTTATAAAATTGTAGAAGTTATGAATTGTAGAAGACTATAAATTAGTAACAATGTAGATAAAATATATTAACAAGCATTTAGATCTATAATAGTCTTTTTGGGGGTGGGGGTACCCGGGATCGCACTGAGGACCTCACACTTGCCAGGCAGGCACTGTCCCACTGAGCTACATCCCCGGCCCATAATACTCTTGATTTCAATATTTTTATTTCTTTGAGTTCCGTTTTTGTAATATTTCACTTTGGTCAGTTTTACTAGAGTCTAACAACACAACTGATATATCCGTTCTAGTTATATACAGATGAGAACATATCATAATAGAAATTATTCATTATTTTATTAACAATTGAGGTACATAATATCTGAGCAGCTAGAACCAAAAGGAAGTCTCAAAAGTTTCAAAATAGTTTCTACAAGACATATTATATTCTCTCATTGATATCCTGATTTCTTTACACTTGATATAGGCTTTATATGGGAAAAAGTGAAAATTTAAAATTAAAATATGCAGTATTAATTAATGAATTAAATAAAAATTTTGAAATTTTTGAAGTCTTTTGACTGACTGTTGGCTCCCAAGAAAATTTTTTATCACCTTAGAGTGACTAGGGAAAAAAAGTATTACTTACCTGACATTTTATCCCTAATAAAAGTAAAGGTCTATGAAATAGGAAGTGGTGGAAAATAAAAACAACTCTGTGTGTGTGATTCTGTGTGTGTCTGTGTATGTATGTTTGTATGCGTAGTGCTGAGAAACAAACCTAGGCCTCATAAATGCTAAGTATGTGGTCTACCACTAAGCTACATCCCCAGGCAGAAATGCAGCATTTTTGCCAACCAAATTAACTTTATGATAACTCATAAGTTATGGAGGAAATTATAATAGAGAAGACACTGTTGAATTCTGAAAGAAAATGAAGCAATGAAATATTAAACTTTGTGTGACATTGCCAAAATACTGGCTAAACAAATAATATTAATGTACAATCCTTAATTTTATAATATTTATTTATTTTTGATTCTTCAGACAAGGTCTCCCTCCATAGTTTAGGCTGGCCTTGAACTCACTGGGTAGCCAAGTCTGTGTTCGAACTTATGCTCCTCCTACCACTCCCAATTTTTGGGATCACAGGCATACGCCAAACCAGAACAAAATGTTTTAATTTAAGAAAATCAACATAGTTCAGATAGTCAACCAAACAAGCAAAAGTTAGCACAGAAACAGAAACTATAAATTTAAAATAAAAATAATCTTTAGTAGCAAAAATTAATGAAATTGGAAAAATTTTGAATGTCAAAAATCAACTACTATAGTGACCACCATTTGAAAAATTTAACAAAGCAAGCAGAACTTCAATAAGGCCATTCAAGAAATGAGAAGGGAAAATACTGAATTTTATAGAAGAGAAAATAGTATGTAGAAGCTAAAAATATTTGATGTTTTAAATTAGATAACAAAGATTTTCAAATTAGTACACTCTAAACATATTTACACCATTATATTTTAAACTCAGATCAAAGGATAGTCCTCAAAATACTAATTTCAAGAACTGAATAAAAACTTTCAAAATAAGAAAAATGAAAGAATATGTATGAAATACAATATATATTTTCCAAAATATTTTCTATTTTAGAGGATAGGAAGAAAAAGAATGCAATACCATACATTTCTTAATATTTCATAAATATCATTAACTCTAATTAAGGGATGTTTTTACAAGAAAATTATAGACCAATCTCAATTATAAAAGTCCTCATGGGGTGGGGATTTAGCTCAGTGGTTCTGGAGCCTGCCACGCAAGGGCAAGGTCCTGAGTTCAATCCTCAGTACCAAAAAAAAAGTCCTCAATAACATATTAGTCAATCAGTGTCCAAATATAACAATCAGGTCTAATTTACTTTCAGAATTTAAAAATATTTTAATCTCAAAAGCATAATTAGCCACATTAATAAATTTAAATTTCTAACATCATATAATATTCAGTACTGATTTATGAATTTTTACAAGCTCTTAGAAAAGTAGAAGTATAAAAAGATCCTTAATCTGATAAAGTATGTGCTAAAAAAACATATGTACTAGTCATAAGAATGAAATTTTAAAAGTATTTCCATGACAAGCAAGAAGAAATCAAGGATGTTATTTCTTCCATTCAGTATTTTATTACAGTTGTCAAAAATGCAAAAAGACAATAAAATGGCATATAGTATTGGAAAATAAGAGATAAAATTTCTCATTATTTAAAGACAATGTGCTTATCTATCTTCAACTTTCAAGAAAACCACAGTGAATTAATGGAAAAATAAAAAAGAACTCAATAAAATTTTAGGTATAAGATCAGTTTTCAAAACAAACAGCACTGTATATACCAAAAATAATCCAAAATTGTGGGAAAAGAGATACCATTCATAATAGCAAAAATAAAATAGATTATTACTATTAGAAATCAATAAAAAGAAGAGAAACCATACAGTTAAAACAAATATGCAACTTTTAATACACAATTTACCACAAAGAAAAGATGTCCAATATGCACATGAAAGAAAATTCTCAGAAAAGGTTGTTCATACTATCAGTGTGAATGTAAAACAATATATTTACTTTGAAAAATAGGTAGTTAACTTAAAAATATTCTTACCATATGATCTAGCAATATAATTTCAATGTGTTTATTCAAGAGAAATGAAAAGATATGGTCACATACAATCTGCGAATGAATGAATGAATGAATGAATGAATGTTTTTGCCAGCCTTATTCATTTTCACTCAAATCTGGAAACAAACTAAATATTCACAACTGTTAAATGGACCAATAAATCACACCATGTCCATTCACTTGAACTAAAAAGGTTAAATAAAAAGAAACAAATCACACACATAGAATAACATGGCTGTATCCAAAAAACTTTGTAGTAAGTAAAGAAAGTCACATACACAGTATGATTCTACTTATATGATATCCTGGGAAAGACAATATTTTAAGGACCAAAGTTAGATCAGTAACTGTCTAAGGGTGGTGGTAGGAAAGGGGTTAACTGAAAGAAATACAAAGAAATTTTGGACTTTGTCTTAGTCTATTCAGTACTATAACCAAAATATCATAAATCGGGTGCCTTACAAACAACAAAACTATATTTCTCACACTTCTGGATTCTGGGAAGTCTGAGATCAAGACAGCAACAAATGTATTGTCTGGTGAGGGCCCATTCCTCACAATAGATGGCATCTTGCTACATTTTCACATGGTGGAAGGAACAGAAAGCTCTTTGGGGTCCTTTTTATAAGGACACTGATCCCATTAATGAGGGTAGATCCCTTATGACCAAACCACCTACCCTAATCATCAACTAACACCATCATTTTCAGGGTTAGGATTACAACATATGAACTTTGAGAGTCACACATTCAAATCATTGGAGGAATGATGAAAAAGTTCTGCATTCTGGGATAGAGGTTACATGACTTTATACGTTTGTTCAAATGCATTGAATGGAACACTTAAATAAGTATATTTTACTCTATGTAAATCATACCTTAATAATCCTCAGTTTTAAAATAGAAGAATTGGGTAGGACCCTGAGGCACAGCATGGCTTCGGGAGTGTGGGTTGCTGACTCTTCTTGGCTCCTCATGAAGAAGCAGCTGGAGCTGGTGGAGGCCAAGTATACCATGCAGGCAGAGGGCCTGCGACAGGTGTGAGCAGAGGTGAGATCTTGGGAAAGAGGGTAGGCAGCTGTGCCCCTAGAGTCTGATCAAGGCTCTGGTACCTCAAGACTTGGAGCAGACTGAGGAGGCCTCAGCCAGCTTCCAGGAGCAGAGCGGAGTCCTGGAGGTGCAGTCGCTTTCCACCCTGAGAGCAGGACATCTCCGATGGCACTGAGGCCCCAACCCTGCCACCTCCAGACCTGTGGCAGCTGAGGCCAGGAAGCCCCCTCCCCTCCTCTCCCCTTACCCTGAGTCCTCACTCCCTCCTGCAGAGAGAGTAAAAGCAAAGAAGTATGCCCTACAGCCTGAGGATGGGATACTATGGATACAGAACAGAGTTGCAAAAACTCAATAGTGACTGTCATTTGTGTATTGCCCACACCTCAGGCTGACTTCAGGTCTGGGCTATCCTGTAGAATACCTGCTCAAGCACTCACAGCCCAGAGGAAAGGGCTTTTGGGCCAAAATCAGTCCCTCCACTCAGCTTTTGGGCCCCAGTCCCACTGCTCCTGGTCCAGAGGAAGGGGCTTCTGGGAAACCATCCAGCCTCGTCCACCTGGCCCAGAGGAAGGGGCTTCCTGGCCACCATCCATCCCTCCACTCACAGCCCAGAGGAAAGGGCTTTTGGGCCACCATCCCACCCACCCCTCCCAGCCCAGAGGATGGGGTTTCTGGGCCACCATCCAGTGCACTGATCCCAGCCCAGAGGAAGGTGCTTCCCAGCCACCATCCCTCCTGCCATTCCCGGCCCAGAGGAAACGGCTTTTGGGGCACCATCCCTCCCACCACTCCCAGCCTAGAGGAAGGGGCTCCAGGCCACCATCCCTCAAGCCACTCACGGCCCCTGTCCCACCTCTCCCAGCTCAGAGGAGGTGAGCTAGCCCTGCCGGTGCCAAAAGCACCCTCCCACCCCCCACACCCAGTCGAAATGAGAAGACATGTAAATAAATCTCAAAACCAGACCTCTAGATCACCTACAGCAACCCCAAAGGGAAATGAGATGGAACACTCTGATAATCAACCACCTGGACCCATTGAACTGGCAACAAAAGGGGATCTGGAAAAAATGAAACCAGAAATAATTTCTAAGATAACAGCAGAGACTGCACTCCT
>NW_004624815.1:6474672-6495991 GCF_000247695.1 Heterocephalus glaber
GAAAGATTAAAGATCTAAATTCTTTTCATCAATCATAAAATTGAATGCAATTGCAATAAAAACTCCTTGTGATTTTTCAAACAACTTCTAATATTTACATTAAAAAGCTAAATACATAAATTAAGAATGATATTTGATGGTGCACTGCTTGGGGAGATTTGCTTTAACCAGATATCCAGACTTATTATAAAGGTATGATACTATTAAGAATGTATACTATTTCTTCAAGGATAGATAGTCCAATAGCAAAAAAATTGAGCATTCAAAAAGACATTAAAGCTTTTGTGAAATATCTCTCTACATATAATTTAATGCTTCTAATATATAATATACATATATAAGCATACAAATACTAATATATAATATGCATCTATTAATATACATATACTAATATATAATATACATACATTATAGAAAGCATTAAAATTATGGGGAAAATGTAGTTGCTCAAGAAATAATATTGGAATTATATTTTTCAATTATAAAATCAATTACCTGAGTCAAAACATATATAAAATTGTTGTATGACATAGATATAAACATCAACAAAGAAAAGCTTTAAAACTGTATTTAAAATTAATTTTATTTGGTCAGGAAAAGTAGTCAGAGAAGGCTTTTCTTGAAAAAGACTTAAATCATCAGGTGTTATGGCTTGTGTCTAAATGTTCCCCCAAAGACTCATGTGGTCATAGGTGGGGCTTTTCAGAGGTGGCTGGATCTAGAGTGAGTAACACTGGGATTGATTTATGGTACAATGCTAGTATTAAGGGTGTGAGTGCTACCCACCCTAAGGACAGGTCGTCTGGATAAGATATAAGGGACAGAAAGAGGCTTGTTGCTTGTCTTTCTGTGCTGTCTTCTGCCCACCATGAGTAGTTTCTCTTTTGTGATGCCCCTCTGCTATGCCACACTGCCTTGGAGGCAACCTACCATGAACTGAAACCTCTACAAACTATGAGCTAAATACACCTTTAATTCCTTAACTTGTGAGTATTGGGTATTTTGTCTCAGCAATGAGAAAAGTAACTAAGACTTAACATAAAATAACATTTATATAAAAAGGAACTATAGAGTTGAAAGAAAAGTGAAAAATGGAAAAAATAAAACTAATACCTACTACAAGCAATAAAAATTCAAATAGTATCAGTCAATAAGAATATGATAAACAGTCCAATGGAATAGGCATAAAGGATATGTATTGGTAACTCAAAAAAAGAACAAAACCAGACAACAGTGGTTGAAAAACAAATGTAAAATAAAATAAAATGTCCTTTCAAACCATTATATTGGCAAAATTTACAATTATTTAAAAGAATAAAAGGAGATGAGAATGGAAAGCTTATATAAAACAGGTGGAAATGTAAAACTACTTTGGAGGGAAACATAAAATTGAAAATAATCATATTTACAACTCTACATTTCCATTCTGAACACACTCTCACAGATGCATACTGTCACACATAGATGAAAAGATAAATACACGGGTGCATCTAATAGCATTGTAGGTAATAAACAATAAGAAAAAAATGAAAACAACTCAAACAGCTATCAATAAAGGAATAGAGAATCAAATTATATATATATATATATATCATACACAAATTACATATATATATATATATCTCACACAATAGAATATTTAGTACCAAAATAAGTAAATCACATTCACTAGCCTTAAATGGCTGTATTTACATGAAATAATTTAAAATTGCGGTGTTATGTAGGCAAAAGCATATTATAGAATAATGTACAGACCACAATATTATTACATTAAACTCATAGTAACCACTGAGATACTTCTTCAGGAATATATAGCATATGAATTAATGGAAACTTTAACATCTGTACAAGCAATGTACTAAAATTAATGATAACCATTTTCTTTGAGGAGAGATGTGAAAACAATATGCTTTTGTAGGGGAACATAAGGAACTTCAACTTTTTGTACACTACTTTGTTTTAGAAGTACAACCAAAAGGCTAACCAAATGTAACTAGTACAGACAAAGTGTAATTATTTTTTATGGTACTTTACACTCCTAGTTGATAATTTAAAGGCATCATAATGGTCCATGTTGCTGGAAAAGGGCAACACGATTGACCATAAAATTTTAGTTCTCAGCTGATAATTGGATATTTAGAATTTTATCTTAAAACAAGACTGATAAAGTTTAAGCTGACTGCTCCATTAAGGATGCTACCTCTTCCAGCCTTGTCTATATCCCACCACAGCCATGTTTCTGTAGGATGCTGGCATTCCAAAGAGGAAAGACATCGGAGAGAACATGGCTCAGGACACCTCTTCTGCATCTATTGGGATATTATTAAATGCCTTCAAATGCTTTCTTCAGCTCTGAGGAAATTAGAGGTAATTATTTTCATTTTTAAAATTTACTTTTTAATTGATGAAATTATATGCATCATATGTTTTATGGTTTATATCTAGGTGTTCCCCCAAAGCTTCATGCATTCAAAGGCGGGGTTTTTGGAAGGTGATTCAACAATGGGGTGTTATGGCTAACTTGCTGTTAGGAAGCAGGATGTAATCAAAAGAGCCAGGTCACTAGGAGCACAACCAGAAGTGACATATCTCCTTTGTGGCTTTTCCCTTCAATCTTTTCTGCCCTGCCACCATGAGGTGAGCAGCTTTTTCTCTGCACTGCCCCTCTGCCATGCCTTCCTGCCCTGGAGCCAGCTGATCATAGACTGAAATGTAAGCCAAAATTAACTTCTTCTCCTTTAAATTGTAGGTGTCAGGTATTGTATTCCATTGATGAGAAGGTGAATAAGATAATGTACATATAATACTTTGAAACGTGAATCCATTGTGAAGTGATTAAATCTAGCTATTCAACAGACATATTACTTTCTATAGTTACTGGTTTTGTCTGAAAACACTTAACTTCTACTCTCTTTGGATCTTTCAAGAATAAAATATAACATCATTACTATATCCTCAATTCAACTTCTACCAATTTCTTATTTTCTTCAATTTTGAATATGCAACAATATAGAGAAAAATGTTAGAAAACTTTTCTCTATTCAGAATTATAAAAAATCATAACTCTAGCATGTGGTAGAGTCAGTTTTCTCATCACTTAGTTTTCTCATCACTACAACATAATACCTGACAGCCCTTCAAGGAGGACAGGTTTAATTTGCTCATGATGTTAATTTGCTCATGATCCACTGGCTCCAAGGCAGAGATATCATGGCAGAGCAAAGCTTCTTGGCACTGATGGTGGCTGGGAAGCAGAGCAGAAGAAGAGTGCGAGAGAGGAATAGGCAAAGAGCCAAACATAGTATTCAAGGTCACACTTCCATCACCTACCTAGGCTTACCCTGGAGCGTGCTTTCCTAATCTGCTAGGCATTTCTTAAGCCAAGAAGGTGACACATCAGGATTGAAAGTTACACCTGTTGAAGAAAGAAAGTCCAATCATGAAAGAGTTTTTCCCCGTGTTGAAATGAGTAGGCCTGAGTTTGCTCCTACAGTGGAGATGGGGTTCCTGGGAGTGTGCTAGAAACATACAAAGCCACTTACTGCCTAGCCTCAGAAATAGTACTTCATCTCTTCCACCCTATTCCACTTGTCAGAGCAAGTCATTAAGGCCAGCCCAGATGCAAAGGGTGAAGATACAGATGCCATTTATGATAGGAGAATTGGGGTCACTTTTACAACTTTCCAAAGGAATGATTTGGCCATAGGTTATTAATTGAGTTAAACAAATTAATGTTGATAAACCACTTAGATGAGTAATCACAGCAGCTGATATTTTCTTATTTATGCATATTATTATTGTTAGTTCTTATCTAGGTATGTCACCAGGAACTAATTGAATATCTCTTGACCTACTTTTGTTTTGCTTTTTGAAGTGACTGGGAGAAATGGTGACTCTTCAGGATTGTCTTCTGGGCTGATCTTCTCTGCCACATCAGGCAAGATGTGAGTGCCAGAGCTGTTTCTTTTGCTCCCACAAGCACTTGCTCCTCTACCAGTTGTGGCTGGGGATTCACAGCATCCTGAGTACTCATACTTCACCTTTCCTCTCTATCAGAGTGAATCTTGTCATTTGATTCGTACCCAAGTAGATTTTCCCAAACTGAAGCAATATTTTCCTTGTAAAGGAAACTGGTCTTGTGAATTTGGCCCATGAATTATCTTTTATATAGCTATAAAATTAAACCCTTGAAAATGGAACTTAGCAGAGCAGATTTTAAATGTCAAGAAATGTCATAATTTCAAAATAGCAATATTAACATAACATGATGGGTGATACACTTTTTACTAAAACTATATCCAGCCTCAAGACCACTGTGGCTTCTGGTGTTCTCAGTGCTCTGTGTGAGCAGTTGCAAACCTTTCCATTACATGGTGTAGAATGTCATTCTTTTAACCTTTCTCTGGCATGAAATGTTATTTAGATATCAAGACCATCTCTGTCCCTTTCTCTTTAGCCTACAATAATTAAGATGGCACCACTTGGTGTCTACTAGACAACAAACACAAATGGGTCACTGAAGTCCTCCAACAGCACTTGGTTAAAATGGCTATCATTTAGTGTCTTTCAAATTTTAAGGTGTAGATGAATACCTGGCACCTTATTAAAATGCTCATTATTGTAATGGTAAGGCTGAAGATTATGGCTTTTTCTTATATATTTGTGATACATAATATTTATAATTGTTTTGAGGTATATGTATATATGTATTTTTGGAATATACACACACACACACACATATATATTTGATCATTTCAGATCCCTTTTCCTTCCCCTCCCCTCCCGTTATCCTCTTCCCCTAATCTTCCTCATCTCCAAAAAAATTTCCTCCTTGCATCTTGCTATTTCTCCTTTATTTTAGTGTTTTGTGTTTCTCATATAAGAGAAAGCACATAAAATTTAACCTCTGTGTCTGACTTATCTAATTTAATATTGCAGTCTTAAAATTCACCCATTTTCCTACAAATGACATGAATTCACTCTTCTTTATGGCTGAGTAAAATTCCATTGTATAAATACCACACTTTCCTTATCCATTCATCTGTTGATGGACCTTTAGGCTGTTTTCATAGCCAAGCTATTGTGAATTGGAATGCTGTAAGTATGGGTATGCATGTGTCACTATAATATATGACTTTAAATCTTTTGGAAAGATATTCAGGAGAGATATGGCTGGGTCAAATGAAATGTCTGTTTAGGTTTTTGAGAGATTTGCATAGTGTTTGTAACAGTTTACATTCCAATAATGTAGAATGGTTCCTTCTTCCCCACAATATTTGTAAGTTTTGTGTTCTTGATGATAACAATTGTGACTAAAATAAGATGAAATGTCAGTATTGTTTTGATTTGCATTTCTCTAATGGCTAAAGATGAGGAATAATTTTATTCCATACTTAATGATTATTTGTACCTCTTCATATAAGTGTCTATTCATTTTATGTGTCTATTTTTTTCCCATTCCTTATATTGTCTCTTCACTCTACTGACTGTTTGCTGCACAGAAACTTTTAAATATAGCAAATGCTATTTGCTAAATCTTGGTGTTTTTTCTTGTGCTACTGGAATTCTGTTCAAAAAAATTTTTCCTGTGCTAATGTATTCAATGTCTCCTCTATGTTATCTTCCAGCAATTTCAGTGCTTCTGTTTTTATATTTAGGTCTTTGATCCATTTTGGTTTGACTAAATGCAGCATGAAAGAAATGGGTCTACTTTCAGTCTTCTTCATGTGGATAACCAGTTTTCCCAACATCATTGTTAAAGAAGCTGTCTTTTCTTTGATGCATGTTTTTGTTTCCTTTGTCAAAGATCAGACCGATAAAGGTGCATAGAGTTGTTTCTGTGCTTCTGTTTTATTTCATTGGTATACATTTATGTGCCAATACTGTACTGGTTTTGCTACTATGACTTCTTAGTATAACTTGAAATCCAGCATTCTGATGCCTCCAGTTTGCTCTTTTTGCTCAGGACTGTTTTAGTTTCTCTGGATCTCTTTGGTTTCCATATAAAATTTAGAATTCTTTTTCTAGTAATGAGACAAATGTTGATATTTTGATAAGAACTTCATTAAATCTATACATCTATATCATTTTTGGTAATATGGCCATTTTGACAATACTGAGTCTGCCTATACAGGAAAGGGGAAGCCTTTTCACTTTCTAATGTCTTCTTCAATCTTCCTTCAGAGGACTATAGTTTTTATTACAGAGGTCTTTTCTCTCTTAAATACCTAGATTGACTTCTGGGTATTATTATTATTATTATTATTATTATTATTATTATTTGGTACCGGGGATCAAACTTGGGTCCTTGTGCTTGCAAGGCAGGTGGCGGAACCACTGAGCTAAATCCCCAGCCCTGAGTATTAATTTTTTGAAGCTATTGTGAATGGGATTATTTTCCTAATTTCTTTCTCTCATTATGGCATATAGGAATGCTATTAATTTTTGTATATTGATTTTGTATCCTGACATACTTAGTTGAATTTATTAGCTCTAAGACTCTTCTGGTGGAGTATTTTAAGCCTTTTATGTGAAGGATCTGGAAATAAAGATAGTCTGACTTCTTTCCTATTCATATCCCTTTTATTTTTTTCTCTTATGTCATTGATCTGGCTAAAGCTTTGAGTAATATATTGAAGAGAAGTGGTATGAATGAAAACCTCAGTCTCTTTTCTGATTTTAGAGAAAATGCTTTCTCTAAAGAGTTTTTCTCTTTTTAGTATAATGTAAACGTAAATTTAAAAAAAACTGATGATTCATAAAATATAATTATTCATCAAATGTAGTTATTCTATTCTTGGATTTTAATATCAAATGGACAAATTAAGGGACAGCCATTAATTCCTAGGATGACATGCAATAAAAATTCAAGAGTGTTACATATATCTGAACTACTGACTAATATAAAAGTCACTTAATATGAGTATTATACTCTCATTTTTGCAAGTGTAAGACAAAACATTTTTTAATATTCTACTTCCTCAAATAATTGATGTAACCTGTGGTTACTTTGTATCATGAATTTTCAGAATATTTACTTCTACATGTCAAAGTAAGAATTGTTTTAGAAATTATTTACAGATGGCCTGAGCTCTAGTCCTCTTGGTTGGCTTTAGAAATTATGGTTTAAGGGAAGAGCAGAGAAGTACATATATTCATTAAGTTGATTGCATGTAAGTATTCCAGCTGAGCAAAAATGTAGTGCAATATTTAGGCAAAATTATTTTAAGAATAGTTAGTTCTCTACTTTCCTGAGATTTGTCAAGAAAGGGCATGAAGACTGAGCCAAAATTTTTTTGTTAAAGAAATAATCTGGTTTTTTCAATGTGAAACAATTACTCTACCTGAACAGTTCCAAAATCGAGCTTACTCTTCAATTGTAATTGTCATAAAATAATATAAGTATTGCATTCAATTTTCAGTACCTTACTTACAGGGAAATACATTACTATAGTTTTGTTTTCATAAAATACAGCCTAATATGAATAAATAATGTTAATTCTTACAAAGTTGTAGGCTTTAAACCAAATACATTTTGGAAATTCTTTAACAAAAGTATTGCACAATAGAGACTATAATGGGTTCCCTCAATGGGTGTCCTCAAATAGCTACACCAGGTGCCTCTTTGCAGAGTCAAAGCCAAGGCAAAGAATAAATGAAATATGTAAAAAATGTTTCAGTTCTTAGAAGAATTTCTCATAAAGTAGGAGGAGTAGAAAAACCCAAGCTATAACTCAGAGTACAGTAGACCCTTCTTGCCATTCCTAAAAATAATTGACCTAAAATCTTACTGATTGTGAAGGATATAATTTGTGCAATGTGCAGACTTGCTATCAAGAAACACACTATTTATAGTCAGATAGGCATAAGAAGTTCTGGTATGCTATTGCATAATAGTGTGACTATAAATGACAATGTACTGTATATTTTTAAAAACTTCAGCAAAATTTTAAATAGTTTCATCATAAATGACAGATATATAAGGAAATAGATATGTTTAACATTTAAACATTATACAATGTCTACATGTACCAAAATACCACACAATCCCCTACAAATAAGATTTTAATGTTTTTATAGATGACTTAAAAACAAATTTTAAAAAGATATCATTATTTTTAGTTGGGCTGGCTGTGCTTTAAAAATGAGATGTATTTTATTTTGCACCATCAAAGTTGAATTATACAAATCTGGCGATTGTGAATAAACAAACTGGGTAAGCTTCAAAGTCCAATAAAATTTCCTGTCTCATGGGTCTGACCTTTTCTAGTCTCACCAGAATTATGTCAATAGTAACTCTTTGAAAATCTGATTTCATTTCTCTTTCTAATGTCCAAACTAGGATTTCACTCACATAAAAACATCTTTTAGAGTGGAATGTCTATACATTCAGTTGCTGCATAACAAAGAAATGGAATGTAAACTAAATACTTCAATAAGACTTTACCCATTAGACTATCTTTACACGGGTTTTATTAATCATTAAAAGAGTTAGATGCTGAAGCAACTCCAATTTTACAAATCTTGTAGGAAAGACAACTGAATGGAAAGGAATCAAAACATATTCTCCAGGATGGAGAATAATATTGCTACCAATACCTTTCTCCATTCCCTAGAGTACTTTTATGAAGAATAAAAATAGGAGCAGTCAATGAAGCAAGTTTAAATATTTTCCTGCACTGAAGAAAAAGCACTTTTAGATAATGAGCTGCTGCAATTCTGCACTCACAAGTTTAACCTCTAAAACTCATGATAAATTCTCCTCATGTTTCTGAGACAGGAAAGAGAACTTGTGTTTACAGCTCTGGGTCTGTCCCTACTTTTCAAAGGCTTACTAGAACACTAAACCAATATTTAATTTTGGTTTCCCATAGTTACACTATATAGAGTGTGAAATATGTACTAGTTTTCATTCCATTTTATTATGCTACTCAGAAATTTGCAAGAAAATCCTACACAGGTTAATCAACTTCTGAGTCCTGTACAGGTTCTAACTATAAGAAAGTTTCATTTCTTCATTTAACAAATAATCTAGAAATTATCAATTTACAGATAGAGTGTGAAATATATTAGAAGGGTCCAATAACAGCTTTACACATTTGCTCTCACTTTAAAAATAATTTATTAGGTGTGATGGCTTAATAGAAAATACATAAACATAGGGGTCCAAAAAAGTAATTTATAATAATTGATAAATACTTTGCCAATTGATTGACAGAGAAACAACATTTTCTAAGTTATATTTACCTCATTCAAAAAATATAAATGAAGGGCCTGGGATTTAGCTCAGTGATTCTGCTGCCTGCCTCACAAGCACAAGGTCCCAAGTTTGATCCCTGATACCAAAAAAAAAAAAAAAAAAAAATAGGAATATAGATTTTTACATTACATTATTGATTGTCAAACTTGAGTCAAATTAAAGTGACCTAGACACTATGTTAAAAAAACAAATAGTTAGATCCCACCCTCAGAGAATCAGGTTCAGTAGGAGCGAGCAGTTTGCATTTCTAACAACTTTCCAATATTCTGTGACTGCTATAGGTCCAAAGACCATCACTGCTTTGCAGGATGGTGGATTTAAAGTCAAATTCACAAGTTATAAATGCTCAATGAATGTGACATTTATCATTGGTCCTTACTTTTGGGCTTACAGAAATAATGTGTAATCATTTTAAAACTTTTCAAAATCAAATAAATATTAAAAATTAAAATATTTCAAAGTCCAACCACAAGCTTTTTAATAAAGATAATTTAGCCTCTTAACTATTGCTCAGATTGTCATTTGTATTTGTTTGTTTAGCTCTATCTATTTCTGACTAGTTTACCCATATGTGTCTCTTCCCATTAAAAACATTCTTCAATTCTAAGCACAAATATCTTCTCTATTAAAATTTTGTAGTATGTCATTAATAGACCACATATCTAACTCCTCTGAGCTCCTGAGCCAACTAGAGAAACAAAGGCAAAAGGCCTCAGACCTTATTCTCCAAGACAAAAGACCCCAGACCTTGTTTTCAAGTTAAGATTAAATATCCTCATTACATAATAAAATCAGATACATAGAGGTTAACCCAAAGAACCAGAAAAAACATGTTCCCATTTATTATTCTATGTTTTGCAAACTGGTATATATCGTGATGGGTTAAGTGACAGAAAAATTATAATTAACTTACAGCTGTGTTCAAACTTCAAAATCTATTCTTAATTCCACAGGTAACGGTTAGAGTTCTGTTTATACTAGAATGACATGTTTTATTGTTTCACTATGAATAGACTTCTAAAATTGTTTTTAAATAAAATAAACTGAAATGACTAAAATATAATTTTTGCAAAGTGTCATTTCATTACTTGATTGTGTTTTAATTTTACTCTATCTACCTCTTAGAAACCCTTGGCTGTTCAAAAAGGAAAAAGTTGCTCAATTATATTTGTTTCCTTGTTTTACTTTTATAGAACCAATTCCAATTTGTGTTTGTATAATTTTTAGTCTATTTTTTTAACACTTGCCTCCTTCTCAAACTGTAAAATCCATGGGCTCAAGGTGTCCTATTGTTATTGGTGTTTTTTGTTTTTGTTTTGGTACCGGGGATCGAACTTGGGTCCTTGCGCTTGCGCAGCAGGCGGCAAAACCATTGAGCTAAATCCCAGGCCCCCTGTTGTTATGGTTTAAAAAAGTGTTTCCCTAGAGTCATATGTTAAATGTTTGTTCACCAAAATTGAACTTTTAGGAGGGATTTCCTAGGGGAAGGGCCTTAGGTTGTTCAGGTCATGCCCACGAAGGGATTTTGAGATCTGTTATGGGTTAGATTTATAATGTCCCCCCCAAAGACTCCTGTGTTCAAAGGCAGGGTTTTTGAAAGGTTATTGTATTAAGGGGCACAAAAAACATCTGTGGATTCATCCATAGGTAAGGCCCATAACCAAATGTGTTGTTAGGGGATGAGGCCCAGCCAGAAGAGGAGGGGTCATTGAGAGCTAGGCCTGGAAAGGTATATCTTCCTCCGCAGCTCCGCCTTTCTCTCTCTACCTTCTGGCTACCATGACATGAGCAACCTTCTTCAGCCTATGCCCTTCCTGCCTTATAGCCAGCCCACTATGGACTGAATCCTTTAAAAGCCATAAGCCAAAATAAATCTCTCTTTCAAATTTGTGAGGATTGAGTATTTTGTCCTAGTGATGAGAAAAGTGACTAAGATATGATCCTTGTGTTTTCTTCTCTTTTGCTTCCTCCTGCCATGGAGTGAATGGATTTTCATTATCATGCACTCCTACCACGATGTGCTGCCTTACATCAAGCCAAAGCAATGGAGCTAGTAGACAATTGATTGAAACTTCCAAAAATGTGAGCCAAAATAACTTTTTTGTTTCTTTGTAAGTTAATTTTCTCAGGTGTTTTGTTATAGTAACAAAAAACTAACACTCTTATCTCTTTTGCTTACCACTGTTGACCTCATAGCAAAAGCAATGTACATCTTTATCTAGATGGAACTGGGGAAAGTGAAGAGAAAGAATAGCTTTCCATGAGTGTTGAAGTGAATGAGCTTTTTAGTCTCATGGAGTAAATCTAGCAAACAAAAGTCTGTATACTTGTGGACTTACAATTAGTGAGCTACTGATCTCTTAAGTAATAAGAGAAATTGTGATTATCTAGTAGATTTGAGTCTTTCAGCACTAATTCTTGGATGTATAGGCACATTATTCAACTTAACCCACATAAGTGTAGAACAAATGGAGAAGGGGAATAGAAGAGGAATCGATGTCTAGCCCACCAGAAAATCAACAGCATAGTTGGGGAAAACATTTTCAGATTTTTGTCAGAGTGTTCTTTTCTTTTCCTTCAGTTTTACTGTTGTCAAGGAGGTATTAAGGTGTCACACATGTATTTCAATAGTATATTAGAATTCTTATCTCGAATTATCTGCAAGACTTTTGTCAGTTATTTTTGATATCCTAAGTAAAGTCAAGTCATTCTTTCTAGGTGAATTTTATATCATGCAATGGCCAAAAGTTAGTGGAAACAAGACAAGCAAAAACAAACAAACAAACAAAAAAAAACCCAAATAAACAAACAAAAACAATTAAATTAGAAGAATTCTTTAGTTTGAGAAATAAGTTAAAATTATTAAATAGTTTGTAATTTGTAAAGCCCCTCTGAAAAATAGCAGCATTGTTCAGTTGAACAGTTGAATACATTTTCTTCAATAGTGCTGCATTGAATGGGAGCACAATTATAAAATTCTGGCTTAAAGATAGATAGACAGATAGATAGATAGATAGATAGATAGATAGATAGATAGATAGATAGATAGAGATAGAGATATATAGATATCCTAAGCATTAATATAAAAATATCCCAATGTGAATATCATGTTACTGGCCTATATTAAGAAATAGACAAATATTAAATTCAATCTATTGCAATACTTCACAAATTTAAATCTCCTGCATTTCTTGTGGGCTGGCTGAATCATGAAATACCACCTTTGGTGACTATCACAGCTATGAAATATTAATTTGCTGAATGAGAACATTTTACTTAGCTAATGGTGATGGCATATCAATATTTTACAACATCCTTGTTCACTAATAGCTGCAAAATTATGTTGTAAAAAAAGACAGAATCAGCCAGGATCTTAATCATTTCCTTTCAGAACAAAAACTGGAAATTACTTTGATGTTTTATATTATGTATCAACTTGACAGTCATAGTATACTCAGATATTTGGTTAAACATTATTCTGCTATGTCAGCAAAAGTGTTCATGAATCTGATTGACTTTTAAAATTAAAATTATTTTTAACTGTTATATAAAAACATAAACATTGTACATATTTATGAGATAATATAATGTTTAGATCAAAGGTGCCCAGGCCCCAGACATTGGCCTGTTAGAAACTGGGATACAACAGATGAAGTAGCCCATCTTAATTTTCATTTACAGTTTTTTTTTCCATCTCTCACATTACTGCCTGAGCTCTACTTCTTATCAGATTAGTGGTAGCATTAGATTCTTGTAGAACCAAGAATTGTACATATGATATATCCAGGTTGCATGTTCTTTTTGAGAATCTAATACTTCATGACCTGAGGTGGAGCTGAGGTGGTGATGCTAGCACTGGGAGTGCCTGCAAGTACAGATTAGCAATAACAAGGAGCTGTGACTGTACATAGGTCATAATACATCAATTGCTTACATACTCATATCAAAATTCTATTGCTGAATGGCCAGTGACAATTAAATTGCATCTTGTAGCAGGCTTGATAGTGGCAAATGAGTTGATGTACTGCATTCATCTGCTTCATTTGGTGGAAAGTATTAAGTCAGAATCCAAAATTCATTTCCTTTAGTTCATTAATGGCCCACCCATTATTTTATTTGTCACTTCCATTCACACCTCTTTCCCACACAGTTTTGGTAAGCTCACAAGCTAATCTTATCCAAAATGAGTAAAAAGCAGACATCATGAGAGAGTTTCTTTGAAAAAATGAAAAGAGCCAATGATGAGATTGCAGAAAACTCTAAGTATGCCAACAAAAGAAAGCTGGATTTAAAAGAAAATACCACTCTTACTTAAATTACGAATTCATTACATCAAGTGGTTCACATTCTTCAAGTCTGCTTTGTATCCTATTTGATTACTAGCTGTCCAATGAAACCATGAGCTCTTCAAAACTGTCTTGCCACAAGGAGAACAAGCACTCTGCATTAAAAGCCTTTGGAGTTTTTCAAAATTAATAGGACAAAAATGTGTAAATACTGAATAGTTTCCCTGGTGTGAGAAACTGAAAGTGTAAATAAGGATTAAAATGAATAATTGATGATGTGAAATAGGAAGAAAAGGTCCAAAGGGGTAGGGGAAGTGAGAGGGGTAAGGGAAAGGAAAGAAGGGAAAGGAAAAAATATGAGAAAAGGAAAAAATGGAAACAAAGTCTTTGTAAACCGGGAAGGGTGGAGAGGGTGGAGGGAGGGCAGGGGAAGGGGGAAAAAATAAGAACAACGATACATCATGTGAAGGTACAAATTCCCAATGATAAATGTAAATGTATTGTATACCTGAAATGTACCAATAAAAGAATTTTTTTTAAAAAAACATGAACACAAAGAAAAAAGAAATTATTGAAGGCAACCATTTCATCAAATGAGCGTCATTCTTAGTGGCTAACCAGATTGCTAATGCAAACAAGCCCTTTACTATTGAGGAATTGATCCTGTCCATTGCTAAAGATACAAACTTTTAGAAGATTCTGCTATTCAAATGGTAGTATGTGTTCCTTTTTGGGCTAAAACTATAACTAGAAGAATTGATGAAATAACAGAGGATATGGAAGCACAATTGTTGGAGAGGATTACTGAATCACAATGGTACATGATATAGGTTGATGAGCCTACCAATTCTGACAACAAACCAAAATCCTTGTTTTTGTGTGATATATTTTTTAGCAGGATGTTCACGAGTATATGTTATGTGCACTTTCATTGCCAACCAACACCACAGCTGCAGAATTTTTCAAGTCTTTGAATGATTACATATTAGGAAAACTCAGTCATTGTGGGTTGGTATATCCATGGATGAAAGAACACGCCATGAATGGGTTCCTTTCTGGTCTCACTACTAGGCTCAAAGAGGCTGCTTCTATATCATCCATACAGAAATGCTAGCTGGTTAAAAAACAAGTCACCTGAACTTTATAATGTTTTGCCGTAATTAGAGTTATCAATCACATTAAAGAACATGCCATTAACTCATGTCTGTTCATGCAGTTCTATGAGGATATGAACTCAGAGTTCATACATCTCTTTCACACAGAACTGAGTTGACTTTCTAAAGAGAGATCATTGATTAGAGTTTTTGATTGATGAGAGCCACTTCAGAGATTTCTCTTAGAACAGTCATCACTGACAGCACATTTTAGTGGCATAGCATGGGTCACAAAACTTACTCATGACATATTAAAATTGCTCAGTGAACTTAATTTGTCATATCAGGGGAGAACAACTGTGTTCAAGTCAGTAAAGTGGGTGCGCTCAAAGCCAAACTGAAATTATGGGAGTAATGACTAAATACTGGGATTTTTGACATTTCAAACATTAGCAGATATTTTGAAAGATACTAAGCCACAACCTTCTTTA
This sequence comes from Heterocephalus glaber, assembly GCF_000247695.1. Next base: position 6,489,803 of record NW_004624815.1, read on the forward strand.
TCCTAGCTGGCACATGGATACATGTACTCAACACAGCTTTTTTCTTAAAACTACATATCAGCTGACCCTACTAAGAATAGGTTCCTAGTGGCTTCTCTATTCTCTTAGTTTGTTTTCAAATACTCTTTGCCCGACAAATAGGCCAGCTTCCTATAACTGTTGCTTACTAATTTGCTGAAGGATATTAGTCCTCAAGCCATTCTCTCAGGACCTCACATCATTGGGTTGGTCCTGGCTTTCTTTCTAGACCTTCCCACTATCCTTGAAAGAAGAGTACTGTGAAAAAAAAGTGGTGATTTAATGGTTGTTTAGTCAGACTTTCTCACTTTCTTCCTTCTCTCCTCAGTTAATATTGTCTTGCCTAATCACATGCTATTACTCTATCCATCCTTTCATTTAATATAGCACCACTCTGCCAGGACAAAGTACTAGTGATAATAAAAAAAGACATCTGACTCCATGAAATATACAGTCAAAGAAGGATTCCAACATTAAACAAGCAGACAAATTTTACATTTGCAAATTGGAGCAGGTGCTACCAAATCAAAAACAGCATAATACCATTCTGAATCTCTTTATTTTTGAGCCAAATATCTCTTTGTAATGTGATTAGGTCGGGAAAATTAAGAAGGAGTTAGGAAACAGAAGGATTTTGTGCAACTCTTTTCCTCAGGTTTCTCTTGTCAAGGATATCATAAGGCTACTGCAAAAGGAATAAAAAAATCCTCTCTCCTCTAGGCCCAAAGGGTAAAGTTCAATATTATTTATGCCTAGAAAATCTTCCTGTCACATGTTTGCACTAAGGACTATCTTTCAAGTTCTGATGACTTCATCTGTAACTACCAGTTTTCTCTGGTTAGGTTCCTTATTGTTTTATTATCTTAGTCATCTCTCCCTCTTGTGTTCTGTCAGTTGTTGGATCTTAAAACAATGCTTCTGTGCCTGTGCTATCTTAAAGAAACAATGGAAATTAGCTTTATTCACACAACTGTCTTTATGTACTTCATCCTCTTTATAGAGTTCTGTTTTAAAAATCCTAGTATTCACAATACCGTATGGAAAAGGTGCATCGTGCCTTATGCAAAATATTGCATTCCTGCCTATCTCTCTCTTGACTTTGCTCATGCTTGCTAAGCCTAAAACATCCCATGTGTTTCAACTCTTCTCTTGAATGAGTGCTTTCTTTATATCTGGTACCTATATCAGGAATGAGGTTTTAGAAGGATTTTTTTTCAAAATTAGGGGCCGATTATCTGCCCAATGTGTCCTTTATTTGACCTTCCCATAAAATCTATTAAGGGTGTATACACTTATATGAATACCTAACATAAACCCACTGCATATGTCAGACATTGCAAGAGATATAATTTGGATCATCAAACTGAGATACTCATTGCTTTTTAATTCATAAAATAATCTCACCAAGTTTGTCTTACTTAAGCTTTCATGTTCCTTTACCCTCTATCCAAACCCTGGGAAAACTCAGACTGAAGAAAAAGCATTAAAACACAAATACACTTTTGCATCTACATCAGTAAGTGCAGTTACTGAGAAATTGAGCCTTTAAAAACTATTTTCATGATTATTCAATGTTACTTATTAAGATTAAAATCAAAATATGGAAAAGTATAATCAGATACTGTACCATAATTTTCTTAATATTTTTCCTGTTTTTTTGCATATGTAGGTAGTTTTGTTTTCTTTTTGTTGTTAAGAAAACAGTGCTTTAGTGCTCTTTGTCCATAAAAGCCTCAAGTACTTTAGAATTTATTTCTTTTAGGACTGTTTTCCAGATGAGAAACTGCTGGGTAAAATGAACAAACATGTTTCAGATTCATGAGACATAGTTTCAGTTGTCATTCTAAATGTTTATATCTAGACCTCTGTGATCTGCACCTGATATAGTTTGGATCTGTAAGGTCCCCTCAAAAGGCTCAGGGGTTAAAGGCTTGGTCTTCAGCGTGGCACTATTGGGAGGTGATGGAGCCTTTAAGAGGTAAAGCCTGGTGTAAAGAAATCATTAAGACCATGTCCCTGAAGGGGGAATTTGTCCCTTTTTTTCCTGGAAACTATGAGGTAAAAACCTTTCTTACCGCACAATCCCGCTATGATGTACAGCCTCACCAGACCCCCAAATGGAACAGGCCAACTGCGTAGACTGGACTGAAACCTCCAAATGTGAACCAAAATAAGATTTAATATTTTTTAAATTGATTGTCTCAGGGTTTTTTTTACAGTAATATAAAGTTGATTAACAGCATCCAATAGTGACTGTTGCATCATAAGCAGATATGCTTGGAGATTTTAGAGATTATTTAAAAATAAAGACATGAATAAACATCTTCAGTGAGAAGGTAGCTCAAGAAGCCAGTCATACACAGTGCATCATTTTGTTTTGTTTTGTTTTGGGGGGAGGGCAGGGTCTTGCTAAGTCCCTAAATTGCCCAAACTAGGCTTAAATTTACTATTTTCCTGCCTCAGTTTCCTAAACTCCTAGAATTGCAGGCATGCTTCACGATGTCTGATTCACAATATTGTACACCTTTTTTTAAAAACACAGGGTTAGGTAAATTAGGAGGATATTGATGAATGGGTTTAGTGGCTGTGAAGAAATATTCCAAAACTGAAAAAAAAATACCTTTCTCTAAAAATCAAGAAAACTTTTAGAAATGTTCCACAGTTATGAAGTCTGCTAAACTACAATCATTGGCATATCAATGTCTTGTCTGCTATACCAGTCATCCCCATCCTCCCTCCCACCATTGCCTACTTGTGCAAGAGATATATAACTAGTTCTCTACTTCTATTTTGATCCTCTCCAATTCATTTTCCTTGTTGTGATTGGAATAGTCTTTTATTTTTATTTATGTATTTATTCTTGTATTTATTTTAGTCTATTGATTAGTAAATATTAGTGACACATAATAGATACATCCATCATGGGGAATTGATACATGTAAATTTTGTATCTTAATACTTTTTATTTCTTCTTCACCTACCTTCCCTCTCATCTTTCTCCATCCTTGGATCTATTTCCTTATCTGCAAAAGGTATACCTCATTTTCCTATAATCCATCCTCAATTTGCTTTTTAAATTATTTATAATTTGGGTTTCTCATATAAGAGACATTATGTGATATTTAACCTCTGGTTCTGATTTATTTCAATTACCACAATAGTCTCATTTAAAAATGAAATTATACTTAGCCATTTTCCTGCTTTATCTCTTCAAAAGCTTCTTATTTTTCTTAGGATACTATTAGAATAAAGATGAAAAGACTGGTCATCAGTGACCTTATACTTTGGTCTCTGGCCTGTCTCAAGATTCAACATGTAGTAATTTTTCACTTTCTCTCTACTTTCAACAACTTTGCCATTTCTTGAATAATCTTTTCTCTCTATTACCTCTAGAGAGATAGTATTATATTTCATCTGTCTATTGTTCTCTGCTACCATGCTACAACCGCTCCATTTTTTTCATCTTTCAGATATAATGCCTTCAGTCCCTAGCTTCCAGAGAACCTGCAATTTTACTTCAAAATAACTAGCATAGTTAATTACTTATTCAGGTGATTATTTGCATAATTATTTGTGCACACCATACTACTGCTCTTGGTTGTATCAGACCTGGTTTTCTCATATTTGGATCTTCATTACCAACCAGAGTGCTTGGCACATAGCTGGTGTTCAACATTATTTATTTATAGAAAAAATACTTATTTCTCAAATGGATATATGCATCCAGGTCTGTTGAGAAAATTGAGTGAACTAATAATAAAAGAATGACTCAGATGTTAAGTCATAGAAACTAGCTAGTCAACTAAAAGTACATCTAGCAAGAAGAATGTATATAAACAGAATTGTGAACTCAGAAGTGAAATGTGATACTTAACTTACTCTGAACAAATTATTTGACCTCTTACTGAAATGCCTCATCTATATAATAAAAATGACACTCTCTAATTTAAATATCTCAAAATTCTGTATAAACCTTAGCCTAATTTTATTGAAACTACAATAAAATAATTGTTAACTTTGTTATAAATGACTGTGTGGGTTGAATTATAGTAAGTGAGTCAGGAAGGAAACTATAAGAGAAGGAAAAGAAGAAAATTTTATGAATCTTTGTTGGAAAGACTTTAAAGGAAAAACTTCTATCCCTTTTACATACAAAGAAGACTTCAGTTTGAGGTGATTTGTTTATTGCCTTTTATAAAAGATAATTTAGTGTTAGCAATACCATCCTCAATTCTCCACAAACACTTGGGTTTCATGAAATAAATTATTAAAACTCTATAGAGCTAGAAAGGCATAGTGTTCTTAGCTGTGCCATTGCTGCTTTTTTTTTAATGAGACATGATGTAAACACTTAAATAACTTCTGACTTCTTGCTCAAGAAAAATTCATCTATAAACAATTTCAGTTTTCTACAGCCTAATTACTGATTCCTCTTTTCAGATGATTAGATCCTTCTACTTTATCTTCATTTTCTCTGCAAATAATTATACATAGGATCATGATACAAACTCATAACTTTCACAGAAAAAGCAATTATGGCATGAGCAATGAATAGCAGTGGGGAATACAAACCTACAATAAACCATGTTTAAGGCTGAAGATTGATGGAGCCCACCGTCACTTGTCGAACAGCACCTGAATGGGGGAGTGAGGATGAAGAAAAAGAAAAACACAGAAATAGAGTCGGGAGGGCTCCCAGGGAGACTGAGAGCACTCGTTTATTTTTCTCCTTCCCTTTATATCATAGGTGAGCTTGGTCATTAATCATGACCCTTATCCAAAGACACCTGCTTCCTTGTTCTCTAGCTCTTTGGAAATTCCCCACCTTCATGGGCTTTCTTGTTTCTCAGGGTTACAGAACGTTCATCATGTTTCCAGGACAATTTCTAAAGGTAAACATCTAAGTTGGCAAGGACTCAGTTCCTCATAACATAGTCTCCTAGCTCTGTACAATGGAGGGTAAGATTTAACATGGAGCCTCTATGGCTAACACCGTTCTCCACAGAAGATAATCATACTTTTGCATTAATTAGGCTAAGAAAATGTTTAGCTAACAGCCAAAATTCAACTTGGGAAAATTCTCAAAACTACTTTTCACCCTATCGTGAAAAAAGCAAATCCACTATGGTATAATTTCACCAAGATATATACAAGAGACAACAGGAATGTAAGTGATGACACTACAGAAAAAACAGTAAAAAACTGAGAATGAAGTGAAATCCAATTGAAGGAGCATATTCTAAGAAATGAAGTCTTATAGTGAGGTCATTCTTATTTTCCAGTAATACAGGACTTCAGATGGAATTCAAAGTACTGAACTCTGTGTTCTGACAATTGCATAGAAGAGTTTCAACCATAAAAGAAGTGCATCCTTATCTCTAAAGTTGAATACTAGATTGTCTCCAGTGTGTTTTTCCTGACTCATAGACCCCTGCACTTTTAGACAAACTTTCACAGATGAAACAAAAATTAAGGAAGGTCAAGGAAAGGGCTTTTGGGCCGCCATCTGTCCCACCATTCCCAGCAAAGAGAAGAGGGCTTTGGGGCCACCATCTGTCCTGCTGTTCCCATCCCAGAGGAAGGGGCTTCCGGGACACCATCTCTACTGCTGCTCCAGACCCTGCACCACCACTCCTAGCTAGGAGGAGGTGAGCTATGTGGGTGCCAACAGCAGCCCCCTGCCCCCCAAGTCGAAATGAGAAAAAAAACACAAATAAGTCTCAAACCGAGACTTCCAGATCACCTACAGCAACCCCAAAGGGAAATGAGATGGAACACTCTGATACTCAACCACCTGGACCCACTGAACTGCCAACAAAAGGGGATCTGGAAAAAATGAAATCAGAAATAACTTCTCAGATAACAGGAGAAAATGTGTTCCTAGTGCAAGACATGATTAATAAATCTAGAGAGGACCTGAGGAACATGCTGGAATCCCAACATAGGAAACAAAAGGAATCCATAAAAAAAATGCAAATAGATTTCCAGGAGATGGAAAACTCCATTGAAAGTCTACACAACACAATGAGCCAATGTAAGGACAGAACTTCAGATATAGAAGATAAGATTGCAATTAATGACAAGGAAAAGAAAAATTGCTTCACAATTGTAAGGGAACATGAGAAATAAATCCAGCAGCTGCTAGATGATGCAAAGAAGAATAACATAAGA
>NW_004624815.1:6500577-6530346 GCF_000247695.1 Heterocephalus glaber
TGATTGTTTTCCCATTGTGCAATTTAAAAGAAAGGGAAAGAAAGAAGGAATTAATGTTACATACATGTACCAACTCCCCACAAAGAATGTAAGCGTTATGTACTGCAAACATGTACTAATAAAAATATAAATAAATGATAAGCCTTTATTTATATGGTAGAAATTGAAAATGTATGCTTCAACATATGGTCATAGCTATTGTCAAGTAAAAGAAATAAAGACAAGTAACCAAGGAAAGAGAAAATTTTAGGAAGCCTTGAAATGTATCTTTCAATATCACTTTTAAGTATCTAGAAACACTTGTAGGTCTTTCATGCCCCATGGCATCCAGAATGGATATTGCCCTGCCCTCTGAAGCTCATTAGTTCTCTATGAGTTTCAAGTACAGTATTTCTTTGCCTGTAGTAAAGTTTTTATTCTCATTTTAAGCCTGCAAAGATATTTCCTTAGAATTATGAAAGAAAAGCTTATTTTTTTCATCCCCTCAGTGTTTTCACCTATATACTGAAACAATTTAGATGTTTTTGAAGTATGATCTCTCATCTTAACAAATGGATAAATTTGCCCATTACTTCTAGGACGGTCTTTTTAACTTTCAACACCTCCCACGTTGGACTTAGGTCAGTTTCTTAGAGATTTGGTACTCTTTTATTTTCTGTTTTCAGGCCAATATCTAAAATTTCCTAGCTGTTGTTTTCTACTTAAAAAAAAATCATTAATTTCACTGGGATGCTCTTCAGGATTCATTGTATCTATTGCATTCAATCACTTCCTAAATTTACTCTTGAAATTAGTATTAATATTACTAAACATTACCTCCACATTATTTAATATTTAAATAAAATTCATTTTTTGCCGAATCAGTCATAATAAGAATAATTCATAGCTTATTTTCTGAAGTAAAACTCAGAAAAACATGAAGCACATCAGCCTTCCTTTGCTATTCCAATTTGAATGAAGAACTTACTTCAAAAGTCTTCTGGGATAAAAATGGTTTGGGGGTTAAAACTGCTTAATTATCTCCATTTTTTTTCCCTGACTCGTCTCCATCTCTGACCAGCTTCGATGATTCTCAGTTGAACTATGACTGTCTTTTGAATGCCTTCATTAATTAATAGTCAATATTTTTTCATTGTTTTCGTAAGATAAAAAATGAATAATATTCCATACCTTCCCGCAATTAATTTAACTTTTAGGAGTTTGTGAACAACTACCAAAATGATAGCCATAATAGAATAGAAGAGAAAGAAAACTTATCAGGATATAAAGAAATAATAGTTTACTCTCTCTCAGATTTATTAAAGAAGGCTTCAAAAGCAGGGGTCATTTTCATTGAGTTCTGAAGGAGGAATTAAATTTCAATCCATAAAACATTCAGGAGAACGATGAGGAACATCAGGAGCCAAGGCATGCTCTTTTACTCTTTCCAGTGGAGTGTGTTTTAATATCTGAAGGACAACGGCAGAGGACTAAAAGTCCTGCTGGTTCATTCATTCAAACATCAGCCATATTTGCTCTTTCTTTTACCATGCATGGTTAACTTTAGGATGAGCCCTGAAACTATAGTAGTTAGACAAACAGCATTGTGAGCACATCATATGGATAGAGTTGTGGCATGGATTAAATGATGCTTTTAAATCTCTCTTCCTATTTATCTCTCACTGAATTTTATGAAAAAAAGTTTTAATTGGTTAATGAATTTATATATATCATAGTTGAATATACTAAATATCTGTGAAACTTGAATATATATAAAACCTAAAATAACCAGATGTGATTTCGCTGAATCTGTAGCAAACCCTGATACTTAGCCCCCAAATTCTTCATTCTTTTTTGTTTTTATTGTGCTATGGTGGTAGAAATTTTTGAGAATCAATGAACTAAATAAAGTGTTCCAATTGTTCATCTATTTTCCTCTTCATACAGTTGAAGCTAATTCATGCTGTTGTTGTTTTTTAAATTCTCCCATAAGAGATATGACAGCTATTGCTTATTATAGATTAGGGCATTTCAGTGAGATAGCACATTCAAAGATTTTCTTTGGAAAGAATGAACCAGGTATATGGAAGAGCAATAGAACTAAAAACTTAATGATAAAAGTTCTTCTGAAACACAGGAATTGCTCAGACATAAAATGCATAGGAATGTCATTGACACACCCCCAAATGTGTGGAAAAAATTTTAGGTCCTATTTGAGCTCTTTTTATCCTTTGCACAAAACACATAGCACAAACTGAACAGGATACTTTACCTAACTGAGCTCTGAACACAGTATCATCATCATCATCATAGTCAGTGCTGTGAAACTATTACCAAGAAGAATTAGTGAACAAATTAAAACCTGTTTATCATTCATGATCTTTGCGAAATATGACATTTTACAAATGTGGAAACAAGATGAGTGCATATTTCAGTGTGTCTATTTAACTATTATGCCAAGTCATGAATAATTATTACCTGTTTTGCCCAAGATTTATTTATGAAACAATCCATTCATCCAATATTTATTGAATAGTAGTTATCTACTAGACAAGACAATAGCTATCAGGTTATAAGTATATTTATTAATATATGTAGAGAGAGAGATATATATAGATAATATTTACTTTTTGACTATGCAACAGAAATTTTTAAATTATAAATTTAGGTATGTCCAGTCATCTCTGAAAACACATACACACACAAACACACATGTGTACACACACACACATACACATACACACACACTTTCTAAATGTTTCCAATGTTCTACAAGGTAAATAAGTATTCGATGCTTAATTCATGTTTGTTTTTGCTAGACTTCCTGGTATAAATAGATAAAATTTATATAACACTAAAATGCTGTTTTCCTATAATGTACTGTTGTGTATACTTTACAGTACACTGATTCTCTTAAATTATTACTGTGCTCCGTATACCATTGCTGAAGTTACAGGCTTGGGATTTTTTATGAAAGTATTTAAACTAAGCTGAAAATCAAAAATACTTAATTCTAACATAATCTCTGCTACTAGTTAGGGATATGACATTGGCCAAACAAAGGATCTTTCTGAAGCCTCGAATGTCATATGACAATCAAAGCAGTGAGGAAAATGATAGTAAAGATTATTCTTGATTTTAACAATGACAAAACTTATAGAATTAATGCTGTGTAACTACATTATTTTAAGTTATCCTCTTCATCTTTTACAATTATGCTTTAATTTTGTGTATTTTGCTGTTTATATCTACCGTTTTATTTCTGAAATAGTCTGTTTACAAACAAAACAAAATTGCCAAGCAGAAAAGCAAAGTTGGAAATATAATATTTGAATAATTCAAATTAAAAACATACTTATTGAATTTAAAATTTCAACACATAGATTAAACACTAGTTTAGACACCCCTGCAATAATATAAGGATTTTTAAGAGTATCATAGACCTGGAAAAATATAAAAAATGAAGCACATATCATTAAAAATCTATAACTTTTTGTTTTACTTTAAATTAACTCATTGAAATTTTCAACAATGGTCCATATTTCTACACTAATGTTATTTCATTGCTTTAAAAGTCACAAGCTATTTTACCAAGTTGATATAAAGTTATTATTTTATTTATTTTTTATTCACATTCAATTTGATTGTTTGAATTTTTTTTGATTATTTTGTTGCTCCATGGTATTCTGGCATTCAACATTATGAAACAAATAGCTGTAAACAACCTGAATTTATTATTTTAGAATAGTATTGAGGTCATTACAAAATTAAAAGGAAGTTACAGAGATTTTCCACTTATTTCTCATTTATTCCTACACATGAATAATCTCACCCAATAGCAACATTACACTCCAGATTGGCACATTTGTAAATATAGTTAACCAAAGTCCATAGTGTGCATTAGGGTTCACTCTTAATGGGGTACCTTTTATAGTTTTTAATAATACATTTTTCATGACAATACAATGCATATGCATTATAAGTGTCATAAAGAATATGTTCACTGCTCTAAAAATCTTCTGTTGTCTCCCTATTCATCCCTTACCCCTCACTCTAGGCTCCTAATCCTTGGTAATCACTGATCTTTTTCCTATCTCCAAGTTTTACCTGGTCCAGAATGTCATAGACTTTTCATTATACAGTATGTAGTCTAATTTGTTTTTCCAATTAGAAAATTTATTTTTTCTTTCTCAATTTTTCTAATATTTATTCTTTACATTTTAATCTTCAAACACTTTTTAAGAAGATATCTGCTATTTATTTTTGCTTAGGTCATTTTGATATTCCAAGTTAGTTCACTTTTCATTTCAATAATGCTTTGTCATCATTACCATCATTGTCGTATTGAATATTTATAATATTCACTCCTGGGACATCAGTTATTTGTTTTGTTACAATTTGTTACTCAGTTGTCTTTGTATATTATTTTTCCTGATCTCTCTCACTGCTCTCTGCATGCAACTCTAGCTCATCTGCCACAATATAGGTCTAATTTTATGCCAAATTGATATCATTTATATTTTCACTGACTTTAAGCCAGTTTTTAATTTTATTTTTGAAGTTGAATTTTGCAGTTCTACTTCCCTTTGCTGAAAACATAATCAATTAAAATTACCATAGTGGTACTTACAGTTCACAAACTTAGTTCATTCCATGATTCTGGGGAAAATGGCCACAGTCATGTTCCTCACCAGATGTGGAGTTTGTGAAGGGAAGCAAATTTTTGCTGAACATTTCTGTTTGCAATTTGAATTGTTCAAGAACAGAAGCATTCCTGAACCAAGGTATTACTGTATATGTATGTATAGTTGCACTGCTATATTTTACAAGTAGGAATTTGAGTAGAGTTTATTTTCTTTAATTAAGTATATAATGGTCATCAATGATTTGGCATTTCAGTTCATATAGAGAGTATCAATATTGATGACCCCATTCAAAATAAAATTATTGAATTATTCGTAGTCTGAGGTTTTACCATACCTACCAACTGCTAAGTAGTACTGCCACACTATCGTGGATGTTGACAAAATACATGAAAAAAACCACAAAATCCTGGGTCTAAGACTAATGCTTTTTAAATGGTGGTAGTAAAGATCTAGCATTTTCATCAGCCTTCCTAACCCTCATTCCTACGTAATGATCTGAACAGAGCCAGGTAACCACTGTACACAGAGTAGTTTGTTACAGGAGACAGATTTCAAGTTTTAAAAAATGTGAACTTTTTATAATGGACAATGAGCATACCCTAACTTTGTTCTAAACAGAAGAATTATCTTCTTTATACTGGATCATTTAAAGCAAAACACCCTTTGCTCTAGGGAGAGACTATATGTTAATCTTTCAAAGCTATTTGCTACACAGACATATTTTGAAAAGAGAGCTCAAAGTAAAATTCAATGCTTCTAATTGCAAGATATGCAAAAATAAGAGCTCTATAAAGAATGGTCTCCCATCATATACAAGTTAAAATTCAGTTACACATAATTAAAAACTTGACTAAGATTTGAAGCAGATCATGATGCATTCACCTCATTGCCTATGCAAAAATGTCCAGGGGCAAGAGATCCAGGGCTGGTTGGTTAACTCAGTGACAGCATATAAAACCAAAGTAACCTCTTTCTATCTTTCACTGATACCCATGATGGTGACATGGCTGTTACATTCCACAGTGTGCCCACATTGGAGATAGCAAAAAGAACAAAGAAGCAGCACTCAAACCCAAAGTAAAAGCTTTCTGGAAGCTTGTGGCCATTCACCCAAATTATGTCATATAGTTATCATAAGTGCAAAACAGTTTGAAGAAGCAGTGCTTTTCAAGTAGGCATTTTATTCTTAACCTCTGTATGATAATCCTTCCTCATTATTGGCCCTTGTTATGTGATTGTAAATTTTAATCTCCAGAAGGTTGAAAGATTTCTCTAAGATCTATAAGTGGTGGCCCCACTGATTTCTTTGTTTTACCAACTACAATATCTGCTGTTCTCAGTGTTCAATAAGGTGGAACAAAGCAGATTGCTTTCCTCTGCATGTCAGAGGTCAGTCAGTACACTGCTGCCCCCATGGTATTTTCAAGGAGGAGAATTACTCTTCATTTTATAAATGTTGGAAAGGAATATAAAGATTCAATGATATTCAAAACACAAGTCAATAATCAGAAATAGACCCAGATGCCAGGTTGCAGAATCACAGTTTTATATTTTATGCTGTTTCTATGGATACATTTCTCATTCTAAATTACCATTGATCTTTCCCTAAAATAATCTCTTATAGCACAATTCAGTTACATCTTCTTACTGAATATGTCTATCTCTTGACTTAAGCCTAAAAAGAAATATGAAAATATTATCTTCTATACATAGGAGTACTTACTGCAATCCATGGTGACTAGAAGGAATGGATATCCTTTTTGAGCCCACCAGGCTTACAGTTTTTATGTGAATTTTTTATTTTTTCCAATGACATATAAAACCTAAAGGGAAAATTCAGTCAAACTTTCTGCATTTTCTACAATTTTAATATCTCTGCACAACAATCTTATAGTTAAGAGACAACCAATACAAATGCATATCTTCATATATACTTTTCTAACACATTTCCTGTTATAATGCAGTATTTTAGAACTGAATCTTTGGAGTATGAAAGACAAACATTTGAATTACCAACCTGACAATTATTTGTTTTTAAATTCAAGCAATTACTTAGCTTCTTAGATTAATTTCCACTTTTTGCAAAATGAATACATAACAGTGCCTATCTTATAATAATCAAATGAGATTATATCAGCAGATTTTAATACAGTTCCTGGAACTGAACATGTGCTTAGTAAATGATAGCTATTTAGCTCTAGAGTATCTAACTAGCATCTCCAGCTTGATTTGAAGAACACTGTATACTATATACTTTACTCAAATATTCCCAGTGTACATCATTATAATCCTAGCCTTAAATAGTTCTGCAAAAAATTCATGCTTCAAATCTCAAATAGGCTATCCCACTTAGATCACTTTTTTGGTTGCAGAGTTCTTTAGGTCTTCCAAATGTGTGGCCTTTCTAATGGTATAAGTAGGTATTATCTTAAAGATAATTTCACCAAATAAAGAGATAAAGCCACACTTGGCTTCCAGAGACCTCTGGATGTCTAGGAGTGTGAAAAATTCAATCCATTCCTCTAACTCAATTTTTTCTCTCTTTTCAGAAGTGTTTCCATGCTTTCAACCTGTCTCTTAGTTCCATGGTTCTCTCTAGGGTTTGTTATTCTAAATTCTTAAGTAAGCCATGATAATTTTCTAATTCTGAAAGAGCAGAGTGTGGCATTAAACAAACAACAGCATGTTAATACACTGAAAAAACTGGGAAATGTAAAATAAAATCTGTCTTCAAATGCAGTCAAGGATAATGAAGTGAGTGTACTAACTTCTAAGTGTACTGAGATTTTTACATAATCCAGTATCTGGGGGTCAGAATTTCAATTTCTTTAAATTATATCAACATACAATGATAGAGCTGGTGACAAATAAATACTCAAACTGTATATTTAATATCATAACCAATAGAAGCAATTGAATAGTTGAATGGTTCCTCATATTGTTTCATTTTTCTTGATTAAGAATTAAAACCTTTTAGTGTGTAGAAAAGACTGATCTACAAGAATGACTGAAAAGCTCTTAGTATGTGCTCCCTTAGTACTGGTGTCTTATTTATTTTTTCCCTCTACTGGTAGTGTATAACAGTGCCTATTATTTTTAAAACATCATTTGTCATGCTCAGGAATCAAGAAAATAAGTTCTTACCTCTGGGGGAAAATGTTCATAGCATTATAAGGAATATTATTATTTAACTTTGAAAGAAAATAATTTGGAAAGCCTAATATTTGGTGATGACTGTGGGTAAATATCAATAAATATAGTCATTTGTGCATAAGCCTAGAATATTCTACAATATTCTATGATTTTGAAATATCTTAGACAAGCTGGAAATTTCTGAAATAGTACATCTTGTTGCTATGTAATCCCTGTGAAGTAATAATGGTGATTTTGTCCCAGTGAGTGCATTTTCCATAGTAGTTATAAAATAAATTTCAGTGTAGCTCTTTAAGATCAATGCACATACCTCTTTTATCATTCTATTTACTTTCTACATAAATTTCTATGAATTAACTCCAGGCTTCAATGCCTACCTGCTTCTTCCAAGTTCAAGTCCAGAAAGGAGTTTATGATTTTAATCACCTGTTTATATCTGTTTTTACAAAGTGGAGCCTCTGGCTTAGCTTGTCAGAACAGCAGCAGTGCCATGTGCTTCCTGGTAATAAAATCCAGAATCCTAGAAAAATGCAAGAACTTTTGTTGATAGACTGCTGGAACTGGAAATCAGTACTCTAAATTGAAAAGAGATGATGCTAAACCATGTATGCCAGACTTCAAGTTTTCCACAAGAGCCTTGTTATCTTTTCTGACTTCCACCATGTAAGCCTCCCACAAAGCATGATCTACGGCCAGTCTCTTTTCATGCCACACAGGTATCTTCAGGCCTGTTACTGCTCTGTCAAACACACATGAGCACACACACCACACACACACACACACACACACACAGGACCAAGAATGTTCCATAGATATCATATGACTTATTTCTACCAAAACCAACAAACAAATTTTCCTAGCAGAATTGTACTCTAGAGAGCCATATAAAACTCCATTTTAAGAGTTTAAGAAGTCAAACTCAAATGTAAAATAAGGTGATGTTGAGCTACTTTGGAGCTATTTTTCCAATGCTCTGTGTCTTTTGGAAGACAGAATAAAAAAGACAAGAGAAGAAAATATGAAGATTCTTAACCTCTTATGCTTGATTAACAACAGAATAATATCAAAATTGTGTCAAAGCTCAACTAGAATGTTCTGCAGTGATGAGGAACCTTTTAGAGACTGAGCTGCCAAAACTGCAATGCAAAACCCACTTATTTATAACAAAGTGCTGTCCCAGCAATTATACCTGAAACTGAAGTTTTAATTTAGCAAATACAACACAGTGACTTGACTCACATACTGACAGAGAGGGTTCTGTGTGACGACTGTGGCACACCTGCCATAGGTACATCATCATGGTTCTATGGCCTCTTAACATTATTGAATTTGTTTATACATTCCACACATCTAAAATTTCATTAAACAAATTATTGAAGTAGTTCTATTAAATATATCAAAAACTGTCTATCTTGTGATATAACCCATTGACAGTCAAGATTCTAGGAATCTGGAAATGAAATGTAGGATCTAGAATAATTTCATTGTATTTAGAATCTTAATGATCCAACCTGTGATTTCTCTTAGGTATAAGCAAGTTGCCTCCAGTCCCTAAGTTTGCTTAACTAACTGTCTTTAAAGTTTCAGGACTCTGAAGAGTGTGTACATATGTAGATATATTTTAGAATGTAGGCTAATTAGTAATCATTCATTGGCCTTCATCAGATATTCAAGAGAAAAAATAAATTTAGATTTTAAATAATGAAAAATTCTGCCTGACGATTATGTAAACTATTATAGATGCGACTGTGTAACTATTAGTCATTCAAAGATAAATTTTTTTCTTCTGTCTTCTTGCTGTGCTTTTGTGAAGTTGCTTAGATTGTAATGCACAGAATATTTTTACTCCAAAAAG
Source organism: Heterocephalus glaber (assembly GCF_000247695.1). The sequence goes on from NW_004624815.1 coordinate 6,510,211, forward strand.
ATCTATTGAGCCAATAAAATTATGGATAAACAAGCTTATATTCTCATGAATCAGCTAAATTTTATACCTTTAGTTATAGAATTTGTGTTTTACATCCGAGGCTAAGTAGAGAGAGAACAGCTTTATTTTCACATCATAGACTACATCCTGAGGTCAAACTCACTGAGTAAGATCATAAGGAAACCAGGCCTTTCACAATAACATCAAAAAAATGAAATACTTAGGAATCAACCTAATGAAGGAAGCAAAATACCTTTATGTTGAAAATTACAGTACTCTGAAAAAGGAGATGAAATAAGATATCAGAAAATTGAAAAATACCACTTGTTCTTGAGTAGCAAGAATCAATATAATGAAAATGGTCATACTCCCAAAATTATTATACAGATTTAATGCAATCCCGATTAAAATTCCAAAAGCGTATAACACAGAATTAGAAAAAACAATCGTAAGATTCATTTGGAACTAGAGGAGACCTAGAAGAGCAAAAGTAATTCTGGGGAACAAAGGCAAGGCAGAGGGAATCACAATCTCTGACTTGAAATTGTACTACAAAGCTACTGTGATAAAACAGCATGGTACTGGGGGGAAAAAAAGGAAAAAAAGAAACAGACCCAAGGATCAGTGGAAGATATTAGAGGATGTAGAAACGACTCCAAACACACTCAGCCACCTTATCTTTGACAAATGGGCCAAACATCTTCACTGGAAGAAACATAGCCTCTTTAATAAATGCTGCTGAAAAACTGGTTTTGCACATGCCGAAAATTAAAACTAGACCCATACCTCTCACCATGCACTACACTAAAATTGAAATGGATCAAAATGCTAAGAACTAAAATAGAAACACTAAATCTGCTAGAAGATAGAATAGGTAGAAGTATTTAAGACAGGTATAGAAAAAGATGTTATGAACAAAACCCTGATTTCACATTAAATATTACAAAGAATTAACAGCTGGGATCTCATCTTATTAAAATGGTTTTGTGCAGCAAAAGAACTCAACAAAGTGAAGAGACAACCCACAGAGTAGGAAAAAAGTTTTGCCATCAGTTCCTCAGACACAGGACTAATATCTAGAATATATAAAGAACTAAAAAGAAAAAAATCAGACCCTCCCATATTTAAAGACCCAATCCAAAAATGGCCATCTGAAATGAATAGACACTTAACAGATGAAGGAATAGAAATGGAAATTAAATATATGAAAAAATATTCAGCATCACTGGTCATTTGAGGTCTAATAGTTTTTAAAAATCACCTGTGATCTAGAAACTGCAAATGCAAAGTATATATTATTATAAAAGAATATATACAAAACCACAGGAGCTCATAGTCCTGAAATTGATATCACTTTTTAAACCAGGACTTTAGAAGAAACTATCCAGGATGTTGTGATAATGCTTCATTCAGTCATTCATTTATTTAGTTGTTCTTCAAATATTTTGTGTCTACTAAATATTGGGTCATGTTACCACCAAGAAATATAATGATAAAATGGAGGTACACTGTAGTTTCTAATGGAATATACAAAATTACTAAAGAAAAATTCAAGATGCTTCAGAAGTTATGACAGAAGAATCTGACTATGGACAAAAGGAGATTCTTCCCCAAAGAGTGCCATTTGGCCTAATATCCAAATAATGAACTGAAGTTACATTAGTGCACATGCTGGTTGGGGATGGTGTACCAGGCATAGAACAGCATTTTCATTCCTCAAAATGGGGGGCAACATGACTCAATAGTAGAAATAAAACAAGGTGAATATTATTGAGACAGATAAGTGTAGAGAGAATGGCAAGAAATGACATGAATGCCATGAGTAACAAACAAGTCAATCAGGTACTTAAAGCATGGAGGTAACAAGGTGAGGCAGAGGGCTTGAAAAAAGTTCTTTACATATAATATAAAGTGGGAATTGCAGGTTGTTGTGCAAGAGTGGTTGTATGAAGTCTCCTTAGGAAGCTTTAATAGTTTACTTTTGAGATGAAAGTGGCTTCAAATTATATTAAAGTGAATTATATACAAAAGAGAAGTCAGATTCTATAGAGTAAAATCAGCATGACATAGTAATATATATGACAGGAATTGAGGAGAAAGGAGTGAAGTGAAAGAATAAAAAATATTCTTGGGAGGCCAGGGGTTTAGCTTAGTGGTTCTGTCACCTGCCTCACAAGCACAAGGTCCCAAGTTCAATCTCTGGTACCAAAAAAAAAAAATTAAAAAGAATATTCTTGGATTTTTTAAATTGTGCCTTGAATAATGACATTCTTTACTAGATTTCAATTACTGGAAGAGGGCAGGTTTGAGGGGGGGGGATCATTAGTTGTTTTAGATTTGTTGCCCTGGAGACTCCTGAGAAGAGTTATTGAAGAAATGGTTGGATAAATGGTGACATCTAAAATTATGATACCTGTCTTAGTTACTTTTCTCATCACTGAGACAAAAATACCCAACACCCACAAGTTAAGGAAGGAAAAGTTTATTTGGCTCATAGTTTGTAGAGGTTTCAATCCATGGTTAGTTGGCTCTAAGGTAGGGTGGCTTGGCAGATGGACATTTCAGAGAATAAATTATCCATGGCAAGCAGGCAGGTGGTAACACATTTTCCCTCTTTCTGTCCCTTATATTCTATGCAAGCTACCTACCCTAGGGTGGGTGTAACACTCACACCCTTAATCCTAGCCAGAAGTAAGCCAAACCAGTCAGTGAACTGATTTAGCAATCACACCCTTGATCCCATCACCACGCACTCTAGATCCAGCCACCTCTGAAAAGCTCCCGTCCTCATGACCCCATGAGGCTTGGGGGGAACATCTAGACACAAGCCATAACAATATCCATATGGGAGTCATGGGGAACTGGCTGAATATTGAAGTCATGCATGTGGGCTAATAATCCTTAGAAGAGAATATAGAGAAGCATTAAAAGCAATTTAGGATGAACTTCAAGGGACTAAAGCATAGCCAGAGATTGGTAAGCCTGTGAAAAGATTAGAGAAAGAAAAGACCTTGAAACACAGCACAGAGACCATCAAAGACTATGTTGGTAGACTGGTATTAATGGCTGAGGAATGAATAAAATTGGAAGACACTGAGACCATTAATATAAACTCCTTTTCTGAGTGATGTGTGAAGAACAGGAAAGACACAAGGCCTTAAAGTGAAAGGAAATTTGATGGAAGTCTGTGTATGCTTATGGGAGAATAAATTATTGACTTTAGAAAGAGTTTATGTTCCCAGAAGACATATGCTACCCTTTTGGCTTGAAGTTTATTTTTCTTAGAAAATTGATAACTTATTCATAGAATCTTTCCCTTTAAGAGTGCTCATCATCTGAGAAACTTATAATCAACTAGTTAATTGATTTAAATTATTTAAAAATTGGTTAAATGTATCCATAACAAATTAGCTGTTTGAAAACTAACTTAAATTGATTCCTCACTTATGATTGCATAATCTAATCAAAGAATAATTTGTAAAATCTTAGAAACAATCTGATTTGTTTTCAATAAGAATATTATTCAATGTTTACCCAGAGAAATAAAATCAGCAGGAGAGATTAAATTATATATATACATATATATGGCTATATAACTATACAGATTAATATATAGAAAGATGTAAATTAAATAAGTAAAGAAATGAATTATTAAAATTTACTTCCTCCTTGGTAGAGGCTTGATTAAATAAGTTAGGCAGTAGGAAGAGAAGAACACAAGCAGACTGGCATCTCAAAGACACAAAATAAAACTTTTTGATAATAGATGAGAGTCTTTTTTACCATGCAAGACATCTTTTTAAAAGAACTTCTAACTAAGCCAGGCCCATCCAGGCTAGTATATTTCTGTTACTTAAAAGTCAAATGATTAATGACTTTTAATTATGCCTGAAAAATCTTTTCACAGCATTACCTATATTAGTGTTTGGTTTAGTAATCTACAGGAGATATATTTGTGTTACAAATGGGTGCCACCTTACTACCACCCTCTAACTCTCATGAAACAATAATTCTTGTAACCTATTCCAATTGTACATCAGTAGAATTGGTGTGGAATTTCCATAAACAAAATATCCATGTTTAATAAAGATTGAAGATTCTATTAATAAGTGGAACATCAGAAAATAAATGAGACCTCAGAATTTGATGAGTTGAATAACAGAGCAATTATGATAAGCCAAACCAGGTAAAGACAATAGTTAAGCTAGTTTGAGGATATAAAAACTAGAGATAAATTTTTCTTGTCCTCATATTTTGGGATAAACTCAAACAAACTGAGTACATCTGTATCACAAACATTCTGAGTACAGTTGCATCACAAACATGTCATGCTTTATTTTCCTATACTAGCTATTTATTGTTGCCTACCAAATCATCTAAAATTTGGAAAATTAAAACACCAATAAATATGAGTCATGTATTTAGGAGTGGGCTTAACTGAGTTCTCTGGCTAGGGGTTACTCATGAGTTTAAAGTTAGGTTATTGGGTTTGCAGTCATCTACAGGCCTCAGTGGAGTTTGGGGACCTGTTCCCAAGATTGTTCTTCTATGTGGTAGGTAAATTAGTGCTGGCTGTTGGTAGGAGTCCTCCCTGTAGACTTCTCCATAGGGCTGCTTGCATACAACATGGAGGCTAGCTTTTCCAGAGCCAGTGGTCCAAGACATAGCTTGACATACAGAATGGAAAAATAAATATGGCATGAATACCAAAAGGCAAGCATCACTGAAAGCCAGCATGGCGGTCAGTTACCACAACTGGCACAATACCTTTAACTTCCATTGTTGTATCTTTGCACAGAGCAGGTATTAGACCAAAGCACAGATTATACTAAATCTGAACTGCCAATTTCACAACTCTTTAAGGATTTTATGTATTATTTTTCAACCAATATGTAATCATATATTTTATATTTTTAGGAATGCCATAACAAAACACCATCAAGAGGGTGACCTGAACAACAGAAAAGTATTTTCTTATATTTCTGGAGGCTAGAAGTCTAAGCCCAAGGTGTCAGAAATTTGAGCTTATATATAGCCTTCTTTTCAAGGTGTGTTCACATATTTACCACTTGAAATGTTTATCGACCATGCATGTGATTATCTTCTCTTTGCATAAAGATATAAGCCATCTTGGATTAAGGATCATCCATTTAATATAATTTATCCTACCTTTTTTAAGATCCTATACCAAAATACAGTAACATTCTGAGGTATTAGGGGTTGGAATTTAAACATAGGAATTTTAGTGAGATAAGTTCAACCCATAACACCATGCATCTGGTTTAACCTTTCAAAGAGTATATAGCAAGATCTAATCTAATTACTCAAATTCTACATTTATCTGAGTGACTGGGAATGTAAACAAACAGATGAAAACTTCAAAACGTTTATTATTATACTCAATTGAACCAAGCCTAAGAAAAGTTTTTCCCTTTAGTAATAGAGAAGTATCCACTCTTTCCAAATGTATAACTCACATTCAATGAAGAAAACATCCTTCTCGGACAGCTTTTCTTACTCAACTATTGCATTTTCAGTGATTCCTTTGCTGACTACTCTGCCTTTCCTCACGTTGTATCATGACCATTTTTAAACTTTATACAATTATACTACTTTTTTTCCATTGTTTATTGCTATATTTTAGGTATACAATACAGTTACATTCATCATTGAGATCTTGCACCTTTACATGATGTATCTTGGTTCTTATTTTTTCCCCATTTCCCTGCCCTCCCTTCACCCCCTCCACCCTTCCCTATTTACATAGACTTTGTTTCCATTTTTTTCCCTTTTCTCATATTTTTTTTCTTTCCCCTTCTTTCCTTTCCCCTACCCCTCCCACTTCCTCTACTCCTTTAGACATTTTCTTCCTATTTCACCATATCAATTAAACATTTTGATCCTTATTTATACTTTTAGTTTTTTACACCAGAGAAACTATTTGGTATTTACACATGTATACCACTTATTATAGCACTATCTAATACATAATATAATTCATTTATGTTTATTTATTTCTTCCAACTGCAATCTGTGTTCCATAAGAATAAAGATTTTGTTAGTCATTTAGTAAGACTCAATAACAGAATTTGTTCTACCCTACAAAAGAGGCTCCAATGTGCTAATTTCCATATTTTAAGTTTCATCATCATTATATAGATCATAGCCTTTCCCAGCCTTACACATGAACAAGAGCAATTGAAGAAAAGACACCACAGCCTGAAAAGCAACAATCTCTCCACTCATTTGTCTTTCATCAATTAAATAAATACATTTAAAAATCCCTTAGAAGATAACTTATATTGAATTAATCCACACAATATAACTAATAACAGCTAGTTAAATTCTATATGAAAAACTTCCCCCAAAAGTAATATAATCCACAGAGATGATATAGAAGAGAGAAAAAACCAAAATATAAATTTAAATGTGGTATATCCTATTTGCAATGAAAAGGAACCAAAATATCTGGTTGTAGAATTAAAGAAAATCTTCTCAGAGAAATTGATATAAAATTGAAGGTAAATGGTATTTTGACAAGTGGAAGTGGGGAAGGGCCTTCCAGGTGGCCAGAATCAAAAGAGGAAATCACACAGCCATGAATGCATAGGTGTAAGGAATGTTACCTTTGATAATTTGAATGAGCCTAGAGAACCAATTCAGGATAGTACAAAATATAACTAGAAATAACATTGAAGTGAAGTCATGGAAGAACCTAAATGACTATCATAAATTGGAATTTGGTCAGTCAAAGGCAGGAAGTCATTGAACATTTCTTAGGGAAAGACTAACATACTTAACCAGTGAGTCCCTCAAGGAATACTAAACTAGCAGTATTGAACTGATTTGGAATTTAAGAAACAATGTTTGAGATAATGTCTCATTCACAGCAGCACAATTTGTAATAGTTAAAACTTGGAAACAGCCCAAATGCCCATCAACTGGAGACTGGATAAAGACAATGTGGTGTTTTTTTTATAAAATGGAGTATTACTCAGACATGAAAAATGAGAAATTAGAGATATTTATAGCTAAATGGATATGCATTGAGGCAATACCCTTAAGTGAAATAAAGAGGACACAGCTGTGTAAACACGGAATTGTTTCTCTAGTGTGAGAAACTGAAAGTATATATAAGGAAAAACAGGTATAATAGACAATGTGAAATAGGAAGAAAAGGGGCAAAGGGGAAGGGGAAGTGGGAGGGGTAGGAGAAAGGAAAGAAGGGAATGGAATTTATATGAGAAAATGAAAAAATGGAAACAAAGTCTTTGTAAATAGGGAGGGATGGAGGGGTTCAAGAGAGGGCAGGGGAAGGGAGAAAGATAAGAACCAAGAAAGATTATGTAAAGGTGCAAATTTCCAATGATAAATGTCATTATATTGTATACCTAAAATGTACCTATAAAATTAAATTTAGAAAAAAAACCTTTTAAACTTTGTTATCTCTCCTACGTTAGTAAAGTATGTAGAATGGATAGGTATGATCATACATGATACATGCTATATGCATGATACAAACATCACAATGAATCCCATGAATACATGCAATTAATGTGTTTTGATTTAAAAAATAGATAGTAGAAAAGTATTTAGAAAAATCCTCTAAATGATTTATTTAGTGTGTCTCTCTTTCCCTATTTCTAAGATGAAAGCAATAATGGTATTTAATTGACAAGGTTGTTGTAAAAATTAAATTAGTTAATAAACATAAAGAACTAATACAAGTGCTATATAATAGTTTATTATTATTGATAAATTTAAAAATTACATGATTTGAGTTTTGCTTTTCTGATTGGTAAGATAGGCATAATAATAGTTACCTAGGTATTTTTAAGGCTTAAGTATGTTAGTATGTTAAACTGGTGAAATTGCCCAAACATACTAAATGACAAATAAGGGTTACTCATCATTTTTAATCACTCGGTCCGCATTAATTTAGTTAAGAAATATCAGGAAAAAATATTTAAACTTCTGACCTATTCATACAAAACTTCACATGACATTATTCCATAATTTAATATTGCAAGTAGATAATACTTAGATAATGGCTATCCAACTCAATTTTTCCCAAATATCATGACCAACGCCCCCCCTTCCCCAAAGTGTCTTTAGATCTAGGTTGATTATTTATTTGGCTTGGTTCATTAAGGATGTGCTTGAAAGGCTAAGAAACAGAAGGATTTTCCAGGAAAAAAATAGATGATATTTACTAAATAGGGAAAAAAAAAAACCCTTTTTTAAAAAGAATTTCCATTAGACCTCAACCAAATGGCCCTTTTACAACCTGAAAAAAATTGTTTTCTTCACAGGATACAGAAAAATTTCTCTTCAGTCTGCTAAGAAGGGGTCTGTTGTAACATAATGACCTGAGTAACTATATCATCCCTTCATCATGGTCCCACACACATTGAAAGGTATGAGCTTACACAGGGTGGACATACAATAGGCAAGAATATTGACAGCTGTCTTATAATTATGCCTATCACATCATGTAAATAAGAATCTGAGGCTCAGGCAGAAGAATCACAAGTTCAAGTTTAGCCTGAGCAATTTAAAAACTTAATGCCATCTCAAAAAGGAGGGTGGGGTTGTGATAAAGATGTAGCTCAGTGTGAAGGCCCTGGATTCAATCCTAAGTACCACCAAAAAAATAATGATAATAGTAAGAATAACAACAACAACAATAGAACCTAAAAGGAAAGACGCTTGGGCCAAGGCTGTCAAGGGAGATAGGAGAGGTGTGTGGAAAAATTTCACAGGGAAAACAGAAGAAGCCAAAGTCTGATCAAGTCAAGTCCATTTTGTCAATGATTTTGCCAAAGGCTCTTGCCTCCTGAGTAGACTCAACTCATACTCAAAAGTCTCTCTTTTCCTTCCCAGAAACTGAGTGATAGGAATTTGCATAACAGTATTCTCAGATAGTACTTTTTAATATAACATGTCATTTAACACTTTTGATTTTAAGTCCTACCTCAGGAATAAAAACTGTTTATGTCCTCATTCCCACTACCAGACCACCACCCTTCCTGACATTTGCTGTCAAAATCGAGACTTCAGAGTCGTTTGTGCCCAAAATCTGATTAGAAATCAGAAACAATGAAGAGATTCCTTCAGTTTTCATTAACCTTGAAAGAATACCCTTGCTGGATCACCTCAGAAAGTGAGCAGACCCTTCAAACAAGTAGTTTTCATGGGATCTTTCAACACTATCCAGTGAACACAACAGGAAGTTTGCAAACAAATCCTAAAGAAGATGGTTCAAGTAGACCGTTAGACCAAAACCCAAATATTTTTTAAATGCCCAAAGGCCATCATAATATGGATATCAAGGTTTGAAAAGGCTTTATGGGCAGAAATTATATCCCCATAATTGTGGTAATAGAGCAAAGTAAACATTTTCCAAAATTTTTATTAAGGAGCTTATCTTTTTTTTTTTTTTTTTGATACTGGGGATCGAACTCGGGACCTTGCACTTGCAAGGCAGGCGGCAGAACCTCTGAGCTAAATCCCCGCCCCAAGGAGCTTATCATTTTTGTTTGTCTGTTTTTTACTGGCCTTGGCTTATCCATACCTTTCCAGAAGGACAATAGCAGATTGGGCAGCCTAATCTGTTTTTGAATATAATATGCAATTTCCAGGCTATAAATAATCACATCAAGGAATAAGGGATGAAAATTCTAATGTGGAGATAAATCTAAGTATTAAATCTTATCCTAATTTTTTAAAAACTCACTTTTTATGAAAAAATGAAAATTCAAGTAATATTACTATTTTACTTATGTGAGTGCTAAGCCTTCTATTAGTTTAGAGAAAAGTATACAAAATAAATCAATATAAAATTATTGTCAGAGTCACAGAAATAAATTTTTGACAAATTTTGAAACCATAGACATGGGATATAAAGACAATTGGAACTCTTAGGTAGGGAGACTTATATTAGAAGGCATAACAAATTAAAGTTATAAATCTTATCTCAGATATATTATTATTTTATCTGTCCATTAGGTACTTCCATATATAGCTATTGAACAGCACTATGTGACAAGCCCTCTCCTAAGTTCCTTTTATTTACTTTCTGAGTTATTTACACTTCACAATCAATTCGTGAGTTTAGCATAATTAGTATCCCTAGTTTAGGGATGAGAATTGAAATTTAGAGAAGGTAAATGCCTAAGATCAACCTAGATTGAACCTTCAATAAATGGGATTAACTAATTGACAATGACAAAAGAAGACATTGGGAGAACAACCATTGAAAACAAATATCAAATCTAGGAAAAATAGTTCAATTTTAATATAGGAGTTCCATGCAGAAATTACATTTAAAGACTGTTACTCAGAAATTGAAGACAGTGGTATTTTTAAAATTATTACCGTTATTTTTCTTTTCAGACACATATGTCTCTATTTGGGATAATTTTCTGCTACTCCTAAACTAGTGTGTAGTTCTGATAGAAGCCCCAATTTGAGCATCCCATCCCACTGACTACAGTGATTTATCTGAGGCTAAAAGGGACCAACCACAAGATTTAGTTTATTTTCTGACTAGAACTGGCAGAAAAGAGTGCCTTTGTTGGAAAAATAAGACCATAGAGAAGGCTGAGAACTTGCTCCTTGCAAAAAAAAAAAAAGGCTGAGTTATAGAAGAGAGAGAAAAGTAGAATAGGGAAGGGAAATCTGATAACTGCAAACCCTTGAATTCATTTGTCCCCTTTGCCCCTGAAGTTTTACTGTTGTTTTTACCAGGTTAGTTACATTTGCCAATAAACTTTTAATTTTCACTTATCCTAATCCACCTAAAGAGTTCTAAAGATTAAAAATTGACCAAACTCGGGGCCGGGAATGTAGCTCAGTGGTTCTGCTGCCTGCTTTGCAAGCACAAGGTCCTGAGTTCAATCCCAGGTACCAAAAAAAAAAAAAGACCAAACAAGAGGTTTGACAATTTACAGGGTTTTGGAATAATATAGAATTGTACTAAAAATAACAATATAATGAAAACAAATATCCAAGTGATACCATGGAGAAAATATCCACAGAATTTAAAAGTAGGATGACCTTGACAGGATACAGATTAAAAATTCTGAATTTAAGGAATGAGCAAGATAATTGGTTAGGGGTTAGTAACAATTTTTGATTGTTTTATGGCTAATATGGCATCAACTGAATTTTATGCTGTACCTGGGACATATATCAACTCTGTGTAAAATCTTATTAGGTCCTGAACTAAGCTACTGCACAAGTTTATAGCAACAGCTCTCCAAGTAAGCCATATTTATCTACTTTTTAAATAATTCTTCACAGAGACTTACCATCACATTATAAACCATTCTTTATGAACTTGTGCTTTCCCTCTCAAATATCCTTTGCTCTAAGAAAGAGCTTTAAAGTGAAGCAAAAAAATTGTTTTAGGCCACCTATTTACCAGATAATACTTGTATATTTTTCCTGTTGCATGCAAATCCAAACTTCCCTATTAAATTGAAGACCTATCTATTTTTTTGAGGACCAGGAGCATAACATATATTTACTCATCAATAATCTAAATATTAAAGAGCAAATGTAAGCTCTAGTAACTGCAGTAATTACAATATAGTCACCACTGAAGTAAAAATCTATTATTATTGCATATCCATGGCAAATAATTGCATATATTAAATATGCATAAATATTTTGTGTATTTGCATGCATAAGCATGTGTGTGTGTGTGTGTGTGTGTGTGTGTGTGTGTGTGTTTTCAGACAAATTTCAAATAACCTACATCCTGGTAAATTTACTTGTATTTTCTTTGTATTTCTCTTATTTTAAAATTCTAAATGAAGATTATGCTTTTGTATTAAAGGTAGTCTTAAAGTTTCATAATATTTTGGGAGGTAGGTCATAGAACCACTTTATTCTTATTATATGAGACTCAGGGTTCAGGGTTAAGGTCTGCCACTGTTTAGATGTGCAAGCTTGGGCAAATTAATTTTTTCTATATATCTCAGTTTTCTTTTCATAAAGCTCAGGTAATAAAGCTCATCTCTCCTCTCTTCTAAGAGATTGTGTGATGATTCAATAAGTTAATTCATGTGAAGTTCTTAAAATAGTTTATGAAACATGGAAGAATTTACCACCTTCATCATCATCATCATCTTTATTCTCTATATCTCTAAGAAATACTCCAGTAGTATGACAGTTTGAACCAAAATTCTTGGTCCATATGCAGCAAGTTACTATGTAAACAGGTATCATTCTTAAATTTAAAACAATAGATGTGAATTAAAAATGAATTCTTTGGATATGTAATTTTTACCATTACAAAGTGCAAACATTCTGATCTGACAGAGCCATATGAGATGTCCCAGAACTATAGATAATAGGCTTTTCTTGTGACCTGGATTGCTGGCAAAAATACTGGTCTTCTGAAATCTCTTGTAGAAGTCCTATGGATTCTCTTCCTGCTCACAAGTTATTTTTATGTTACTATTGTTATTTTTGTAAAGAAGAAATTAAACTTTCAACAAATCTTTATTGAAATTGGTTTTATATGTCACATTTTTAGTGCTGCAATCAAGAAAGAAAATCTGGGGTCTGATGTGTCTCTCAGTGGTAGGCTGCTTACTTAGTATGAATGAGACTGTGGACTCTATCCCCAGTGCAATCCCTCCCAAAAAAAGAAACTTTGGGTTTCCATGTGCCAAGGAGCCACTTGTCACTTTAACAATGCCAAAAACTTAATTAATAGAAGATGACTTAGTAAAAAGGTAAACAAAGACTTACCTTTTAATTAAGAAAATGTCATTTGCTGTCAAGATTTTTTAGTCATGTGATTTAATTATACAATAAACCAGACTGTATCCGTTTATTTAAATAGAAGTTTCCATTTTCTCATTTTCAGTTTTTAATAATAATTTCTTTAGACAAGAATTATTCAACACTTTCTCTAAAACCAGTGTTTTCCCTGCCTTCTCCCAAAATAAAAAAATAATATATTTCATGTCCAAATTTTGAAAAGCACTGAAGAAAAATTTTGTATAGTTTTAAAATTTGTAGCAAGACAGAAAATTATACATTTGCATTAGAAAAAATAGTATATAGAAATTACATAGAAATGACAAATGTAAGAATTAAAATTGAACAGGAGCCTACTACTCAGTGAATATTAAAATAACACTTGTTTTAGGCAACTAACATTTTTCTGTACATATGTCTATATAACCATATGTAAACACATATTCAAGTAGTAGAATATTGTTCTTTCATATTGTCATTTTTAAATTTAATGCATTTTTATGCCATCAAATTTTCATTAAAGCCGTTTTTTTAAAAATGTTTATTTTGTAAATTTTTGATACTTGAAAGACATTCTGAGATAACATATCATTTGAAAGATTCTGCAGTAGAATGCATTTTGGAGGGATTGGGTCAAATGTGGTTAAGCAAGTTTATTATTGTAGTACTTCTCTGAGCTTTTTAACTCTAATCTGCATAATGTTTCTCCAAATGGAACATGTGATTGAAATATATATATAATATAATTATATAAGTATATATAATATATAATATACTTTACATATTATACATATATATCCAGTTCTAATTGTGATTATGGGGGTTCCACGATCTACCACCTGCAAGCTAGGGATTCTGAAAGGGTAGTTCCGATTCAGACGGAGTCCGAAGGCCTGAGACTACTGGGGAAAAGGGATGGCACTTATGTAAAGTCCGGAATTTAAAGAAGTTAGAGCTAGCAGCTTCTGTCTCCACAGAAAAGGGGAGGGCTATCTCAGTTCAAGAGGTGAGAAAGAATTCTCATTTCTGTTTTTTGTTGTGTGTGCTATAGGACAAAATCTTTGAAGAATTGATGAGTTAATACAAACAATAAAAGAATTTAGTAAAAAAAATTCTCATATGAGAAATCCAAAATATAAATAGAGCAAAATAAAAGATAAGTAGATATATGTAGTAGAAGTATATGTATATGATGTATATGAAGTAGATAAATATAAAATTGGATCCATATATCATACATATCACAACTTTTTCAAATGGCAAGGAGCAAAAGAGATGTAGGAAGGGGGAGAAGGGGAGAGAAAAAGATTGGGAACAAAAGAACTGAAAATAAAATAGAAATAAGGCTTTTGCAAATGGAAAAGGGACCAAGAGTTGGGAGGAGTAAGGAGAATTGGGAAGGGTAGGGGACAAAAAGAATAAAGTTGTGCGTATGTACCAACCCCCCACAATAAATGTAATCATTATGTAGTACATACATATACTAATAAAAAAACTTTTAAAAGGCAAATCAATAGCTTTCATATACATAAACAGTAATTGGGGGCCAGGGATTTTAGCTCAGTGGCGCCGCAGCTGCCTTGCAAGTACAAGGTCCTGAGTTGGATCCTTGGTACCAGAAAAAAAGAAAGAAAGAAGAAATACATAAACAGTAACCATTCTGAAAGAATACTTCTCACTTATATGACAACACAGATTTATGTATATCTAGAAGTAAATCTGACAAGAACTATACAAAATCTATATGAGGAAAAGTATAAAACTTCTTGCAGGACAAATGTAAACTTGAACAAATTGAAAGGCATTACCAATTTTAGGACAACTTAGTATTATAAAAATATCAAATTTTAAATTTAAAAAGAAATATACAAAAATAACAATAAAAACACTAAAAGAGAAAAACTGCAAAGATTAATTAGCCCTGTAATTAATATAATGTTGAACAGATATTAAAATACACTAATGAAATAGCAGACTACAAAAGTCCAAAATTAGACTCAAATTCAAATCTAAATTTAATACATGATAAAAGCAAAAGTATGAATTTCTGAGGATAAAGATGAGATTTCTACAATTTGTGTTAGGAAAACTGGATAGCCATTTGAAAAAATGTAAAATTGGATCCATATATCACAGAATATGCTCCAAATGGAATAGCGATATAAATGTAAAAATTGAAACCAGGTGACTTATAGAAGGAAATATATGTATCCATTTTGAAAGAATAATCCTCACTTATAATGACAGCATAGATTTATATATATATATAATCAGTAAGTTTGATAAGAATTGTACAAAAACCTATATAAAGAAAAGTATAAACCCTCTTTGCAAGGTAAATTCCTCATTAAACTATATGTCAGGAAAGACTTTGTAACTATAATTCCAATTGAAGAGTCAGTAAGAGAAAGAATCATTTAGTATTTTATACTTAATGCAAAACACTATAAAGTTCAAAAATAATCAGCAAACTAATAGAAAATATTTGCATCATGGACCACAGAAAAAGTGCCAATATCACTTATATTGGAAAAATTCTTATAAATTGAAAACAAAAAACCAAATACCTGATGGGAATAGACAAGAGTCAAAAATGGCCCTCAAATATGTGAAAAATATTCAAATTTAATCATAATTTGAGACACAAATTAAAGCAATACACAACACACAATTCTAATTTATCAAGCTGGGGAAAATTTCAAAAATATGAAAACATTTTCTGTTGCTAAGCCTATGGAAAATAGACACAGACATATATTTGCTTTTGAGAAAGCAATTTAATACAACTCTTCAGGATGCAAACCTGGCAATATCTAGTAAGAAAATTATATACTCATTTACTTTTGTCCCAATACCCCAAATATCAGAATCAGTATTGTTAATATATGATATGGTTGTGGTAGCATCTTTTATAATTAGCAGAAAATACTGGAAATCACAAGCCTATATATTGGAGAGTATTTGGATTAACTGTAAGATTAAAGCATCATCACTTAATTGAGTCTTGTTTGGCTACATTATAAAAAGAATGAGGAAGAGATCTGTAACTGAAATATAATAATGTCCAGATACCTTGCAAAGTGAGAAATTGCAAGTTATAAGTAACTATTGTATATGGTCCTTTATATAACAAGGAGATAAAAATACATATATCTCCTCATGTGCAAAAGATTTAACCAAATAAATACAAGAAAGGGAAACTAAAACAGATATTTGTAGCCTACCTGTAGCAGCTGGAAAAGAGATAGGAAGAGGGAAATGGTAACAGTGTAGCAGGAAAAGAACAACATTTTTCTGACAGTATCTTTTTATATTACCTAGACATAGAAATTATAGTGATTACACATATCATTCACATAGTAAACAACTAGGCTTACAGAGAGGATCCAAAATGGGATACAAATACTAACCAAATAACCTATTTTAGATTGAGTAACATAACCACACTCAAAGTATTGGAAGAAAAGAATTACTAATGTGTAATTGTGGAAAACATTACCTTGACTGAATACTGTAAGGCTAAAGACAAAAAAACTGTGAACAAATGCTGTGATCTAGTTAGCAAAAGTTGTTGCCATGGAGATACAGCTTAGCAATTTCAAACTACCAGAATTGAGCAAACAAATACATCAGTGATAATGAAAGCCAAGTTTCACTTTGTAGGTAAAAGGTGTTATGAATTCTAAACCCTGAAAAAGGTGAGGTTTAAACCTTCTTATGTTGGAATGGATCCTGAATACCAGTATAACCTCAGATCTTTTAGTGTATTTACTAATAAAGAAGAAACAAATATGTTTGTGTGTGGATTTGCAAAAGTACTCATATTTCTTAGTCTTATCTGCTGAGTGAGTCTAGAAGCACTGACCCAGATTCTATGAACAAATCTAGAACTCCATGAACCTTAAACACTGCTTTCTAGGATAGAATAGAACCAATGCTCCTGAGAAAAGTTGTTGCATTCAGAGCTAGGGCAGAGAAAATATGAGACTCAAACACCCCATTCTCACATTGTACCAAAATGCAACGAAATGCTCAAAAACAGAGGGATTCATTTCAAAAAAGCAGAGGAACCAATACAAAGAATTTTCTGATGACCAAAATATTTGAGCAACAGTTTAAAAAATGAAAGTATAACATTTTAATTGATAGATTGAAATATTTATCTATAGGTAATATTTTACTTATATTAAATATATAAATTAAAATAAAACCCACCAATATGAATGAATGAAGGAATAAACAAATGAATAAGGAGAGATAGCTCTGCTTTGAAATAAAGGCCAAATTAATAAATGTGAAAAGAAAGAGTATCACCATTAGACAAACACTAGAATTGTAATTGACTAGCCAATACATGTTATAATCAGTGGGCAAAGGTTTGAAGAAAAACAAGAATCCAAAATCTGAAAACACTTCTTGCAAAATATTTGTCAATACAAAGGGAAATATTATAACTTTACAGTGAATTCAGGCAAGTACTAAGAATATGCACCAGCTAAGCAAGTACTTGTTTGTTTCCTCTCATTGGAGTAATGTGTCTTTCTTCAGATTCCAGGTTATTTTCCTTGTGGTGTCAGCTCATTGACAAATTCCAGAAAAATTTGATTTTGCAGATTAGGTAATAATTTATTTTGTTGTAAATTTGGGTGCAATTATTTGTCTGGATTTCTATATGTCAAACAGAAGCTAGAAAATTCAAATATCCAAATAATCTTTTAATTGCTTATTTCTGAGGAAAGTAAGAAAAATTAGTAGTGACACAAAATGAACAGAAAAAAAGCAATTAAAACAAAATTATAGTTGTAGCACATTAAAGATGGCTCTCATTGACCGGTGTTTCAAAAATGGGTAATGTGCCACATCCATAAATTAGGATCAGCTGAATCACCTAAGAGAAGTACTAATAACATAAACTTAATTTGATGAAGTTTTGAAAGATGAATATGTGTATAATGAGGAAACATTTGAGCAAAGAATGAGGGAGTCCAAAAAGTATAGATTTTATAATTTCTAGGATTATTCATATTTTCCAAGTAACTAAACCCTAATTGTCTTAAATGAACCAAGTTTAAGTGTTTCTGTAAATCCTGCTACTAACTTTTAGTCATTAACATTATTGATTGCAAAATAATTGTGCTAATTATTATGGAATTCTTATAATAATGAAGCTAAAAGATATATATATATAGAAAAACAAATGTAAAGGGAAAATGTGAGCAACACACAATTGTTTTCAAAATTTTTTCTCTGGGACTAAAGGCTTAGAAAGTTTCGCACTCTTTGTGGTCATTTTTAAAATGGGACTTGTGATCAGGATTTTGCCAGGAAGGAAGCAAGCTAATGACCACTCAACATCATAAGGTAATGAGTGAGTTTCACAGATTTTCAGTAACAGAATTTCAGGTAAATCTAAGGACTTTTTATTAAATTATTCTATCTTGAATTATAAAATGTGTGTTATTACATATGCATTATATATTATAAAACATAATAAATTCAAAAATTTACTGAGTACAGTATTAGTTTAGAGACTTTTTACCTAATATTGTGAAATAAAGAAAACTTGTGGCCATTGTGTTATCAAATGTTAACATTAGACTGATGCTGACATAAGATCACACAGAACCATCACTTTAATATATTAGAATTTATTCACCTAAAAGATACAAAGGAAAGTGGAGATAGAAGCTTCCATTCCCCTAAAATTCTTACCAGGATTAAGGTGCACAATTACAGATGATAACATCTGAGTCACATTCAGGAAGCACAAATGCCCTCCTCCAAACTCAACCTCATCTATATAAGGCTAAAGGAGTTCTGCACAGAAAGTAATCTACAGAGCACCTGATCTCACCCAGATGTGTTGCAATCGTGGATTATTCAAAAGAAATATGATTGCAGAGTGTGGCGTGCCAGCACAACAGCAGCATAGCTCATTTACCGCTCTCAGTTTCCTTGAGTCTCAAAGCCCAGCCCAGGTGCATTTTTACTCTTAGACTTGTAGACACAGAACAATGGAAATTTACTCCGTTTTCACCAGGAATAACACCAACAAATCTTGGATAACTCTGAGCTCCATTCTGCAAGTAATATATGGATTTACTTTTTCTTCATTTTTATTTTTTGAGCAAAACATGTATTGGTGCATTTTATTTTTTTTTTCATTTTTAAAATTTTATTGGTAAAGATCATTAAACTATGAGATTGATTTCCTAGGTGACAAGTCAAAACTCTCCAGAAGTGTGACTAGATGTCAGAAAGACCAAAGTGCAGTGCCAGTGCATCAATGTGCATGATCCGGAATCCTGTGAAAGTCACAAGGCATGGGGATTCAATTATTTAAATTAACCTCTTCCGGGTAAGAGACAGTGTTTGTTTCATGATGGATGCAGATTCTGCCTGCTGCTCATGAGACATACACACATCACTGCTGCAGATCCACTTTGTGACCATTTAGAAGTAAAAATTTATCTCTAGAACATATAAATGTGGAGTATAAATTTGAAGACAGACAGTACAAACAGCAGTTAAGTGGAACCTGCCTGCAACAGTCTTTTATTTTTTTCCTTTAAGGCTACAGAAAATCTACACACAAACAAAGCAATTATTTCTCATAATAAAAATATCACTACAGATAGCCAAGGTGTCCAGTCGGATTCCTCAGTGAGTATATGTTGTATCACATTCTATTCTGCAGGGTCAGGATCAGCTTTTTCTGGAAATAACAGCTTCTCACAAACTGCCTTCTTTATTGGTAAATACTGTGATATTTCATTAGGTTCCGTGAAGAAGGAAGGTGGAACATGCATTAAATCAGCAATTATTCTCTCTCATGAAGTATGTTCTCGTAACATACAGGTCTTGTTAGCCTCATGGTAAACCCGTGTGTCGATCATTCTGATATGCACCGAATCAATTCTCAAGAAAAACCGCAACAGCAGAAAAAAGCTAGAAGGCATTACTCTAATTTTCACACTCAGGCTTGAAGCTCCATGATCATGAAGTTCATCCTCAAAGAGGAGAACTTCTTCGAAAAATTTAATCTGTTTTCGGGCTTTCAGGTTCTCTGCATCGATATGATCTGTTGTAGGTACAACGTTTAATTTAAGAGCGTCTCCAAGTAATGTTCCTTTATAATCTGTGACATAGGTCCAATCGTACAGTTTAACAATCTCTTTAGAGTGTTTACCTTTCATCCTGCTTTCCTACCACTCTTCAGCACAGGCTACTTTTAAGCATTCCTTGGCGGTTGTTTACACATTTTGTTTCCCCATTGAGTTTATTGGTACATTTTAGGTATAAAATACAGTTACATTCATCATTGGGATCTTGTACCATTACATGAGTATCTTGGTTCTTATT
>NW_004624815.1:6533327-6566901 GCF_000247695.1 Heterocephalus glaber
TTTTCCCAGATCCTCTTTTGTTGCCAGTTCAGAGAGTCCAGGTGGTTGAGTATCAGATTGTTCCATCTCATTTCCCTTTGGAGTTGCAGTAGGTCATCCAGAAGTTTGTTTTTGAGGCTTGTTTGCATGTCTTCTCATTTCCACGGTGGGGGACGGGGTGGGGGGTGCATTTCTGGCACCTGCATGTCTCACCTTCTCTGCCCTAGGAGCTTGGGATGGTGGCGGGGGAGCTTCCTTCCAGGTGCTGGGACCAGCTCACCTTCTCTGCCCTAGGAGCTTGGGATGGCAGTGGGAGAGTTTCCTTCCAGGTGCTGGGACCAGCTAACCTTCTTGGCACTAGGAGCTTGGGATGGCAGCAGAGGAGCTTCATTCCAGGCACTGGGACTGGCTCAGCTTCTCTGCCCTAGGAGCTTGGGATGGCCTGTAAATTCTTATATATCTAGATACCTTGCATTAGATCTCTTTCTCTAGTAAGCATTGACTGATACAAGAATGGAAAGTGATTAATGTGGGTACAAAGTATCTTAGATAATGAAAAAGCTAAAAAACTAGAAAGAAGTAGTAGCCATATAAATTGTGAATATATTAAAAGCCACTGAATTGTAGATTTCCTCTCAACTTCTTGTTTATACATTTTAATGTGTCTGTAGCATTGAACTCAATCTCAAAGCCAGAACCATGCTGGATTCTTCAAACATTGTCTCCAAACATCATTTCTGGGAGAGATGGCATATGTAATTCATCTGCTAACTTCTCCACATGTGCTAACTTCATGATGTGGGTCTTGGCTGCTGTCAGCTTCCATGGCCCGAAGGAGAAGTTCTAGTGGCTGCTCTGGAAGCCATATATCATCATGGCCAAAGTATGTGCGAGCTGCAACTATTGGTGCATTTTAGATATACATAATGATAATATTCATCGTAGGGAATTTACACCTATATGGTATATCTTGCTTCTTCTTTTTTCCCATTCCCCTCTCCTAATGACCCTTCTTCCCCTCCTTATTTAGCAAAGCTTTGTTTCCATTTTTTCCTTCTATTCTCTTTTTTTCCTTGTCCTTTCTATCCTTTCCCCCTCCTCCTTCCCTTTTTCTCCTTATTTGAATATTTTATCCCCATTTCCAAATACCTATTATACCATTTTGGTCCTTATTTCTACTTTTGGTTTCTCACACCTGGTAAACAATGTGGTATTTACACATGTGTGTCCAATTTATTTCACTTAAGGGTATGGTCTCAAGGTGCCTCAATTTAGCTAAAAATATTTCATGTTTATCCTTCTTTATAGCACAATAGTAGTCCATTGTATTAAAAAATATTCTTTATTCATTCATCAGTTGATGGGCATTTGGGCTGTTTCCAAGATTTAGAGCTACTACAAACTGTGCCCCTATAAACATGGACGTGCATATATCACTGTGGTATGATGCTTTTAATCCTTTCTGGAAGATAAAAAGAAAGAGAATAGCTGCATCGAATGAAACCTTTTGTTTTAGTTTTTTAGGAATCTCCACTCTGCCTTCCACAGCACCACTCTACTCTCCCACCAGTGGAGAAGTGTCCCCCGCCCCCTGCCCTGCCAGCATTTGTTACTGGCTGATTTCTTGAGAATAGCCATTCCTTCTAGAGTGAGATGGAATCTCAGTGTTGTTTTAATTTGCATGTCTTAGGTGACCAGTGATGTTGAACATTTTTTCATATATTTATTTACCATTTCTACTTCTTCATCTGAGAATTATCTAGTCACTTCAGATGCCCACTTTTACACTGGGTGTTTAAATTTGGGAGTCTTGTTTCTTATTTAGTTCTTTATATAGTCTAGATGTTAGTCCTTTGTCTAAAGAACAGCTAGCAAAATTTTTTCCTCTGTGAGTTGTCTCTTAACTTGGTTGGTGGTTTCTTTTGCTGTTCAAAAACTTTTTAATAAAATGAGATCTCAGTTATTGATTCTTTCTGATATTTCTCAGTCTAGGTTTTGTTCATAAAGTCCTACATCAATGTCTTCAAGAGTTTTACCTATTCTATCTTCCAGCAGATTTAGTTTTTGTATTTTAATATTTAGATCATTGATCCATTTTGATTTGTGTTTAGTGCATGGTGAAAGATATGTATCTAGTTTTAATCTTAGGCATGTGGAAAGTCAGTTTTTTCAGCACCATTTATTAAAGAGGGCATCTTTCATCCAATGAAGGTGTTTGGCTCCTTTGTCAAAGAT
This sequence comes from Heterocephalus glaber, assembly GCF_000247695.1. Next base: position 6,535,542 of record NW_004624815.1, read on the forward strand.
AAGGTGGAGGAATGTTTTTAGAGTTGTTTCTTCATCTTCTAATCTGTTCCATTGATTCTTGGGTCTGTTTTTCTTTTTGTTTTCCCAGTACCATTCTGTTTTTATCACAGTAGCTTTGTGGTAAAATTTCAAGTCAGGGATTGTGATTCCCCCTGCCTTGCCTTTATTGCCCAGAATTGCTTTTGCTATTCTAGGTCTTTTCTGCTTCTGAATGAATTTTAGCATTGTTTTCTCTAATTCTGTGAGAAGTGTTATTGAAATTGTGATCAGGATTGCATTAAATCTGTATAACAATTTTTGGAATATGACCATTTTCAATGTATTGGTTCTTCCTGAGAGCAAGAGATATCTTTCTATTTTCTGATATTCTCTTTGATCTCCTTTGTCAGAGTAGTCATTTCCTATGTAAAATTGTTTTATTTTCTTCTTTAGATTGTTTCCTAAGTATTTCATTTTTGTGGCAATTCCATTGTGAAAAGTACTATTTCCTCAATTTCTCCCTCAGTGAGTTTTTTTATTTATGTGCAGGAATACTATTGATTTTTGAGTGTTGACTTTGTATCCAGTTATTCTTCTGAATTTGGTTATAAAATATATAAATCTTTTGGTGGAGTTTTTGGGGTCTTCTATATAAAGTATTATATCATCCGCAAGTAATGATAATTTAACTTTTTCCTTTTCTATCTTTATTCCTTCTATTTCTTTTTCCTGTGTAATGACTCTGTCTAGTGTTTCTAGAAATATATTGAATAAGAGTGGTGACAGCCATCATCCTTGTCTTGTTCCTGAATTTACAGTGAAAGCTTTCTATTTTTGTCCATTTTGTATGATGTTGGCTGTTGGTTTGTCATAGATGGCTTCTATCGATTGAGAAGACCTTCTATTCTAATTTTCTTTAGGGTTTTTATTATGAATGGGTGTTGGACTTTGTCATTGAGATTATTGTATGGTTTTTGTTCTTGGCTTTGTTAATATGGTGTATTATATTTATTGATTTGCATATGTTGAGCCATTCCTGCCTCCCTGGGATGAATCTCACTTGGTCATGGTGTATAATCTTCTTGATAATTTGCTGCATCTGTTTGGCAGTATCTTATTGAGGATTTTTGCATCTATGTTTATTAGGGAGATTGGCCTGTTGCTTTCTTTTTTCTTTTTTTCAGTACCAGGGATTGAACTCAGGACCTTGCATTTGTAATAAAGGCATGGTGTCACTGTGCTAAATCCCCAGCCCTTGTTTTCTTTTTTGGTTGGACCCTTCTCTGGTTTTAGTATCAGGGTAGTTCCAGGAATGAATTTGTGAGTATTCCTTCCCTTTCAATTTAATTAAAGAGATTGAGAAGTAGCAGTATTAGGTCTTCTCTAAATTTCTTGAGCATTCAGCAGTGAATCCATCAGGGCCTGAGATTTTCTTTGTTGGTAGGTTTTTAATTACATTTTCAATTTCATTCACTAATTCTAGATTATTCAGAATTTCTATATCTTATTAATTCAGCTTTGGTAATTCATATATATATATATATATATATATATGAATCTTTCCATTTCTTCTGTGTTTTCTATCTTATTAGAATACAGGTTCACAAAATAGGTATTGATGATCTTCTGGATTTCTGCACAATCTGTTTTGATTTCACCCTTTTTATTCCTAATTGCAAGGATTTGAGCCTTTTCCTCTTTTGATAAGGTTGGCTAAGGGTTTGTAAATTTTATTTAAACTTTCAGAGAACCAACTCTTCAACTCATTGATTCTTTGTATTGTTTTCTTAGTCTCTGTTGCATTAATTTCTGCTCTGATCTTTATAATTTTTTCCCTCAAATGAACTTTGGGCTTGACTTGATCTTCTTTTTCTAGAAGCTTGAGGTTCAAAATTAGGTTGTTAGAGCTCCTCTGTTTTTTCTGATATGGAAATTCTTCACCACTATAAATTTCCCTTATAGTAGTGCTTTCATTGTGTCCCATAAGGTATGATATGGTATATTGGCATTATCATTTACTTGTAGAAACTGTCTAATTTCTTCATTAATTTAATCTGTGACCCATTGGTTTTTCAGGAGGTTATTATTAATTTCCATGTGTTTATAAATTTCTCGTGGTTTCTTTTCCCATTGATTTCCAATTTCATTGCACTATGGTCTGATAATATGCCTGGGATAATTGCATTTCCATTTCTTTTATTTCAGCATCCTCTATGAGCTATTATGTGGTCTATTTTGTAGAACATTCCATGCACAGCTGAGAAGAATGTGTATTCTGATGTTGTGGAGTGGAACAATGTAAACATCTACTAAGTACATTTGTTCAAAAGTTTGAGTCAGTTCTGATATTTTTTGTTGATTTTAGGCTAGTTGATTTGATTTGTGACAGTGGGTTATTAAAGTTCCCCATTACATTTGCGTTAGTGCTTATTTGATTTTTCATGTCCATTATTTGTTTTATATCTTGGGTGCACTGGTATTTGGTACATCTATACTTATGATTGTTATCTTTTCCTCTCAGAGTTTTCCCTCAACTAATGTGTAGTGACCTTCTTTGTCTCTTAATCAGCCTTGGCTTGAAGTTCACTTTGGCTGCAAATAGAATAGCTTCCTCTGCTTTTATCCAGGTTTCTATTGCATGAAGTATTGTTTTCTAGCCTTTGACTTTCCATCTATAAATTTATTTTTAGTTAAATGTGTTTCCTGTATGCAGCATATTGTTGGATCTTGTTTCTTGATCTCTTCTGCCAATCTGTTTCTTATGATTGGTGAATTGAGAGCATTTACACTGATGGTTATAAATGAAATGTATTGACTCATCCTTGTCATATTATTTTTCTATTGTTGGTTCTGTGTCTTCCCCCTCTGTTTAACTGCTTTCGTTGCCTGGTGGATTCTTTCTATTAGTGTTCATGGAATTATAGTCTTCTTTTTCTCTGTCTAGAATATCTTTCAGAACATTTTGGAGGTCCGGTCTGTTGGTCATGAATTTCTTCACTCATTCTTTGTCATGAACATATCTTATTTCTCCATTGATTTTGAAAGATAGTTTTTCAAGTTACATTGATCAGGGTTTGAGATTTTCTTTTAGGACTTAAATTAGTTCACTCCAAGTTCTCTTTGACTTCAGGGTTTGTGTTGAGAAGTCTGCTCTAATTCTAATTGACCTTCCTTTATAGGTGATTTGTTTCTTTTTTCTCTAACAGCTTTTAATATTCTGTTCATGTGTTGAATTTCTGGAAACTTGACTATTATGTGTCTTTGTGTAGATATTTTTTGTGTGTGATCATGGGTAATTAGAATTCTGAATGCCTCACAGATCTGTATGTGAAATTCTTTTTCCCTGCTTGAGAAGTTTTGTTCCATTACTTCTGTGAATGGGTTTTTATGTATTTTGTGTTATCTCCTGCTTTTTCATTGACTCCAATCAATCTTATGCTATTCTTCTCTTGTTCATATAGCAGCTGTTGGATTGATTTTTCATGGTTCTTTGCTATTTTTAAGAAATCTTTCTTTACATGGTAGCTTACTGACATCCTGCCTTGTATATCTGATATTCTGTCATCACACTGGCTCATTTTACTGAATATACTTTCAATGAAATTTTTAATCTCCTGGATATCTGTTTGAATGTGTTTCAAGGATTCCATTTATTTCCTTTGTTGGATGTTCATGGTTTCCATCATTTTTCTAAGCACCTCCATTTTCTTCATCTGTATCTGCTCTAGAGTCACTAACCATGTCTTTCATTACGGTTATCTGACTTTCATATAGTTATCTGAGAAACTACTTGTGCTTTGATTTTTTTAGAACCTCTTTCATCTGCTTTGTTACTTCTGTTGTTACTACTTTAGAAAGTCCAGGTGGGTGGGTTTCAAATTCTTCCACTTAATTGCCCCTTAAGTTTGCTTTTGGTGAGCTGGAAGTTTGGGGTTGCATCTAGTTTAATTGTCTTCTCATTTTTTTTAAATTTAATACCCAGGTTGATGTTTATAAATTGCTTATGATAGGTAGTTTATTGGTCATATTTAGAACCTTTAGTAAATGACCACTTCTCAGAGATGTCTTCCAGGTGTAGCTGGCTTTTGGGTTTTCAGTGCATTTCAAGATCTCACCTCTTCAATTTATTAAGGATGAGAATTTCCTACCTATTTGGTCTAGCGCCTGATTCTTTGTCACTGGCCTATAGTCCTGCCGCACCAGCAGGAACAACTGATTAGAACAACTATGTCATCTTGGCTAAAGTAGTGCAATCAACAAAAACCATAGCATCAAATACAGCCAGCCATTGCAGTCCACTGAATCCACTGCTCCATTCCACTGATGAGTTTTTCTGTGGAGGCAACTGGGGTCACCAGTAGTCTCAGTGCATAACTTCTAGTCACACTTCCCACACAGAAGACAGGGCTTGGGGAGAAAGCACTACTTGCTGCCTCCTTATTCTTTGCTTTCTTAGTATTATGAGTGAGTGGGGCACTGACCAAAAACCAACAAATATTTATTAAATGCTTCCTAAGTGCTGCCTCAGGCCTCACCACCCCAATCAGCCTTCAGAAACCTCTGAGCACTAAGGTGGCAAACCTAGAGTCCTCTTTCCCAACCTTATGATATTCCTCTCTCACAGAAGGCTTTTTCTTCATTTTTTAAAGTTAATTTGTTAACAGTACCATTTTTTCACCACTGACGTGTTAATTGTGCAGTTATCATAGAATGCAAATAGTGTATATGTTATTCTATGTAAAGAACCAGTTTTCTTCACTGAAAGTAAAATAACCATTCTAATTTTTATTTTAGCTCTAAAAAAGTTCTACATTATTTTATTAAAAAGTTTTACTACAATATATTTATATGTAATGAAAATAAAATTGAAAATTGTTTTAGTCAAAATGAACAAATATTTAGTAAGATGGTTCTTGAGAAATACAGACAAAATTGTGAAAATTAAAGGAAATATTTTCATATTTTGAATCAAAATTAGATAAAACCTGTTTCCCTTCTGTTGATGGTAAAATTCCCCTTCACTATATGTACCCTAAAAATGTATCTTAAAGAAAATTGTGATTGTCTACCATTGAAAGCTCTCTAGCCAAGAGTTGTGAGATTTCTATATGATGGCGCATAAAAGGGATTCTGAAGAGAAAGCATTGTGATGAGCTAGAGGCCACAGTACTCTTCCAACACTCAGGAGACACTTGGAAGACACCAAGGTCCACAGGTACTCTGATGGTGGTAGTGGAGAAAAAACTCAACCATAGGAAAGCAACTTGAAGAAGAAGCCCATCAGATAACATCCAGTGACAGGGATGTTTAGAATAAGAAGCAGGGCTGTTTCTCAATCCCAACTGTTTATAGCTCTGGTTCTCAAATGTGCCACCTTTGCCAATGTTCAAGTACACCTGTGAGGAGAAGCATGGCTGTGGGGCTGCCAATTGGTTTTCAGTTTACCAGCCACTGCCCAATGCTTACCCAGCCTAACTCTCCTCCATCAGGGGGAAGGAGCCCAGCTTGGTAGATATTCACAAGAGAAGGCCTGGTCAGATCAGGACACTAGGGAAAGCACAACACAGAGAATTATTCAGAGGGCAGAGATTGAAATAGAAGTGGTGAGCCCTAGGTACAGAAAGAGTAAAGGTCACAGCCCTGAGCTTGGGACCCAGAACCAGGCATTAAGGGGTATATGGGGCTTGCAGTAACTGTGACGGGTAGGATTTAGGGCTGGAGCAAAGACACTAGTGTAAGGGCAAACAAGAAATACTGAAAGGCACCCAGGACTTTGAGGCAGAAAGCAAACTTTATTTACATTTATGGGGCTGGTTGGGAAAATTCCTCAGAAAACCAGGTGAGTTTCCTTTGTCTGTATATCATTTATATAAGATTTACAAGCAGGAACTAAGTACATAAGCAGAGTAAGCAGTTGATTGGTTACATATAATATCATTATTACTGATTGGTCTGCAGCAAGTTCAAACTCTAAGAAACATTAATTTAGGGTCATGTCAGCTAGATAAGGGAGACACATATTTGGAGTATGCATCAGTTTAGGGAAGGGTCTGCCAAGGAGGAAATTCCTTGGGCTGAAAAACAAAATTGCTCATGGCTGACATTATCTTTGACTAGTGTCCCACCTGTCTGTCAGGCATGTTATCTTTCTGTCCCAGGAGTAGCAAGTCACAGTGGCACTGGCAGACAGAAAGGAAGAGTTAGATACCCTCATGTGGGTCCTCACCACCAGCACCAAGCTTCCATGAGCACTTGAGTGACTGAAATGAGGGATAAATCAGAAATGCATCATACAGAGTATGTTACATTCCAGGATGGGTTCAAGCCCTGGGTAGATAGGAAGTCTTGAAGGTAGATATCAAGGTATGTCCTTGGCAGCAATTTAACAGGTTAGATAGGGTGTTATGTTCTTGGTGGTACTAATAGGTTACATAGGAAGTCATGTTCTTGGCAGCACTAGCAAGAAAATATGTGCTTATAATTATCATTCATTACAGACTACAGGACTTTGGAATTATTAACTTCAATTTCAGATTAACTCATATCACACTTTTCCTTTTCAGTAGAACAGGCACTCCCACCACTCCACAAATATTGCTCCAAGCTCCCTGCCAATGTCACCCAAAATACTACTAAATTCCACATAACAGCATTCTCTTCCACTAGTGCTCAAATGCCACTAAATTTGTGGACTGAAAAGGACCCTATTTGAAGCTCACCTGCTGGGATACAGGATTACTGGGGGTGGAGAAAATAATTCAGATCAGTGCTTGTGAAGTCTATTTCCTGCGAATCACCCAAACTCACTAAAATGCTGGGTCAGATTTTAACTTGGAAAGTGAGAGTATTGCTTTGACCCCAGAGAAAAGGTATCAGATGGTGTGCAAAGGTGGGAATACTGCTTCTTGTCTGACCAGTGTCCCACCTGGGGGACCACTAAGTTGCTGGCCAAAGAAATCCTGGGCATAACTGAGACAAAAGTTAAATGAAAAATATGAGAGGCTGAGAGATCTGAAATAACATATCCTGCTGCAGAAACTCAATCTGGAACCTGGGGTTATTTCATGCCAATAGGAGGAGCACAGTTCACCCACTAGTGGCTCCTGGCCATTGTGCCCCTTGTACGTTTTTGTTTTGTGTGTGCATGTCTGTGTGTGTGTGTGTGTGCTTTCTTTTTGTCTCACTGCTTTTTCTTGATGGATTTTTAAGTGGCAGATATATATGAATAGATTTTGCACTGTTGCTTATAATATATTCTATAGCCCATTTCAAAGGTTCTGTCTTGGCTTTACCTAATTGTAATTAACTGTAGCTCAAAAGTTGGATACGGTGTCCCTAAGAGTTCTCTCACATTCCATCTACAATCTCATTCTTTCTTTACCTTCATTATTTTCACCCATACCTTCTTCTAGACATTCGATAAGAACCAATAGAAGCTACCTCTCTACCACCCTCGAGCATAGAAAAGAGACATATAATTATAATTTAAACAAAGACAAACCAAATATTCACATACATTAAATGTATACTAAATATAACAACTCTACAGTACTACCATTAACAATAGAAAAAAATTCAAAAATAAAGGCATTGAGTTAATAAATATCTAAAGATTAATAAAGCATTATGTTAATTTTACTAAAGATGCAGTGGTTGGGACACATGATAATAAAAGAATTAAAACTGGCAAAATAAAAGTATAAGAAGGAAGAGAGAAAAGTGATGTATAAATAATCCTATTGAGTGAAAGTAATGGAATTAGACAAAAATAACAGAAGAGAGCAAATAAGAAAAAAAGAAGGCAAAATAAACAAAGAAAAAAATAATAAAAAGAGAAAAAAATTCACAAGCCCATAAAAATGAATAAAGAAAAAGAAATGAGTGCCCTCAAAATTCCTGCATGTTTTGAATGAGAAGTTTCTTCTAGTGTCTACAATAGTGGAATCCATCAGCTATGGAAGAGAGATAGGGAGTCTCTGCCAAGAACTATTTTGTTTCTGTACTCTTACTTTTCTTTGTGAATGCTGGATCCTATCCTGCTTTTCCCATTGGGCATGGTCAGTCAATAATTGCCAATTGGCCTGTAGTCTCTCTGCAGCTAAAATTTCCATGTTCCTCTGTGCATCCAAAATCATGACTTCTTTGCTTAGTTTTATAGCCTGTGGGCTTGGGCTTATGAGGTGCCCTCCTCAAACACTTGAGAGGCTCCTCTGTCTATACTTCAGGTGGTTTCAAACATCCAAGCTAAGCCATATTACAGATCATGATGGTAGCTAAGGAAATAAAACAAACTACTGAATTCTGTGCTGTATGTAGACAGCAGGTGTGGAGTTCAATCAGGCTACAGGGCTTAAGGTCAACACTTTCAGATCCAGCCCCCTCTAAAAGCCACACACAACTTCTTGCCGTGAAGTCCAGGTTCCATGTGTCCTGCCCAGCCTGTATTTTAATTTCCAGGGGGAGTCTATGTCTAGCTTGCACTCTCTCCACGACTGTCTGCTGTGGCTATCTCCCACCCAGTCGCTGTCATAGGGTGACACCAGAAACTCTCAAGTGTATTTGTTCTCTAGTTGTTCTGAAGCCCTGTCTTAAAAAATTACCCCCTTCCCAAAATGGCACCTAATTAAAACCTCTCAAATATGGCAGCCACTGCACTGGATTTTTTTCTCCAACTCAAACCTGACTTATGGAAGGAGTCACTTTTACAGTAAAAACTCACACTTTTTTTTGGAGTTTACAAAAGTTGTGGTTTTCTTGGGACTGCCACTGCCAATCCAGGTTCTTGTTTCTCCATGGGCCTGCTAACTCTCTCTAAGCTTACCTTGTGTCAGTGGAGATATTTCTCCCTCCCTGGGAGACGATCAGCTTTGCTGTCTGCTTTATTCTTTTCTCTGCACTGTGTCCCATTTCTAAAGCTTCTCTGTACTTTCTACTTTTCCTATGAGCACCTTCCCAGTTCTCAGAGGAATACTTCTTTTTTTCTCTTCACTAAGACATTGTTTTCCAGGTGTCTTGATTCCAGGTTGTAGAGAAACTATATTTTACTACTGGTCTCTACACCACCATTTCAAAATCTACTAAAAACTGTAATTTTAAATACTCTTTCAATAATGCTATATTTTAAAGCAACCACAAATCTATAATCCCTTATCTGAAAGTAATATTTTTATTAGAATGAGAAAAGAACAAAGGAAAATTAGAATAAATGGAGGAAGAAAACTTAGATAATCAGGAATATGTCAAAAAAGTAGATATTGGAAGTGGCCATGAGAAGGGCATTTGGAAATGGAAGAAGATGATTAAAAGACTCAATACCTCACATTTGCTCCAAGGGCAGTCACAAGAGTCCAAGTGAGGAAAAGTGGCAATATTTCTTGATTCTCAGAACTAGTGGGCTGTTGCTCTTACTAGTAATCTAACATTTTCTTAATTTTTTAATATTTCTAGGCTATATTTTTCATCTGCAAGATTTTCCAAACTGACACAAATCTCAAAAAAAATCCACATATGATAAAACATAGTTCAAAGCCATGTTCAAGGGTAAACTGTACATGAACACATTATTCCATGAGTTTACTCCTTGTTGAAAATATGCCTGTCTACTGTCCTGATAACAAAATAGAATCTAAGATTAGTATATTCTTGGGTCACAATTTCTCTCAGAATTTCGTTTATTTATTTTCATCTGGTTTTAAATAGAAAAGACTTTAGAGAAAGCTTAGGACAGCCAGATTTAGTTGCCATAGGTTGTTTTTTTGATAAAAATTATCTTTTCCATTTTTATAAGTGAATACAGTTACTATAATACAATTTCAAAGTACTTTTTAAATTATAAAAATCTGTTTGCCCTACTTTTTATTCACATATCTTGTTAGCTATACATTCACATTCCATTTTAAGACCTGATCTAGTCTCAAATTACTGAATCACAAGTAGGGTAAGAATCTGATCTGGAATCTGTAGTTAAAATTCAAAATCAGGATGGAATATTTATACATATTATTTTTTATTTATAGAATTTGGCATAACTTTTCTTTCCTCTATATTACAAATGCATATCTGCTAATTAGATAACTGACTATATATTTAACCAATGTTTTTGTTAATAACTATGTCATTAATTTAAACAAGCATTTTGAATCTGGATTAACTTCATCACCCTTCAAATATAATGATGATACACTCTGCCTATATACCTACTGCCTATATTTTATTTTACATGCTCAATTTACTTACTGAGATGCAGATTAAAGGCTATGGTTTTTGATATTTCATCAGAGCATACATTATAATATATTGCCTGCTCAAGTAATATGCCAAGTACTTTCTATTTGAAGAATATAAATATTTATTTGACAGGACTAAAATGCATATATTTGGTAATATGGTCAGTTTGATGTAGAAAAACACCTATCATAATGCATAAAATAAGACATATAAAACAATTAAAAGTAGTTTTAATTAAGAGAGGAAAAATATGGAGAAAAAATTGATCCAAGTCCAGAAATCCACAGATATAATTGCAATAATAAGAATTGAACTTTCCTACCACATTTGTAGATAGAGAGTCGTGCATTGCACAGGCTTTAAAGTATCATTTGACAGAAGAGGTGACAATCTGCCGATTGAGAATGATAGGAAGCATCTTAATGAAAGTATGACTCCAAAAAGATACCACACACTAGGAGGGAAATCTCTAAATAGGAATACTTTCCTATTTCAGCCTTGTCAATAAGTGGAGAGGAAAAACATAAATCTTTTCTTAAAAACACTCATCTTAAATGCATATGTGTTTGAAATTTTAATTCAAAGTTAAACAAAAGACTCAAAGAACCACAATACAAAAAATTGCTAAAATCATGAGCACACAATAAAAGAATATAAAAAATTAGAAAACCATCCACCATGAGTAAGAATATAAAGAACCAACAAACAATAGCTTCAGGTACAAAAGGTACAGAAATTGAAATACTTATATAGAGAATATAAAAGTGGTTGTAGTAATGACATAAAACAATTGAAAATTTAATACAGAGAGGTATGAAAGACTATTAAATTTGACCAGACAGCATGTGTATGTGTGTTTACATATGTACACATATATTTATATTTAAAAGAGATTGTTGCAAGTAAATTTCTATAGATGTCAAAAACTCATACTGATTTAAAACAAATTTTGAAAATATTTAAAATAAATGCCTAACATTCAATCAATAATACTAAAATTGTTAAATAATAACTTAAAAATTAAGAGGGAAAATACAAGCCTGTGAAAAATACAGAGAATCTATCAGATTAAGATAAACATTACAATAATCAATACTGTGTTCAAGAAATTAACCAAATAAATGGAGAATTTTAACAAATAAATGTAAAGACAAAAACAAATTCAATAGTTGTAAAATTCAAGAACTGATATTATGACAGAATGACTATTTTTTTAAGAATTAAAGACAATTTAGGAAAGAATAAGTAATAGAGAGAAAGAAGCTGCTAGAAAAGATTTACCTTGAAGCATAAGAATACAAAATATAAAAGAAATGTAAGAAAAAGAATATAAGAATCCTATAGGACATGGTAAAAAGTCTAATATGTAATAGGGGCCCAAGAAAAAAGGCAAAAGACTATAATAGCAAAAGTATTCAAAAAGTAAAAATAGAAAAGACTCAAAACTGAAAAAAGACATCAAGTCAGACATTCCAAAAATTTTATTGAACCTAAGTTTGACAAATACAAATAAGTCACACTGAAGATTAACTACTGATAAAAGCTTACTCAAATTTGTAAATGAAGTCTACATGTACTTTACCATCAAGTTGAATCAATTTAATGGAATACATGTTTGGTTTAACTCTTTAAAAATCAATCAATGCAACTCACTACCTATATCAAAAAAATCACATATGTGTCTCAAATTTATCAACATTTTAAAATTCAAAATCTGTTTTAATCCTTATTTACACTTTCAGTTAATTTGAAATAGGAAAAAAAGGTCCAAAGGGGTAGGGGAAGTGGGAGGGGAAGGGAAAAGGAAAGAAGGAAAAGGAAAAATTATGAGAAAAGGAAAAAAAGGGAACAAAGTCTTTGTAAATAGGGAAGGGTAGAGGGGGTGAAGGGAGGACAGGGAATGGGGAAAAAATAAGAACTAAGATACATCATGTACAGGTACAAGTACCCAATGATAAATGTAAATGTATTGTATACCTAAAATGTACCAATACAAGAATTTAAGAAAAAAATTCAAAATCTGTTCTTCAAAACATGGAGTGAGAAGATATTTTCTTAATTAAATGTACTTTAAAAATACCAACCTCATCATACTCTTAAGTGAAATAAATAGGACACACATGTTTAAATACTGAATAGTTTTTCTGGTGTGAGAAACTAAAAGTGTAAATAAGGATCAAAATGTATGTCTAATAATGTGAAATAAAAAGAAAAGGTCTAAACAGGTAGGAGAAGTGGGAGGGGTAGGGGAAATGAAAGAAGGGAAAGGAAAAAGTATGAGAAAAGGAAAAAATGGAAACAAAGTCTATGTAAATAGGGAAGGGTTGAAGGGTTGAAGGTAAGGCATGGAAATGGGGAAAAAATAAGAACCAAGATACATCATGTAAAGGTACAAGTTCCCAATGATGAATGTAACTGTTTTGTACACCTAAATGTACCAATAAACTTTATAAAAAAAAACCTACCTCATATTTAATGATGAAATATTGAAAGCCTTCTTTTGATATGAGTAATAATACATTTTCTATTTTAATTAAATTTTGTATTAGAGATCCTAGCCACTCAAATAAGCTAAGAAAAAAGAACTATGAATTATGGGATTATTTAGAAAACAATAAAAATGTAATTGTTTCTAGATGACATGATTGCAGTCATGTAAACTTTCAAAATAATTTAACAAACTGTCAGAATTATAACATATGAGATATTGCTTAATAATAATGAGCTAATAAGTAATTTAGAAAAATTAATACATTCAGGTCACCATTTAATGATCAATTGTAATTCTGTTTGCCAGCAAAAAAAATTAGAAGATGACATTTTAAAATAACATGATTTATATAGTATCAAACAACATTTAATACTTGAGGAGAATAAATCTAATAAAAGATGGGCAAATCTTTACAAAGAAAACTTAAAACCCAAAAAATTATTTAAAGAAAAATTAAGTGGAAGGCCATATTGTTTCACAGATTAGAAAAGAAAATATGTCAAGTCAAATTATTCTAAATTATTTTATAGATCCAAATGGCCTTAGAGATCAAAACCTTGGTGTAATGAAAAAAGGATTAAAACTCGCAGTACCAAAATTTCTCTGCTGAGATAATCCTGCCTAGAATTATGGACAGTCATGACACACTGCACAAACATTGACTACAAAGAGCACAAGATTAAATTAAAATAGCACTTATTTATTCTTTCCAGTGAACACTGACCCATCTTCTCTCAAAGAGTTAATGTGTATAGACATTTGTATTAGTCAATTTTCTCATTCCTGGGACAAAAATATCCAAGACCCACAAATTCAAGAGGTTTATTTTGGCTTATGGTATTTAGAGGATTCAATCCACATTTTGTGGCTCCAAGGCAAAAATTACATGGCAGAGGAAAGCTGCTATTTCATGACAGTCAGGAAGCATAGACAGAAAAGGAACAATCTGGCACACCTGTTCCAATCAGGCCTCAAATCCTAACTGCACATTTAGTGTCCCCATGATTCAATCACCTTCCAAAAGCCCTACCTTTCAAATATAAATCTTTGGAGGATATTTTACATGTGAATCACAGAATTCTGGCCCTGTCTCCCAAGTGTGCCATGTCCATTACATTTTGCAAAATCCATTTAGTCCATCACTAGGAGTTGCCAAAGTCTGAACAGTTCCAGCATTGCTAAAAAGCCCATGTACAAAGTCTCTGAGACACATGGAAAACTCTTCAGTGTGATCCCCTGTAAAACTCAAAAACAAATTATATCATCCCAAGGTACAATGGCAAATGGTAAACATTTCCATTCAAAAAGGGAGAATAGAGGAATAGAAAAGAATCTGAAACTAGTAAGGAAAACATTAAGTCTTGTAAATCCATTTTCAAAACCCAGGGCAGATTGTGGTGAGATGTAAATTCCAGATGGCTTGGTGACCTAGAAACACTATTGTGTTCTCTAATATGCACATCATTAGACCCCTAGAAGGACTAGAGTAAGGCAGGAAAATTGAAAAAAAAAAAAAAAACCCTTATGCTTAGGTTTAGACTTCTAGAAAATAAAACATTGCTTTAGCTCAACAAGAGAAAGCCAGATATTCTACAAAAACCATATTTCTAGAATGTAATCAAACACTGAGGATACACAAAACCAATTAATCTAACACATAAGCAATTTGTCTGAAACCTAAGGAAAGGCAGTTTGAGAAGATGTGAGGCATGAGCACCAATTCACCTGGAGTAGAACACAGAAGGAATAATAACCAATATAAAGGTCTAGGCTAAAAATTCTCAGCTACATATTAAAGGTCAAGTGTAGGTGAGAGTGAGAGGGTGGAATTCCTGAAATTCAAATACACTAATGAAGTTTGATCTTTTACTCTCTTCTCTGCAGAAGAGAGTACTTTCACATAGGAACCAGTCAACAGTGCAAAACAGCAATGAAAGGAGGTAACCCAAGTAACGCTGCCCAGATCTTTCTCCTGTGAAACACAATGACCTTAGGACTGCAAAGGAAGGACAGCAAAGATTGTCATCTCCAAGTACTGATGAAAACGCATGGCAGCTGTGTTATTCTTTATAACTAGATGTCTTTTCATGTGCTCATAGGTGTTGTTATTGGAAGGTGCTTGGATCATGGGTGTGTGTTAATCATTAGTGGATTAGTCTACTGATGAGTTTTAAGCTGATTTGCTATTAGGAGATGGGATCTGGTCAGAAGAGGTGGGTCACTGGGGGCATGGCCTGGAAGAGTTTATGTTTTTCTGACTCCTCCCTTCACATTCTCTCTCTGCTTGCTGTCTACCATGCTATGAGCAACCCTCCTCTACCATGCTACCCTATCATGACTTCCTGCCTTGGAGCCAGCTGGCTGTAGGCTGAAATGACTACTATGAGCCAAAATAAACCTTTCCTCCTTTAATGTGTGAATGTCAGGTATTGTACCCCAGTGATGAGAAAGTAAATAAGAAAAGGTGAAAAAAGAGAAAGGAAAAATCATCTAACTCTGACCAAGACCAGAGGTCTACACTATTAGAGATTGTTGCAAGCAGGCCTGCTCAAACATTAAGGAACATTTTGCAGGCAAAAGTAAAATGGTATCTTATAAAACCTTGAATCTATATTCAGAATCCATAAATAGTGAATATTTTAAGGTTTATAGGCAGTATGTACTTTATAGCATGTTCTTGACCCTGCTGTAGCAGGAAGGAACCATATATAGTCCCTTGGTCTTTTAAGGCTGGTATTAGAAAATTATTATTGACTAGAGGAATTTTAAATGGCAACAATTAATTTCTCACATTTCTAAAGACTGGGAAGTCCAAAGTCAAGGTGCCAGTGAATTTGGTGTCTCATGAGGGCCTACTTCTTGGTTCATAACTCTTATGTTACCTGTTTCTTCACATGGCAGAAAGGGACCAAGGGGGTCTCTCAGGCTTCTTTTATGAGGTCACTAATTCTATCACCTTCCAAAGGCTCTATCTCCTAATGTCATCACCTTGGGGCCTAGGGTTTCAACACACGAGTTTTAGAGAGACACAAACATTCAGCCCACAGAATACACTAAAATGTATAAATGAATGGGTGTGATTGAGTTCCATAAAACTTTATATACAAAAATAGGTGTAAAATCAGTGTGTCAACTTCTGATCCATGCAGAAGAATAGAGTGGAAAAAACTGTAAATAATATGACAAATATAAAGAAAACTTTTTTAAAAATAAAATATTGGGTACTACCTAAGAGAGTAACTTATAATAAAGCAAAAGACATAAAACTAATCAGCCTAAATATGAAAATAAGATAGAATCTTCCTAAATTTCAATTAATCAAAAAAATCAAAAATTAAAGAAGGAGGAAGAAGACTAAAGGGTACAATAAAAACAGCTATAATACCGAGCAGAATAAATATAAATGAATTATAGGAAAATACTATAAAATTTTAAATATATGAACTGTAAATGGGCTAAAAGACCAATTAAAAAGCAGATTGTCAAATTTTTTTAAAATCAAGGCCCAGTTATATGCTACAAATGGGTTTTAAATATAAAAATATAGATAGCTTAAAATTAAAGGCATGAAAAAAACGTATGACATGACATGTTAACATAAAGAAACAGGAGTGGCTACAAAAATGTCTGGCAAAATAGGCAAGAACAAAGGGCCTTATCAGAGATAGAAAGGAGCTGCATAGTTTCTGACAATTGATTTGTGAATATTATTGTTCATCAGTAATGGTCATTTTAATATTATTTTTCACCAGTTTTTAACAAAATATTTTAGGATATACCACAGTATTTTTCTTTGGAAATGAAAAGGTCAATTCAAAGAAAAGAAATCCTGCATATTTGTGGACCTAAAATATACCAAAGTATATAAAGCAAAGGATATAAAGCTTTATATACCAAAGTATATAAAGCAAAACCCAAGAGAGGCAAAATGAGACATAGATACATTTAGGAAATGCTTTTAAAGAACACAAGAAGTATATCAATGAAAAAAATCTAATAAACAATTAAAAACAATATGCTAGTAGGTACATGGAAGACTTAAATAATCAAACAAATTTACAAATTTCACATAAATCTTCATTCAATAACTGAAAAATATACACATTTTTTCAATATATAATTTAAATGATTTCCGTGTATTCACAAATTTTTGCATAACATTTCCATTACATTTTCACCCCCACCCCCACCCCTGCAAAAAAAAAAAACCCTATTCCCATCAGCAGGCATTCTTCATTCCTCTAATCGGTCCTGGCAGTTTTCTATCTCTACTATTCAGTTTTTTATCTTTATGATTTACCTCTTTTGGACACAACATAAAAATGGAATCATCTGAGAAGTAGCTTTTTGTGTGTCTGGCTTCTCAATATTTTTAAATTTATTCACTGCATAGTATGAATCAATACTGCATTTCTTTTTACAGTTAAAAATGTCCCATCATATGGGTACAGCAAATTTTATTTGTTCATCCACTGAAGCTTTCCCCAATGTATTTCACTAATTGATTGTCATTTTAATTTCATGGTGGTGTCATACAAGCACAGAAAATATCAAGGAAAAGAATAGTTACAAACTAGCCAGAGAAATAAAGGTACTTAGTTTAGGTGTCAGTCAGTTTTCTTTTACTTGCTTTAAAAATTAAAGCCTTCTAGAAAAGATCTAGTCCACCCTTGTAATCCTTGGGAACCCTTTAAATCTTAACTTAAAAAATAATACAGGGCAGGCAGTGGCACCACTGATCTAAATCCCATTACATTCTAAATGTACATACAGTTTCACTGAGTTTTACTCATATTTTTTTACCCTTTTTGATGGCACAATGAAACTAAGGGAGACTTTTTAAAAAATTCTGAATGTTCTGAGGATAATTTCTTAAATATTTAATTAAATTGAGACCAGCTGTAACTGGAAATTGTTTAAGCTAGAAATATCTTAGCTATTTTGTATAGATTTATTATAAACTGAATGTAATTGGTTGGCAGAAATATCAAGGAAAAGACTTCCTTACTAGGAACATAAGGTTCCCTGAATATCCCACAAATTTATGTCAATCCTATGGGTCATGCCAACAGCTCTTAATCAGCATTTTCCTAAAGTGTTTTGCTAAGATTACTTTTTCAAAGAATAAAAGACTGTTTAAGAAGAGTATCATTAGACTTAAATGGAATCTCTCTTGAGTGATATCAAAGAATATTTTTCCTATGTTCACCAGAGAATGAATACTTTTATATTACAGACTATAATTCTCTTTCTTCTTCATAAATGCTATTCTTATCACAAGAATAAGTTTTGTGCTAATTAGGAATATAAGCAGGAATAAGTTACATTTTACATTTCCTAAACAAATCTTACCTTTGTCTTTCAAGTCTTATAAATAAGAGTGTAAAGAGCTGAGGATTTAGCTCAGTGATTGTGCTGCCTGCCTCACAACTACAAGGACCTGAGTTCGATCCCCAGTACCAAAAAAAAAAAAAAATAGAGTGTAAAGAAAGTCACTTAAAAATGCTTTATTGAACAAGAGATACTGAAAAAATTTTAAAACATATGTTTAAGTACAGCTTTGAACTACATATAGCTGTTGGTTGTTAAAATGCATCTCCTATGAAACAAGACCAATTTTTTGTTTGTTCAGTAAGTATTTATTGAGCACCTACTGTGTCCTCTTCTTTTAGGTACCTGGAATACATTCATGAGTAAGAAAATTGACATGACATGGGGTGCGGTAATCAATGGTGAATGATGAATGAGTAAATTTTTTTTTTATTTTAAAAGGTGATAAATTATATGGAAAAAAGTAGATCTGAGTAAGGCACATCAGGAATACTGGGTGTAGGAGTGGAGATCATGCAGATTATAATTTTATATACAGTCTTCAGAATAAGTCTCACTGAGAAGGTAACATTTTGAAAAAATATATCTAAAGATGATAAGGAAGTGAGCTATTATTTAAACGCCCAGAGGAAAAACATTTGGAACAAAAAGAAGAGCCAAGGCAAATAGCCTTAGGTGAGTGCTTGTGTGGTTTGTTTGCCTGAGTGTGAGAAGTTTCTAACCTAATTTTTGCTTTTCACTCATTCTTGCAGGAGGCATCAAGTCCTTGTATTTTCACTCTTCTTTTACTTCTTCATGTTAAATGTCACATGGCACTTTCTGACCCCTGTCCATTACATGCTTCTTGGCAGTCCCTTTCCTCAGCACTTGTATGAATCCTGCAGAGATACTGCAGTTGTCCCAGAGCACTTTGTACCACTCTTACCTCAGGTATTACTTTGTATTATGGTTGCTCTAAATATTATTGTACTTTTCCAGTAAATAAAAGTCTCGTAACTTTTGGCACAATTTCTTATATATTTTTATAACATTGACAATTGTTATTGCAAGTATGCAATCAATAGAGTGTGATAAGCACAAAATTGCATTTTTTTAGGAAAAGAAAAGAACATCCAATTAATTAATATTACATTTGTCATGTTGACCAAGATTCAGAAAGTTGGGCTATATAAGGATCTAAATAAATAGACAAGAATAGATATAACTCTCTCTCTCTCTCTCTCTCTCTCTCTCTCTCTCTCTCTCTCTCATGGTGTGTTGACAGTACTAAAAAGGAAAAGCTGACTCTGAGACCATTAATTTATCAAATGTAAATATTCTGATAAGAATAAAAAATGTACTACAATTTTAAGGATGCTAATAATAGGATAGCATTAAATGATTATTATGGGCCTACCAGTGTGGAAGTACTTTCTATAATTTATGTTACTTACTCCTCAAAAATTCTTAAAGTAGTTTTTATTATTCTCTTCATTTTCACCTGACAAAACACAGGGTATGAGTGGCTGAATAACACATTAAACATTGCATTTTCATAATACTATGGATGGAACCCATTCTGAAAAACTAGAACACACATTTATTTCCATATATGATTTATACTTTCAATACTTTGTAATGCTAGTCTATGGATAATTCATGAATTTCACAATTATAAATTTAATAAAGTGAGAAGACTTACTTGAAATAAAATGTTCACCAGCACTGAGGAGGAGCCTTCCAGGCCACCAAGTCACCATTCCAAGCACCAAGAAGCAGAGTTGCCCTCAGTGCTTAAGAAGAGTCTTCTTGACCACAGTACCACTGTCCACAGCACCAAGGAGGTGAGGCACATGGGTGCCAGCAGCACACCCTCCACCCCTGTGAAAGAAGACATTTAAACAAGTCTCAAAACCAGGCTTCCAGATAACCTAAAGCAATCCCAAAGGGAAACCAGATGGAACAATCTGATACTAAACAACCTGGACTCCCTGAACTGGCAATGAAAGAGGATCTGGAAAACTGAAATTAGAAATAATTTCTTAGATAAAAGCAGAGATTGTGCCCAAAGTGCACGACATGCTTAATAAATCTAAAGAGGACACAGAAAAAAAAAATTGATGAGCT
Source organism: Heterocephalus glaber (assembly GCF_000247695.1). The sequence continues at coordinate 6,555,676 of NW_004624815.1, forward strand.
GAGGAACATGATGGAATTCCAACATAGGAAACAAATGAAATCCATAAAAGATACATACAGATTTCCAGGAGATTAAAAACTCCATTGAAAGTTTACTCAGCAGAATGAACCAATGTGAGGAAAGAATTTCAGATGTAGAAGATAAGATTGCAATTAGTGGCCAGGAAAAGAAAAATTTCTTTAAAATAGTAAGGAACCATGAGAAATCAATCCAGCAGCTGCTAGACGATGCAAAGCAGAATATCATAAGACTGATTGGAGTCAATGAAGAATCAGGAGAGAGTGCAGATGAAATAAAAAACCTGTTCACAGAAGTGATGGCAGAAAACTTCCCAAATAGGGGAAAAGAACTTGACATAGAGATAATAGAGGCATATAGGACTCCAACTAACCTTGATCAAAAACAATCTACACATAGGCATATAAGAGTTAAGATTCTAGAAACCGAATGGAAGAACAAAATTCTACAAGCAGTTAGAGAAAAGAAACAAATCACATGTAAAGGAAAGCCCATCAGAATCACAGCAGACTTCTCAGTGAAAACATTCAAGGCAAGAAGAGCTCGGAGTGAACTATTTCAAGCCCTAAAGGAAAATAGCCTCCAAGACAGACTTATGTAACCTTCAAAACTGTCTTTCAAAATTGATGGAGAAATAAGATACTTTCATGACAAAGAGCACCTTAGGAACTTCATGAATACCAAATCAGCACTACAAAATATTTAGACAATATCACAGGAAAAGACAATGAGGATCACAACCCCAGGAAGCAAAGTAGAATGAATCCATTGGGCATGACAAGAAACTAAATGCAAAGGGGGAGAATCCAACAAAAAGAAAAAGTCATGGCAATGATAACTCAGTATGTTTCAGTTATAACCATCAATGTTAATGGTCTCAATTCACCAATCAAAAGAAATAGCCTGGTAGAATGGATCAAGACCCAACAATATCCTGCATACAAGAAAGACAATTAATTCAAAAAGAAACTCAGAGACTGAAAGTTAAAGGGTGGAAAACAATGCTCCATGTGACAGGAACCTGAAAAAAAGCAGGTGTAGGTATCCTCTTTGCAGATCAAGTGGATTTCAAACCAACACTGATTAAGAGAGACAAAGAAGGACACTACATCCTTGTAAAGGGAACAATCCAAGAGGAAGAGATGACAATCATAAACATATATACACCAAACACTAGTGTGCCCAACTATATAGAACAAATACTAACAGACAAGAAAAATCAAATAAGCACTAATACAATAGCAGTGGGGGAACTCAATACCCTACTGTCACAAATAGGTAGATCAACTAGACAAAAAATAAGCAACAAAATACTAGAACTCAATCAAACTCTTGAACAAATGAACTTAACAGATGTTTACAGAGTTCCACCCCACGAAGTCCAAATACACATTCTTTTCAGCTGCACATGGGTCACTCTCCAAAATAGACCACATACTCACTAATAGAGCATGTTTAAGTAAGTGCAAAGGAATTGAAGTTATCCCCTGTATATTATCAGACCATAGTGTGATGAAATTGGTGATCAATAATAAAAGAAAACAAAAGAATTTCATAAAACAGGAAAATTGAACAACACATTTCTGAATAACCAGTGGGTCTAAGAGGATAATAAAGGAGAATTTTCACAGTTCTGAAAATTTAAAGACAATGACAATACAACATATTGGAATCTATGAGACACAATGAAAGCTGTCTTATGAGGGAAATTCATAGCAGTGAATAATCATATTAGGAAAACAGAGCAAGCCCAATTAACCTGATGCTGAACATCAAGCTTCTAGAAAAAGAAGAGCAGGGCAAACCCAAAACTCATAGAAGGGAGGAAATTATAAAGATCAGAGGGGAAATCAATGCAATGGAGACTAAGAGAATGATACAAAAAATCAATGAGGCCACGAGTTGGTTCTTCAAAAGAATAACAAAATTGACAAACCCTTAGCCAATCTTATCAGAAAAAGAAAAGAAAAGGCTCAAATCCATGCAACTAGAAATGAAAAAGATGAAATTACAACAGACCCAGCACCAATCCAGAGGATCATCAATACCTACTTCAAGAACCTATACACCAATGAAATGGACACAGAAGAAATGGGCAGATTCCTAGATATGTATGAGTTACCAAAGTTAAACGAAGAAGACATACAAATTCTAAATGACCCAATTACAATAAATGTAATTGAAAACATAATGAAAAACTTACCAAGAAAAGTACGGGCCCTGATGGCTTCACTGTTGAATTCTACAAGACATTTAGAAAGGAACTATTGCCACTAAAGTTTAAATGCTTCATTGAAATTGAAAGGGAAGCAATACTCCTGAATTCATTCCTGGAAGCATGCATCACCTTAATCCCCAAAGCAGAGAAAGACTCAACTGAAAAAGAGAAGTATAGGCCAATCTCATTAATGAACATAGATGCAAAAATCCTTAATAAGATACAGGCAAATAGAATAGAGAAAATCATCAAAAAGATCATACAGACTGACCAAGTGGGATTCATCCCAGGGATTCAGTTATAGTTCAACATATGCAAATCAATAAATGTAATACTCTATATTAATAGACCCAAGGTCAAAAACCATATGATCATCTCAATGGATGCAGAAAAGGCATTTGACAAAATCCAATATGCATTTATGATAAAAAACCCTACAGAAAAGCCATCTATGAAAAAGCAACAGTCAATATCATACTAAATGGTCAAAAACTGAAATCCTTCACACTAAAATTAGGAACAAGACAAAGAAGTTCACTATCAACACTACTGTTCAACATAGTTCTGGAAATATTACCCACAGCAATTAGACAAGAGAAAGAAATAAAAGGAATAAAGATAGAAAATGAAGAAGTAAAATTGTCATTATTTGCAGATGACATGATACTCTATATAGAAAATCGTAAGAGCTCCACCAAAAATCTTCCAGACTTCATAACCAAATTCAGTAGAGTAGCTGGATACAAGCTTAACACACAAAAGTCAATAGCTTTCCTCTACATGAACAACAGTCTCACTGAGAGAGGAATAGGGTAAACAATTACTTTCACAATAGTATCCAAAAAACTGAAATACCTAGGAATCAACCTAACAACAACAAAAAAAAATCAAAGACCTCTTCTCTGAAAACTGTAGCACTCTGGAAAGAGAGATTGATGATGACATCAGAAAGTGGAAAGACATCCCTTGTTCCTGGATAGGAAGACTCGACTTAGTGAAAAAGGCCCTGTTTCCAAAACTGCTATATAGATTGAATGAAATCAAAATTGAAATCCTAGCAGCATGCTTCATGAACCTTGAGAAAACTATCCAAAAATTCATTTGGAACAAGAAGAAACCTAGAATACCAAAAGCAATTCTAGTCAACAGAGACATGGCATGGTGTATCACAATCTCCAACTTGAAACTATAGTACAAAGCTACTGTGATAAAATCAGCATTGTACTGGCAAAGAAACAGACCTGAGGACCACTGAAACAGATTAGAAGATGCAGAAAAATCTTCAGACACACTCAGCTACCTCATCTTTGACAAAGGAGCCAAACACCCTCACTGGAGGAAAGATAGCCTCTTTAATAAATGAGCTGGAAAAACTGGATTTCAACTTGCCAAAGATTAAAACTAGACCTATATCTCTCACCATGCACTAAACTAAAATCAAAATGGATGAAAGATCTAAATATTAAAATAGAAACTCTGAACCAGTTGGAACAGAGGTTTGGAAGAACTCTTGAAGACATTGGTATAAGAAAAGATTTTATGAATGAAATTTCAGTTGCCCATGAAATAGCAAAAACAATCAACAAGTGTGATCTCTTCTTATTAAAAAGCTTCTGTACAGCAAGAGAAGCCACCAACAATGTGAAGAGACAACTTACAATGGGGACAAATTTTCACCTGCTGTTCCTCAACAAAGGTCTACTATATAGAATCTATAAAGAACTTAAGAAAATCGGACCTCCAAAATTTAAAGACCCAATCCAACGATGGGCATCTGAAATGAACAGACATTTCTCAGACAATGAAATGGAAATAGCAAATAAACACATGAAAAAATGTTCAACATCACTGGACATTTGAGAGATGCAAATGAAAACAACACTAAGATTCCACTTTACCCCAGAAAGAATAGCTGCTATCATGAAATCAACCAATAACAAATCCTGGCCTTGGCTATGGGGCAAGAGGAATCCTGCTCCAGTGCTGGAGGGAGTGTAGACTGGTGCAACCACGGTGGAAATCAGTATAGAAGTACCTCAAAGTACTAGGACTGGAAATCTCATTTGATCCAGCTATTCCCCTGCTGGATATCTTCCCCAAAGAAATAAAAGAACCATATCACAGTGATATATGTGCACCCATGTTCATAGCAGCACAATCCATGATAGATAAAACTTGGAAGCAACCCAATTTCCCATCAACTGGAGAATGGAGAAAGAAATTTTTTTTATAAAATGGAGTATTATTCAGCCATAAAGAATGAGAAACTAGAGACATTTATAGATAAATGGATGCATATTTAGACAATAATCTTAAGTGAAATAAATAGGACACACATGTGGAAACACTGAATAGTTTCTCTAGTGTGAGAAACTGAAAGTGTAAATAAAGAAGGACGAAAAGGTATAATAGATAATGTGAAACTGGAAGAAAAGGAGCAAAGGGGAATGGAATTGGGAGGGGTAGGGGAAAGGAACGAAGGGAATGGAACTAATAGGAGAAAAAGAAAAAATGGAAACAAAGTTCTTCTAAATAGGGAGGGATGGAGGGGTTGAAGTTAGGGCAGGAGAATGGGAAGAAAATAAGAGTCAAGATATATTATGTAAAGGTGCAAATTTCCAATGATCAAAGTCATTATATTGTATACATAAAATGTACCAATAAAATTCATTTTTAAAAAATAATGTTCTAAAATATAAATATGGATTGATGAATCTAGAAGTTTCTCTTTTTTTGCAAAATAACATTTTTGTGTGTTCTTGAAAAATCAATAATCCCAGCTAATTTAGGAGAGTGAAAAGATCGATTGACTCTAGGAGTTCAAGGAGAGCCTGGGCAACATATCTGTACTTTATTTTTAAATAAGTAAGTGTGACAAATATTGTGAACCAAATCCTTCACAAATTTTACTGCTAAGTTGAAGGACAAAGAATTCCTCCAGTAATAATGAAATAAAATTCTTAATCTCACATCCAGTAAACTACTTGCATATGACCCCAAGTTGTGAGCATAGACTGACCTTCCACCAGTTTTTAATTTGGGAGGCCTTCTGACAGAAAAGATAGGAGAGCAGGTTATTACATCAAAATTCACTATCTACTTCACAAGTAATATTTAGCTTCATACTCCAAATACTAGATTTGGCCTTTCAAATTTGTTAGTGAGAAAGAAGGTGTAGGGAACACTGGTGGCTTTGCAGGATTTGAATGGTGAGAAAATGTTACTGGCATTAGGCAATAATGGAAGTCTAAACTCCATAATTTGGAACTGACAGAAACTACTGAGCCAGTTTTAATCTTCAGTAAAGTCATAAAAGAGTAAGCAAAATAAATTATTCTTACAGAAAACCTATAGTATTTCCTGGGAACAAAATAAAAAATAATGTGACAGAGGCAGAATAAAATCAGATAGATAGATATATATGAGTTTCATAAAGAAAAAAGAACAAAACTGTGTCCAAAACAAGAGATAATACAAACAGATGATATCTGAGGAATTATTTTAAAGCAGGAATATCTAAGGGCATCATTTTTATGGAAAAGATATAAAGCACATATGAAAGATGACATATTAACTCTATACAGCAAAAAATCCTGTCCACTTATTACTTTAAGAGTAAAAAAACCACGTGGAGTGGGGCTCCATTACACCTGTGCCCCACCCCCCAGTGACCAGTTTAGCCACGGGAGCCCCTGCAGCTCCCCCCCCCGCAACCCCCCACCACAGCCTCTGGCCTCCTGGCTGTGCTGGTACCTGGTTCCACACTACAGAGGCACAGGGGATCATAAAGGCCATTGTCCTGAGCTCCAGAAGGTAGAGCAGAAGTGAACAACAGGAAAAGGGCCTCTATCAGGCTCCTTGATAAAAACTGAAGCCCACTAGAAAACTGAAGAGAATCTCTGCAATAAAGACACCCCAGCCCATGTACTTGGTAAGTTGGAGGGATCATAACCTCCCATCGGAACCTGGACTGTCTTCAGGGGAAGAGCAGCTGAAACCTGCAGTAGAATCTTGCAGAGTTCAACCCTGCTCGGGGACAGGGAGCTCAACTTGGGATTTGGCAGCCAGAAATCTGCCTGAATCTCACAGGTCTGCTACTGGCTTGCTGAGACTCATTGACTTGTATATGCACACGGCTGCCAATGTTGTCTATTGTGACAGCAGGGACATACCCTGAAGGAGTACCCTTCACTTTTATCTTTTATTTGTTATTTTCAAAATTACCACTTTTTTTGCTCTTATTTTTAATTTTTTTCTTCTATTTCTACTCTTTTAGAATTTTTGTTTTACTCTTTTTCTTTCTTTTCTCTTTTCTTTCTCTTTCTCTCTGCCTCACTCCCTTGCTGTCCCACATTGCTCTTCATCTCCCTTTGTGTTCCTGCTCTGGCCCTAATTCATATTTCTTCTTTATTTTTCTTTTCTTCCCCTGCTCAGGGACAGGGAGCTCAGCTTGGGACTTGGCAGCCAGAAATCTGCCTGAATCTCATGGGTCTGCTACTGGCTTGCTGAGACTCATTGACTTATATCTGCACATTGCTGCCCACATTGTCTATTGTGACAACAGAGACATACCCTGAAGGAGGCCCTTCATTTTTATTTTTTATTTGTTATTTGCAAAATTATTTTTTGCTTTTTTTAAATTTTTATTTCTTTCTACTCTTTTCAAATTTTTCTTTTTTCTTCTTTTTTTTCTTTTCTCTTTTTTCTCTATCTCACTATCTCATTTTCTCACTGTCCCATATTGTTCTTCACCTCCCTTTTTGTTGCTGTTCTGGCCCTAATTTGGATTTCTCCTCTATTTTTTTTTCTTCTTCTCTCTTTTTCCTTCTCTTGATTATCATTAGTTTTAAAAGACAGTAAATACAGTTTCTAGCCTCCCTATTGCTGTTATGTTGTTCTGTTCTCATCTTTGTTCATTCTTTCTGTCTTTTCCTCTTATCTTCAACAGTTTCCTAGAGTCTGTGTGATCTTCCTGTGTCCTCTGGCCTCATTGTGAACCTTTCCCTGTCTTTTTACCTATCTATCCCTCCCTCCCCAACTCCTTCTAACTCCCCATCCTGAAGGGTAAAGTTGCTTTATTGAAGAGTTTATTCACTATAAACATATGTTGTGCTGGTCCTCAATTTTGATTTAATTCACACAGTTAAAGGTGATAGATTAATAACTATCACAAATTTCATTTTCTAAGATCTACTTCATGGTATGGTGTGGCTGATTGTATCACTTGGGCTAAGGTATTGTGATTGATCTAATCAGTTGTCCTTCCTGGTATAATGAAAATGAGATAGCCTCAGAGTCATTAGAGACTCAAAACCTAGAGACTCAAAACCTAAAGACCAGCTATATCTGGAAGACACCTCTGAGAAGCAATCATTCCAAAAGGGTTCTAAATACATCAACAAAGATACTTAAAATAAGCAACTTCAAAGTATCAACCCAGGAATTAAATGAAGGACAGTACCAAAAACAAAAATGAGAAGGCATTTAAGCAAGTCACAAACCCAGACCTCCACTGCACCAAAGGCAAATTTTGGAGGAAACAAAGTGAAAAATCTGATAATCAACCACCTGGACACCCTGAACTGATAGCACAGGAAGTAACAAAACAGATGAACGAGGCTCTAGAAAAATTCAATACAGAAATAACTTCCCAGACAACTACAGAGATGGTGAGCAGAGTGAAAGACATGATTAGAGGCTCTAGAAAAGAAACAAATTAAAAAAAAAAAAAAAAGATAAGCTCAGAACCATGCTGGAAGCCATGAATGCACAGCATAAAAAAGAAATGGAAACCATGATTGCCGAAGATAGGAAAGAAATGGAATCCATGAAACAGATTCAAACAGATATCCAAGAGATTAAAAACTCCATTGAAAAATTCACAGCAGATTAAGCAAATGTGAAGATAGAATACCAGATATAGAAGACAAGATTGTGGTTAGTGACCATGAAAACAGAGATTTCTTCAAAATACTAAGGGACCATAACAAATCAATCCAGCAGCTGCTAGATGGTGTGAAGAATAACATAAGATGGATAGGAGTCCACGAAAAAGCAGAAGAAAGTACAAATGACAGAAAAAAATTGTTTGCAAAATTAATAGTAGAAACCTTCCCAGACAGAGGTAGAGAATTGGGCATACAGAGAAGTGAGGCATATAGAACTCCAACTAGCCAGGATCAAAAAAAAAAAAAAATGTACACCTAGACATATAATAGTCAAGATCCCAGACACCCAACAGAAGAAAAAAATCCTACAAGCATTTGGAGAAAAGAAACAATCACTAAAAAAGGAAAGCCCTTCAGAATCACAGCAGACTTCTTAACACAAACACTAAAGTCAAGAAGAGCCTGGAGTGAGGTCTTTCAAGCTCTAAAAGAAAATAACTTCCAACCTAGACTGTTATATCCTGCAAAATTATCTTTCAAAATTGAGGAAATTAGATACTTCCATGGCAAAGAACACCTGAGAAATTTCATGAACACCAAACCAGCATTCTAACAATTCTAAACAATATCCTAGAAAAAGACAATGAAAGTCCCAACTCCATGAGGAATAACAGATTGAAGCCACCAGCCAGGGCAAGAAACTAAAAGGAAAGGGGGAAAAATAAGAAATAAAAGAGCCAACAACAGTAAAACATCATGACAAGGATGAGTCAATATCTATCAATTATAACCATCAATGTTAATGGCCTCAATTCCCAAATCAAAAGAAATACACTAGCACAATGGAACAAGAATCAAAATCCAACAAAATGCTGTATATAAAAAACATGCCTAGTTCAAAACGAAATTCATAGACTGAAAGTAAAAGAGTCAAAAACATTTCTCCACATGACAGCAACCCGGAAAAAAGCAGGAGTAGCAATCTTATTTTCAGACAAAGTAGATTTCAAACCAAAATTAATTAACAGAGACAAAGATGGTCGCTACATCCTTGTGAAAGGAAGAATCCAAGAGGAAGAGATGACAATCATAAATATATATGCACAAAATATGAATGCCCCCAACTATACAAAACAAATATTGAATAAAAGCAAATAAGCACTAATGCAATTGTAGAGGGAGACTTCAATAACCCACTGTCACAAACAGATCCACCTAGACAAAAAATCAACAAGAGAATTCAAGAACCGAACAAAGATTTTAGACTCAATTGATGTCTACAGAATGTTCCACCCCAGAAAATCAGAATATACATTCTTTTTAGCTACTCACAGGCAGCTCACCAAAATAGACCACATGCTAGCTCAGAGGGCATGTTTAAGTAAATGAAAAGAATTGAAGTTACCCTGTGTATATTATCAGACCATAGTGCAATAAAATTGGAGATTAATAGCATAAGAAACCACAAAACCCCCACAAATACATGGAAATTGAATAATACTCTCCTGAACAACCAATGGGTCACAGAGGAAATTAAAGAAGAAATTAGACAGTTTCTACAAGTAAATGATAATGACATGTTAAATTCATAGCTGTAAATGTCCATATTAGGAAAACGGAGAGAGTTCAAATAAACAACCTAATGCTGAACCTCAAGCTCCTAGAAAAATAAGAGCATGGCAAACCCAAAGCTCTTATAAAATAAGAAATTATAAAGATCAGATCAGAAATCAATGCAAGGGAGACAAAGAGAACAATACAATAAATGAATGAATCAGAGTGGGGGTTTTTTGGGGGGTTTTTTGTTGTTGTTTTTTTTGGTACTGGGGATCGAACTCGGATCTTTGCGCTTGCGAGGCAGGCGGCAGAACCGCTGAGCTAAATCCCCGGCCCCTCAGAGTGGGTTTTTTAAAGAATAAATAAAATCAATAAACCTTTAGCCAACCTTATTAAAAAAAGGGAAAGAAAAGGTTCAAATCCATGCAATTAAAAACAAAAAAGTTGAAGTCACAACAGATCCACCAGAAATCCAGAAGATCATCAATACCTACTTCAAGAACCTGTACTCTAGTAAAATGGAAAACACAGAAGAAATGGACAGATTCCTAGATACATATGAATTGCCAAAGTTAAATGAAGAAGATATAGAAATTCTAAACACCCCAATTATGATGAGTGAAATTGAAAACATAAATAAAAATTTATCAACAAAGAAAAGCCCAGGTCCTCATTGCTTCACTGCTGAATTCTACCAGACATTTAAAGAAGAACTATTGCTATTACTCTTTAAACTCATCAATGAAATTGAAAGGGAAACAATACTACCAGGTTAATTCTTGGAAGCAAGTGTTACTTTGATTCCAAAACCAGGGAAAGACCCAACCCAAAAAGAGAACTATAGGCAAATCGCCCTAATGAACATAGATGCAAAAATCCTCAACAAGGTACTAGCAAACAGAATACAAAGAGTCATCGAGAAGATCATGCACACTGACCAACTCGGATTTATCCCAGGAATGCAAGGATGCTTCCACATACATAAATCAAAAAATGTAATACATTATATCAACAGAGCCAAGGACAAAAACTATATGATCGTCTTAATAGATGCAGAAAACCATTCTACAAAATCCAACACCCATTCATTATAAAAAGCTACAGAAAATTGGAATAGAACGTCTTTATATTATCCTGATTAAGGCTATCTATGAAAAACCAACAGCCAACATCATACTAAATGGACAAAAAATGAAAACCTTCAGGCTAAAATCATAAATAAGAAAAGGATGCCCACTATCACCTCTCCTGTTCAATATAGTTCTGGAAACATTAGCTACAGCAATTAGAAAAGAGAAAGAGATAAAAGGAATAAAGATAGAAAAGGAAGAAGTTAAAATGTCATTATTTGCTGACGATATGATACTGTACGTAAAAGACCCAAAAAACTCTGACAAAAGACTTCCAGAATCAATTGACAGATTCAGTAGAGTAGCTGGATGAGGTCAACACTCAAAAAGCAATAGCCTTTTTGTACACAAATAACAGACTCACTGAGAGAGAAATTAGGGAAACAATTCCTTCTACAATAGCATCCAAAAAAA
>NW_004624815.1:6568126-6590716 GCF_000247695.1 Heterocephalus glaber
AGGCATAGTTTGTAATAGCTAAAGTTTGGAAACAACCCAAGTGCCCATCAACTGGAAATTGGATAAAGAAGATGTGATTTTTTTATAAAATAGAGTACTACTCAGCCATAAAGAATGACAAACTGGAAACATTTATTGCTAAATGGGTGCATATTGAGGCCATGCTCTTTTATTTTTTTATATACCGCGGAATAAATAGGACACACGTGTAAATACCGAATAGTTTCTCGGCTGTGAGAAACTGAAAGTGTAAATAAGGATTAAAATTATTAATACAAATAAGTGATAATTTGAAATACCCCAAAGGGGTAAGTGAAGTGGGAGGGGAAGGGAAAAGGAAAGAAGGGAAAAGAAAAATTTTGAGCAAAGGTAAAAATGGAAACAAAATCTTTGTAAATAGGGAAGGGTGGAGGGGGTGAAGGGAGGACAGGGTATGGGGAAAATACAAGAACCAAGATACATCATGTGCAAGTACCTAAAATCACCCAATGATAATTGTAAATGTATTGTATACTCTATCACCTATCTCAAGTCAACTAAATCTATCAGTGTTGGGTGAGTATGGAAATGTCTTAAGCGAACAAACCTATACTTTATCTTACCATTCTAATCCTTAAACTACATTCAAGCCTTTTACTTCTGGTGTCTTCCAAACACCAGAAGATCTGGTATCTAAAGATTTGGTATTTTTCACAAACTGGTATCTTCACTTCGCTCACTATGTGTGAAAAGCTAGCCTTACATTAAAGAAGTAGGTTTCTAATGGCAACCATTACTTCACCTTGGAGTTTCAGGAAATCTACATTTCTCTGTGTGCACCATGCATATGATAGAAGATGATACTCTAAAACTAACCATCATTCTCATCTTTCTTAAAAATCTTCTATATCACAAGGAAACACTGAGGATAAGTGAGAAAGTAGATTCTTTCTCCAAGCAGAAAGTTATAGTAGTAGTCTTCTTAAGAATAAAAAGGAGAACTTTGTTACACTATTTCTATAGTTTCCTCTTTTCTCTCATTTCTCCTTTTCCTACACCAGCATTCTCTTAAGATAATGACCTTAAAGTGAGCAATTTTATTTTCTGGATTCCTGTACAGAGCATGAACTCTACTGATATCAATCAATTGTAGTCTGCTTTTTTGAATGAACATTAGAGTGTCATTCTCAAACAAGCAAAAGTAGATACAACCAATCTCTCTGTTCCTTGTCTTTACTAGGTATATTATCTGCCCCATCATTGTTTTATTTCACATAAACATCCCTCCCTAAATCCAGCCTAAATCACCACCATTCATCATTTCTCCTACTTTAATGTTTCTGGCTTCTGTTAATACCATCTCTTATCTTGTTTAGACCCTTATTATTTCTTTTCCAATTTATTACCATAGCTACAAATATGAAGAATTGCTACTGCATTTTCATTCCTTTTTGCAAGAATTATCTTTTAAAACCCCAAACTGATCATGTCATTCTCCTACTTACAATCCTCTAATGGCTTATCACTGGTATAAGATAAAGCCCAATGTCATCAGAATGTGAAAACTCTTCAAAATCTGGCAAGACTCTGACTCACTTTCAGCTACATTTTATGGCAACTAAATACTAGCTACACCTATCATTCCTCCTGTATATTGGCATCCCCAGAAGAAGACACTGGAACAGGATTAGGAGACAACTTATTTGGAAGGTGATCCCAGAAAGCACCAGGATGGAAGTATAAACTAAGAAAGTCAAAATAAGAAAGTCTATTGGTATATGTTTATATGAAGTAAGTTTTGCAGGCTCAGATGCATACAATTCATTCCCCTGCCAACACTGAATTATCATAAGGAACATATTTCATACTTACCCACCCAAACACCAAGGACATTTGAATATTTGTTTTTAAATTCCCATTCATTTCACTTTGAATTCAGCTCCAGAACACATTCACACCCTGACACTTTCAGACTGAAAGCTGAGCAGATAGTCATGTTTAGAGAGGCCCTTGAGCCGTCAGGATGAGTAGGGATAGGCTACACCCCTAGAGTATCTGCTAGCACACAAATCTGCAAACATGCCAAGTTCCTTCCATCTCTATCACTTTAATATCTGTTTTCTATACTGTTATTTCTACTTGAAGTGTCTTTACCTCATTTTTGGTGGTGGGAGGGGAGTCCCCATCCTTTGAAACTTCCCCACATATACCAAGTTGATTGGCCCCTCTGCCTCTGGGCTTCATAACATACACTTTCATATGCAGTGGCTTTACTTTCATCCCCTCCCTGCTCAGTGTAAATAACTCAAAATACATAACTCTAGTTTATCTTTCTATCCTCATTATCTGCCCAACCTCAAGTGCCCAATATATATTGTTATTTGTAAATACTTTAAATTAAAGACACCCAAAAAATTTATCCACACTTTTTTCTTAGTAAGTATAGTATTTATTGAGGATTTAATTTTTAACAGAGAATAGTGACTACCATATTTTAATGTATTTATTGATATACATACAGATCTACATTTCCCTTAAAATCACAAATGTGCAGTTATATTTATATATTTTTTTTTAAAAATTGAGATACAAAAATCTTGAAATATTTAATATATATCTTAGATATATATTTCCATAAATATCCATAAATATCTATTACCCTGTTCAAATCAGGGTAAATATTCAAACTCCTTTCTCATCTTTTTTTTTAACAAATGTAGTATAATTACTGTTTTCTATACTCACCCTACTGTGTAGTATAATATCAGAAATTATTTATCCTGTGACTTAATACCCATGGACCATCCTTTCCCCTTTCCCTACTCTTTATTCCTTCTAGCTTCTCAAAACCACTATTCTATCAATAACATCAAAATGGCCGTACTTCCAAACCTGTTATACAGATTCAGTGCAGTCTCAATTGAATACCAACAGCATACTTTACAAAGCTAGAGAAAACAATCCTAAAATTCATATGGACCCAGAAGAGACCCACAATAGCAAAAGCAGTTCTTGGGCAATAAAAGCAAAGCAAGAGGTATAGCAATACCTGACTTCAAGCTATACTAGAAAGAAATAGTGATAAAAACAGCATGGTACTGGAACAAAAAAATATGCGTGGATCAATGCAACAGAATTGAGGATACAGACACCTCCCCAGACATTTCAACTATTTGATCTTTGACAAAATGGATAGAAGCACATATTGGAAGAAAGATAACTTATTAAAAAAGTGATGTTGAGAAAACTGGTTGTTTGCAGAAGATTGAAACTGGGCCCTTATCTTTCACTATATACTAAACTAAAACCAACATGGATCAAAGAATGGACACTTCACAGAGAAAGAAATACAAATGACCAACACATGTAAGACAAGATATTCAACACATCTGTTCATTGAAGAAATGCAAATTGTTCATTGAAGAAATGCAAATTAAAACAATGCCATCTTACTCCAGAAAGAATGGCAATCATTAAGAAATCAAGCAAAAACAAATGCTGGTGTGGCTATGGTCAAAAAGGAACCCTCCTTCTTAGTTAGTGGGAATGTAAACTAGTACAACTATTATGGAAATCAGTATGGAGATTTCTCAAAGAAATGAAATTAGAAATTCTATATGACCCAGCTCTTGCTAAGTGTGTTCCCCAAAGAGCTTAAGTCATCATAATGCAGTGATACATACACATACCACTGTCTATAGCAGCATAATTCATAATAGCTAAATCCTGGAAGCAGCCTATATACCCATCAATAGACAATTGGATTAAAAAATGTGGCATCTATTTATAATGGAATTCTACTTGGCTACAAAGAATGACAAGATTGAGACATTTGTAGAAAAATGGATGCACCTGGAAAATATAATTTTGAGTGAAATATAACAGACACACAAGCTTAAGTACCACGTGGTATTTCTCATTTGAGTGAGGCAAAGTACAAAGAAAATGATACAGGATGGATAGAAAGGTATAAGGGGTTAGATCTCATGTAATAGGGAAGTGGTCCAAGGGATGGAGGGCAAAGGGTAAGGAAGAGAGGAAGGAGAAATAATAAGAATAAATATATGGCATGTTCAGAGATGTAATAACCCCAATTAATGTAAAAATTATAGGCCCTATCATGAGCTTAGACAAATAATATCAAAAGGAATGAAAAATGGGATGGGGTACTGGAGGAAGGGGTAGGGGAGGGAAAGGAGAGAGGAAGGGTATTAAAAAAGAGAGAAAGAAACATAAAATACATAAACTCCAAACATGTACAAATAAAATTTAAAAATTTAAAAATTCAACTTTTTCAGGTTCCACATATTATTTAGAAAATGCAATATGTTTCTTCCTGTGCTTACACTTTCTGGTAGTTGATGTTTTGTGATTTTACTACAAAATTCTCATGGGTTATTGTTTTTCTGTTTTATACTATATCTTAATATTTGCTAAAACTTTTAACTGAGGCTATGCCATTACATCATATACCATGATGTGGAGTTACCAAACATCATAAAATATGTGCCTGATTATCAAAAACAGTGAGTGGCTTGAGCACAGACAATGGATTTTACTCCCCTCACATTTTAGTTTTAAAAGTGATATTACTGAAGTATAGGGAAGTGACTGTCTTTTAAAAACAGAGGGAAAATGTTTCTCATGAAAATTTTCAGTCTTAATCTTTCACTATGGATCACGAGGCAGCAAACCTTTTCTGTAAAGAACCAGATAGAAAATACTTTTCATCTCTTGCAACTGTACAACTTGCTATTATAGTGTGCAAGCAAGCATACACAAAACATAAATCAACTCTGTTTCAATAAAGTTGTATTTATAAAAAACAGGGTAAGATTTCACCCACTGGACATAGTTTCCTGACCCCTAATCAACAGGATTAAAGTACTTCACTTGTACCCTTATCCTTTATGATAAAGTCTAGAGATAAAAAAAATTACAAAGCACATTATAAAACAAGATCAAATCATGATAAAACAACCATAAAAAGACAATAGAAACAAAATCACAGCTTGATAACTACAGTATTTGAATCTTAGTCACAAATGCTTACAACACAAAAATAATAAATATTTTATTTCATACATGTCTATGTGGATGCCTCTATGCTCCAGTCCTAATTCTCTTTCTCTTTAGTAACCTCACTGTCCTTCTGTGACACATATTCTAAATTATAGTGCATATTTTAATTATTTGAAACTTTTGAACATTGTCACCAAGCATAGGATTCCTAATATATCTGTTTATCTATTTGCCTTGCAATGAACTCCAACGTATCAATGAGATATAAGAAATGGAGATCACTAAAGCACAAGCCTTTGGAGAAGTCAAGTGAAAATTATAGATAGAGAAAGATATAGGGATGGATAGATAGATAGATAGATAGATAGATAGATAGATAGATAGATGTGTCCTTTGATAAGGAATGAAAATATAATGGTAGTGGCTATTTATGAACTTGTATTTTTGACAGTGGGAAGCATCTGAGCAATAGACTCAGATTTTGCTTTGCTTTGCTTTCTGTATTTTGCTTTTTTTTCAGCCTTCAAGTTTTTACTAGTTTTTCAAAATTTAAATAAATACCTAACATATTCTTAATAGTTGGGAAATGATATTTGTGAAAATGAGGATTTTATGCTTAATTTTATGTTACATTTTTTAAGAGAAAAATTAGCTTACATCAATGATAATTACCTTCTCTTCTTGTGCTTTAAAAAAAGGCATAAAATAGGCTGTTTTACATACTTTTTTTAATTTCTCATTACGTTTATTGGTACATTTTGGGTATAAAATGCAGTTACATTCCTTGTTGGGATCTTGTACCTTTAAGTGATGTATCTTAGTTCTTATTTTTTCCCCATTCCCCTGCCCTCCCTTCACCCTCTCCACCCTTCCCTATTTACAAAGACTTTGTTTTCACTTTTTTCCTTTTGAGGATATTTTTGGTTTAGAATCCATCGTTTGTTTGAAGGATGAAAAAAACTTACAGAATCTACTTAGGAATCATAAATAGAAATTATTAAATTGCTAATGAGTGAGGGGGTGTTGGCAAATTGATGCTGTAGGAAAAATTTGATAAGTTTTAAGCAATATTACCTTGAATGGATGCTAAATTTATTCCTGCAGAAGTGAATAGCATGTACCAAAATCTTCACTCTTTTGTGCAAATAGAGATTAAGTTTCAAAACACTGTTTACTTTAGGTCATTATATTTCTTTAGCCCTAAGTAATTTAAAAGATTTCCATTGTCAGAGAGCAATGTCTCATGAAATTCAAACCTATTAATCTTATATAGACTAAGAAGCAGTGATGACAATAGCAAAAACCCAAAAACTTTTAAGTGTTTTGGTAACTTCTTTTACAGATTTAGTGTGTCACAAATCATAGGACACCTTAGTTCTAATTTAGAAATCATTGAATGTTCTTTTGATTCCTTTAAGCCAAGTTATCTTGATATGTCCCTTGTTTTTCTCAGGACCTGTATACATTTAAATGAACTATCCAAAGGGGGCATAATTTTTTAAAAATGCATTACAGAACTTGAACCATTTCCCAGGTGATAAACAAGATCTGGAGGATAATCCTAAAGCCAGAAATTTCTGGAAATCTCTGTTCAGGAAAATATATGGGTTGGATTCCTCATGCTTCACACTTCTTTCTCATTAGAAATTGAACAGTCCTACCAATTTCTGAAATAAAATAAAATGGAAGTCTCAGGCAGCAGATACAATGAAGAAATTTCGAGCAACCATAACACCAAAAATACTTGACACTTTCCAGAGTCATCAATGTAAACATATTATTAATGTATATAAATATGACCTTTGGAAAGAGTGTCCTAAAATGTTTGGTTATTGCTGAGAATATATTTCCTCTATAATATAAAAGTATACTTTTCAAATATCTAAAACATTTTAAAATTTAAGAAATGAGCTGGGGATTTAGTTCAGTGATTCTGCCGCATGCCTTACAAGTGCAAGGTCCCAAGTTCAATCATCAGTACCAAAAAAAAAAATTTGGAAATCAACTATTGGGGCAGGGATTTAGCTCAGTGGTTCCACTGCCTGCCTTGCAACTACAAGGTCCTAAGTTTGATCTCTGGTACCGCCCCCCCCAAAAAAAGATTTAAGTGATGAAAAAGTTTTAGTAGTATCATGATCAAGTGGAAGACAAAGCTTTGATTGTGATTTACTTGGCAAGATATGGCCAGAAAAAAAAATAATAAGTAGTGTTAAGAAAGGATAACTGTGATAAACTCAGATTTTTCTTAACATTATTTAGTAAGTGGTAAGACTATTTTTCTCTCTTGCTATCAGGTTATCATCTCTAGTGATATTTTGCTTGAAAACTCTGGATGAACTTATTTCCCAAATTTATCCACACCTCTTACAATGATTTTGCACAAACTGTTATCAAGAATAATATTCCCATTCCTAGCTTTTGGCTGCTTTGACTTGCCTGCACTAGTTGAGTGTAGCAAAATTTATGTGTCATTCCTGATTCTAGGCCTTAAAGGGTCTTGTGCACATCTATATACTCTTTTAGAAGTCTAATCAGCTGCTTTTTAAAAACTTGGTAGTTTCCTAAATGATGATAGACATGAGCATTTATTGTTTTGGTTGCACTGTGTCAATCCATAAACAAGCACCTGAAATGTAAGGTCAGCCAGGCTGCCAGCAAAACACAATGACGTGGCTAAGCCCAGGTGAGACCAGAGTAGTAGATCCATCTATCCAACTCTCACTCATGAACAAAAATGAATATTTGTACTTTTAAAATCACTAATTGAGGTGTTGGCTAGTTATATAGTAGAAGAAAACTCTTAGGCCATTTCTTTATCTTATTTTCTCATTTTTCTAATTTAATCAGATCTAGTTTAATATCTAATTTCACTGTGACTTAAAATATATTGAATAAAATTGGAGAAAGTTCCAATGAAGATATTTATGCTCTAATTGATCACTTAGAGCATAGTTTTAAGGTATCTTAGTGCTAGAGCATAGTAAAAATGTTATAAGAAAGCTCTAATGTAGCTCCTTCTAGATCTGGATGTAGACTAGAGTAGAAGAGATAATAGAGTATAGGGTAACATATCTCTGTATTGCCTTCCTTCATTTCTAGAGTGTAGTAGAATAGGGAAAAGAAGTGTGGAATTTTAAAACTTCTATCTCTTCTCTGTGCTAAAAATGGAGCTCCAAAGTAAATGGTTTTTTGTATATCCATACTTTATAAGGCTGTGGAAACCAAGTGCAAAAAGCATAAAGAAATGATAATACAATCTTGGAGTGTGTCAAATACTTTTTTTTCTAAATTGCCTTACTTAATGCTCATTGCTAGTCTTACTTTAAGGAAATAGATGTTGAAGGTGACATCATTAACAATAGATGGAAAATCTTACATAAACCTGGGAGAAAATTTGGGGGATGGTCCCAATTTCCACTTATTTGGGCAACTGCAGGAGTTCATATATGCTAAGAGAAGAAGCATTGAGGCAAATATTACATTATTATTCTCAGTTTGCCTGGAAACTGAGAGTCAAGGAGGTTAATCAACTTACTAAAAGTTCCTTACCTCAAAGATTTCAGATACCATACTCAAAACAATGTCTTAAATTTGAAAACGAAGTTTCTCAGAAAACAGACCTTTAGGTTTAGTTTAGAATATCATTTTTGTCCACCTAATTCTTTGTACCTAATCTAAAACTTCACTAAAAATAGGAATGTTTTTGTCATTTTATTCTCAACCTGTTTTGCATGGGAAAATGGCACAGATAGCTAGTATCCTTGCTACACAGATCATCCAAAAAGTTGCAATCATAAGCAATTTTTTCCTGAGAGGAATAACAGAAGGGATTGCTAGTAGAATTTGGAATTGAAATTGTACTCTTTTATACCAATGCTGGTACAGTCTCTCAAAAAAAAAAAAAAAAAAAAAAAAAAGATTTTTAAATTTGCAGCTTGACTTGCATGAGTCATGTCATTCCTCAAACCTCTGGCTCTTATTTTGCATAATCCTTTATAAAATATGTCTGCTGCCTTCTATGTTCAGTTAATTACTCCTAAATTATAACAAGAAAAAAGTCCTTGTTATTGGCTTAGCATAATCCTTTGTAAGTTTTAGATTTAGCTTATTTTATTATAATTTTGAGGAAAAATTAAAAACTGATTTTCATTTTCTTGACTTGAGATTGAGAAATAAAAACTGGATTGGAGGTCAGGGATTTAGTTCAGTGGCACTGTGCCTGCCTGGTAAGCGCAAGGTCCTGAGTTCAATCCCGGTACCAAAAAATAAATAAAATAAAAAATAAAAAATAAAAATAATTTTAAAAACTGGATTGGGTTGCATATGCATTTCCTTGCAAATTGATATATATTGTTGCATGTTGCATGCTGCTCATACTTTTTGATAGTTTTGCTATGTTTTTATAAGCTGTATATTTAACTGAATTTATATTCGTTTCTAACTTTCACCTTACATGCTAAAATTATCACTTGTTTTAAAATACCGAGTTACTTGCTAAAAAAAATTCTGTGTAATAGAGACCAGAAAAATGATAGAAATTAGTTACTTAAAAAGACAATGCTGAAGTTTTAATATTTTTTTTTCATTTTTCCAAAGCATCTCTAAAGAGGTATTTATTGAGCATGAATTACATTCAAGAGGCTTTCAGGGATGCAAGGGCAGTAAGACACCTCCACAAAGAGCTAAAAACCTTAGAGGACAAATCCACAGATAACAGTAAGATGAGAAGGAAAGCTAAAAGTTCCATCAGAAGGGACAAAGAAAGATCTATGAATCAGTTATCCATCCAGTAATACTGTGTATTGCTACATGATTTAATTTCTTGCTGTGTTGACTATAGAACCACCCCATGAGTGTTTTATCAGTAGTGTACACAAAAAACATATAATGGAGTTTTGAAATTTGCCTGCAACTTATCTCTGAAAATATGGTGTTTCCAGGGAAAATTGTATTATAAGCATTCATTTCAAAACTCTACTGGAGCAAGTAGAACTCACAAAACAGTAGAAGAGATAAATGATATATAAGTATAAGAAACCTTATTATTGCCTTCTTTCCATGTTTAAAGACTAGTGGACAGGTAGAAAAAAAAAAAAAGAAGGTTGAAATTCCAAACTTCCGTGTGTTCTCTGTGCTTGAAAAGCTGAGGCTCAGATTAAGTGATTTTTCACACGTCCATTCTCTGCAAAACCATGGAACTAAGTGCGATTAGCATAAAAAAGGAGCTTGATGAATCCTTTCTCCAGAAACACAACAAAATGGAATCAAATTGCCACAACCATTTTAAGCCTTTGGAAATCCAGCAAAGCCATAGAACAAATTGAGAAGCACTTATCCAAGAAAAACTACTAAAGCTTTGACAAAAATAGTGACAATCTGTAGTCTTCTTAGAGTATACTTTTCTGATAACCTTGCTCCAGGTTGGTCACTACAGTTGTGCTACAATGACAGACAGGGCTTAATAGCCAGCAGCTTCACCACCAATGCCCCTTCCTAGATTTGGAACAAAAAGTGGAGAAACTCTACACCCAGACCTATAGTCATAATCAGCAGCAATCTCAGCAACAGACAGACAAAAAAAGACCAACTCCATGGCTAACAAGAGGTTGCAGCCCTGTGGAGGGGGCAAACAATGGAATGAGAGACAAGCCAGATACTCAATAGGGAGATTCACATACACAATTTAAAAAAAACCAAAAACTTGTATCCAGATGTATAAAGAACTCTTACAACTACATTATTAGAGGATAGGCCAATTTAAAAATAGGAGAAGACCTGATTGATACTTCACCAAGAAGGTCAGCATTACTAGTTGCTAAGGAAATGTAAATTAAAATAAGATGCCATGCCACAGCCATCAGAATGGCTGTAAGCAAAAACATGTACTACAATAGTCATTAGTGAAGATGAAGAGAAACTGACACCTTTGTGTTTTTGGTAACAATGTCAAATATTGCAACACTTTTAAAAAAATTTGACAGTGTGGCAGACATCTTTGCCTAGTATTTGTTTCTTTTGTAATCACATGCCTTAAAATTGGCATAGCATGTTTCTTGTTCTAACCAGTGGAATGTGGTGCAGAAAGTTTGCTTCTGTGATTACATTTCATGATATTGTAACATCTGTCTCGCCTGGTAGATTCTCTCCATTGCTGACTTGATGAAGGAAGCTGCCATGTTGCAAGTTGCTCTATAGAGAGGCTCACAAGTCATGGAAGGAAGGGTAAAATGAGGGTAGCCTCTGACCCTTAGACAGCAGGAAACTAAGGCTATCATCAATCCAACAGTTCATAAGGAACTAAATTCTGCCAACAACCACATAAACTTAGATGTAGATTTTTTTCCCCAGCTGAAATTTCATAAAAAACCACAGTGCAGCCAACATGCTATCTTGTGAAAAACCCTGTACCAGAGGACCCAACTAAACCATGTTCTGACTTCTGACCCATGGAGACTACGAGAAAAAGGACATTTATTATTTTAAACCACAAAATTTTTAGTTATCTGTTACAAAACAAATGATAATTAGTAAAAGTAGTTTCTTTAAGAGCTAAGCATGAATTTACCATACAATCTAAAAATTCTAAATCCTAAGAAAGTAAAACTTATCCACACAAATACTGAAACACAAATTGTAATAGCAGCATTATTTTAATAGTTCAAAATTATAAAGTATAATCAACTGGTGAATAGATAAATAAAATAAAATGTGGTCTATCCATTCTTTCTAATATAATTCAATAATTAAAATGAACTGTGCCACACCATGAATCAATCTCAAAAACGTTGTGCTAAATGAAGGCACTATAGGCAAAGACAATGCAAAGACAACGCATGATTCCCTTTAGATGAAATTTCAAGAGAAATTCTGAAGAAGAGAAAGGTAAATTTTAGTGGTCTACCTAGTTGTATAAATTACTAAAACCATTGAATTGTGCACTTAGAGTGAGTGAAACTAATTATATACTTAATATAAATAAATTTTATTTCTATTCTGTACTTTCAAAATCTGATAGAAATCCTTCCTTAGGAAGCCTTATGCTCACTCTCTATTCATCATGTCTCTAATGTAGCTCCAAATGGAACTGACAAAGAACCGTCATCATGTTTAAAAAAAGAACTTCCCAAAACAAAGCAGACTCCTCCTGCACTTGGGCTTCTTTGAGCAGAAAAAAGGAAGAAGACCATGCTAATTCTGCTGTTCACTTTGATAGAAAACAGGAATTTGTGAGCTGGATCTCAGAGGACAGACAGGATTGATAGCACCTGGAAGGAAGAGTGTTCTGAACAAAAAGAAGGAAAGACAGGAAAAGACAAAATATAATTGGAGAAGAGCAAGTAGCTTATTTTAACTAAAATGTTGCAAAAGGTGAAAAATTTATAGTTAAAAACAATAGGCCTCTTAACATAGGTTAGTTCTTCCAGGTGGGAATTTTGTGATCATCATTATCATTTTATTTCTCATTCAATAAACATTTACTAGGAACTTGCCCCACAAAATATAAAATCACAGGTTTAAAACAGGAGCATATATGTTATCTAGACCAGGCATAAACTTATTAAAAGGATAAAATTATAAGAGAATGAATTATTTTAAATAATGCCTGCTGTTTTCTTTTCCCCTTTCTTCTTACATAAACAAAATGATGAAAGAAATTCAAACTGTCCTCTCTCTGCTTTAAAAAACCTTTTCCCAGAAACCAAAGGAACAAAAGAAGTTTCATAGTAACTCCAATAAGGTCCTTTTTTGGAAATATAGTCGTGCTATAAGGTCAGAGATTCTAGTTCTAATTACTAACTTTGCCAAACTGTATTCCTAAAGTGCTTTCTCAGAAGTAGTGTTAATGGTTGGAAAAATATATACTTCAACTCCAGTAACAAAGCCCCATAGAAGGCATCCTATGCTTTATAGAGAAACAAAAACCATATTTTTCAAAAAGCTCAGGTGAAAAGATGATGTCTATAATTCATCATTAAAGAGGGAATAGATTACTGTGCTTTTTTCTTCTTCACAAGAAGAAATGAGTGACTTTCTTTGGTACTATAATCCAATTGCTGTCATAAAGGCCATGCAATAATATCTTTTTTCTTATATCTTAACGTTGGTGAAATAAGGGCAAGAGGTCTGCTCTGACCAGTGTTTCATTGCTTTCCATTAGCAATTTACACACAAAACCCATGATTTTAGCAATGCATAAATTCTTTCAGAAATTTATCGCTATTTGGAAAGTTAATTTCAAAGTAATCCAAGCATTCAGGAGGCTAATTCAGGATTGCTGTGAGTGTAAGGCAAGCCTGGTTTACATAGTGAGTTTGAGGCCAGCTTTAACTACATAACAAGTCCTTGTTTCAAAACAACAACAACAACAAAATCCTAAGAAAAATCTGAATTCAAAGGAGAAAGCAACTACAATCTCTGAGGATAGCTACCCTTTGACTTCTAAATTGTAGTACAGAGATGCATGTAGGTATTAAAACTGCTTGAAATGCACAATTCAAAATGAAGAGTCACAAGGAAGTAATTAGAGCTTTAAGTGAAGCCTTCAACGATTTTACACAACTCAAAATTTCTCACCTTAACGGGATCTACACAAATATACATAAAGTCCATCTGTCTGAATATGCATTCTCCTCTGTTTGGGTTAAACCTTCATTCCAATCCTGGGTTAACTGCTTTAGGCACATTAGAAAGTTTTGTTCTGCTATGTTGGAATGTCACAGTGTGACTAACTCGAGCTGAAAATAGAGAACAATGTGAAAGCCTGTGAATGTGGCATTCAACTTGAAGGCCACATGGGGAACGATAATTCCAAGTAAGTGGAGTGCGAAGCTGGGTGTGCCCACAGACTGCTGGAATGAGATTTATTGAGTTGTGGCTCCGGAAAAAAATTTCCCAGGCATTCTTTGCTTACCAGCTCATCTTTGTTCACCTAATTTATCTCTGTGAATTAAAATTACCTAAAGTATTTCTAAAAAGGCACATTCTCTACCTTAATTCTTTTAGGTAGAAAAGTGACAGAAGATGAGTAATTTCTAGATTTTTTTTTTTTTTCCAGTACTGGCGATCGAACTCAGGACCTTGTGCTTGCCAGGCAGGTGCTGTACCACTGAGCCACACCCTGGCTTTGGATTTTTGATATTCTTATTTGGCATTGAATAAATAATGCTACCTGTCTTATTTAACATCTGAGATAAAGGAAGAGAAATCCAGATGAAGTAATTCTGAATAATGTACCAAATAGAATTATAATTCTGTCAGAATAAAAATAATCAAATATATTCTTCTAAATAGTAAAACCGCAATAATGGGGTGGGATACAAAATTTGTGCTGAAAGCCAACATTTCTTGCTGCTGAGACAGGTGCTGACAAAGATCTCCGTGAGCAGGCTCTTATCAGTCTCTTCTCAACCCCAGTTCTTGAATTTTGGACTTTCACCTTGGGCTTTGCATTGTCCAATTTTGTAAGCATCCTGTTAAGTCAGTTCACTCAAAATTCCTCACTTTCAGTATCTGTTTACCCTCAGTATCTGATTGTGTTCTTCATCCTCCACTGTCCACCAGGTGACGGCCTGCCTTCACAAAGAATAATTCAGTTAGGTCAGGTTAGCCAGAATTGTCCATTACTCCTGATGCTTCCTCTTAGTAATTTTTTACTAGCAATTCCCCCACTCTATACCTTGTTTATAAATTTCAACTTTTCATTGTTGTATTTATAGTTGAGCCCAATCTCTTTCCTGTCTTGTCAAACACCATTGCCAAACACCTACTGTAGTCATTCTGAATGAATTTCTTACCATTCTTTAGCATGTGAATGAATACCCTAAAAGCCTCCACTCAAAGCTGACTAGGATGTATCTTACACACATGTTGGAGACACACTCTAACCAGGTAACATGTTGACTGGCATGGGGTAAAGAATGGAGATAGTCCCAGTAAAATCTGCTACCTCTACTTCTTCACAGCTGTGTCCCAGAGCACCAAGGGACTCCCAGTAAAAAGACAAACTTCATCCTTGTTTTTATGAACAGAGATAAGAACATTTCATTTGCTTCCTGCAGGAGCTGAACTTCCAGAGCTGAACATCTAATCTGATGGAGAGCCATACAAAGACAATTTATCTGTTTGTTTTTTCCTTGTTTCTAAAAATGTGCCCTTCATTAGAACAGCCTCAAGGCACAAGAACAGCCATCAAACCACACTAAGAAAATATAGCAAAAACAGCAAGCTGTAATAATTAAAATATATTAACTTTCCATAGCATATTTTAACTGCATCTTAATTCATCTATCATTTAGAATGCTTAGCACTTTTAATGTATAGATAGATGTTAGCCAAACAAAACACTTAATATAGACAATATGAAAATGCCTCATTTGAGGAAATTACTGGAGCATGGCTGCTCATAAAGGGGAGAAAAGTTACTGACAGCACA
The DNA here is from genome assembly GCF_000247695.1 of Heterocephalus glaber. Next base: position 6,583,560 of record NW_004624815.1, read on the forward strand.
GCAAAACTGTCTTTATGGATCAACACCCAGGCCCTCTCAATCACTGGGGAGCAGAGCCACAATGCCCTGAGTCATAATCTTGTGTTCAGTGCCAAGGTGGAAACGAAAACTGTCATTCTTGTCTTAGCCTTATCTAAATTCCTACAAGGATAGGCTCACAAACTAGCTCTGGAAGCCAGTATCCACCTCAACATTTTTATTTTTTCACTGGTTCAACAAGTACTTACTGAACATGTATTATGTTCAAAGTTTTGAAGTATACAAAGAAAAATTGGACACAATTTCTGTCTTGAAGGAGTACTTTCCCTATGCTTATTTATAGCAAGAAGGTATTCATCCCAAACATATTCCTTTCCCCCATAATAACCTTCCAGAAGACTGTTCACTTTAATTAGAATTTGTTAAGACCACTAACACTAAAACCACTGCCCCTCAGCAGCCTCAATAATTATCTTGAATTGTGAATATCTATGTCAGCATAATATAAAAGAGGATTATCTATTGGCTAATACCTGTCTTTAGAAGAGAGAAAAGACATGTAAAATATAGACAGGGACTCCTTACAGGTTATACTAATTGAGATACAGTAAAGCTTAAGTAAAAAACTATCTTGGGTAGCTTCAGCTAGTGTACCTGCCCAGTAGGTTTATGTTACCACTAATTAATATAAGCAAATTTTTATTTTAATAATAATAATAAATATTAAAATAGACCCTAGTGATTTTACAGAATGCTTTCTTGGAAATAGAGAAAAATGCATAAAGATGTGCAAAGAAAAATAACTTAGAGAAGTTGATTATGGGGTCACATTTCTACAAATTGGAGGAACCTAACTTTGTGTCTTTTCTTTATCATCTCTGCAATACCTACTTCTTTGTAAAGCAGTCCCCAAACATTAAAACTACCTTCTTCTTTTTTTAGCTCATTGTTTCCTCTTAAAATTGGGACAACTGCTGACCCTAACTGCTGAGAAAAAAAATTTCCATAACATATTGTGACTTTTTTTAAAACTAAGGTTATAATACAAAACTTCCTTATTTGCAATTAGACTTCAATGGACAGTTGGGTTTTCTAGAATATGGGCAGTAGGAGATAGAAATAAAATTTCCAACAACAAATAGGAGAAAGCTACTTGGGAATGACTTGAAAATATTCAGGAGTTGGCCTCTGAAAACCTAACCAAAGAAGACATGTGAAAATATTGGCTAGAAGACAGGAAATGCATTTTAGAAGTTTGCTGCCATAATCTATACCTAAATCTCTAGAAATCATGTTGACAATTATAAAAGTCCAGTGAAAATTATCAGAGCCCTTCTGTTAAGGCAATTTGTATATAATTATCTCTGCTTCTTTCAGAAACTCCAGTAATAGTAAAAAAAAAGGAACTAAAATATATATCCAAAAGGAAAAAGAGTAGGCAACAGTAGATAAGAGAGGTCACCAATTTGCATGATGGAAAAGGGGCAGAGAAATGATCACTGCTTTTGGTGAAATTTTGCTGTCTGTAATTCCTTAAAGAGAAGCTGACTTACCCAACAGACACCCAGAGAAGCTCAGGATTTGGAATGAATGAACACACAGAAGCTAAAGATGACACAAAGCACTTTGGAGTTCAAAATAAGATGGGAGGAAAAAATGAAAGAGAAAGAGAAATATTTGAAGAAAATTTCTCAGAATGGAAGCACTTTAACATGTGAATTGAAAGTTTTCTCTATATTGTTGCATGGGGTATAGATCACTTATTCTCACTTGCAAATAGTATACTACCTGTACAGTTTTATTAACTTCTATGAATACATAAATTTTATTAAAATATAAGTTAATATGGAAAATTAAAAGAAAATTTAAGCAAAATTATCAAGCTCTTTTAAAGCTATTATTAATTATTGCAGCCAATGTTTGCTTTAAATAAAATGTTTGTAGGGTATACTGGAGATTGAACCCAGGGACTTCAAAATGATGTACATTCTCAACCCTTTTTATTTTTGTCCTTTTGAGACAGGATCTCACTAAGTTGCTAAATTGAAAAGGCTAGCCTCCAACTTGTGATCCTCCTGCCTCAACCTCCCAGGGTGCAAAGATTTACAAGCATATACCATCATACCAGGCTAAATAAATAGTATTTTAACAGAAATATTTGAAACTTTCTTCTGACTTTTTATCATAGGAGTTTCCATTTTAGAAAAAAAAAAGGTAAACTTCATGGTGTTATTTGTTTAGCAGTGTGCTTAGCATAAAATATTTGATATTTTGCTGCTAGTTGAAAACAATCCAGATAAGTCGATAATGAAAACATTTGAGTTGCCAGTATAGCACAAGAGGTAGGAACAGATGGAGAAAGGAGATTGCGAACTTCTTAATATTCGAAGCTCATTAAAATCTTGCCCTATCTACATTTTCAGTGTATGTTCATCTACTTAATAGATATCTTTGCTCCAGTCACACTAGATATTATTCTCAACTTTTAGTTTTGCTTCTTTCCTTCTTTCTTTCCCCATATCCTAAATGTTCTTCCCATTTTCTTGCTGCCTAGCTTACCAACTTGAATGTACCTCATGGAAAATTTCAAATGCTATTTTCCAAATGGTGACTTTTCTGCCCATCCTAACTACTGCAAACTCTTATTGTATATGTTGCCATAGGCCAGTGTTTGTTAAACTTGGCTGTCATCGAAGTTATCTGTGCATGTTTACAAAACAGACAGACTCCAAGACAGATTCCTGTTCCCAGTCAGCATTTTGGTGAAATCCATATTAAAAGGAAAAGAGATAGACAGATATACAGGAAGGCAGGCAACCTTTCTTACAGCCTCTGATGACAGTTATATTTAGGATCTAGCTATCTGTTCATTACTTAGCATAGGTAGACTACTTATAATTAATATCAACCTATGCAACTAATCATCAGCTAAACTGTACAGCCCATGAGTTCAGAGCCCATATCCTAACACAGCATTTTCTGTATAATAGCTATTTCATTAAACAATCTATTCACTGGTGATTGCTTTAAGCAAAAAAACCTGCTTCTTCTCATCGATGAACACACTTTCTGGATACAAATATAATCAAGCTTCCCAATCAGTATGGAAAGGAGTGATGACCTTCATTACTATAGAATTCCTCTGACCATTTTAATTGTTTCAGCGGGAACCAGAGAGCATAGCATATGTTTTCTATGGGGATAATAATACTTCATTTCTTCTGCATTCACCATGTGTGGAGTTCCAAAGGCAACTCTCTCAATCTTACATGTTGCTGTGTCTATACTATTTGTGTCTCTTTCCTTTATAAAAAGAACACTTCCATGATTTTGGATTCCCTTGTATTTTAGGAAGTAAAAAGAACATGAGAGCCTATGAATTTTAATATAAACACAAATGCAAATTTAAATGTTAAGTACAACTGCAAACACAGATGTAGAAATGTTTTTTCTCTTGAGAACTAATCAAAATCACCATTTTCAAATAGTGTTCTTGCTATTGTAAATCTAAGTTCTAGCTAAATGAAACATACTGGGTTGTTTCGTGCAATCCAAGGTTTGAATCACTTTTTCATTTTAATAAGAAATAACTAGCTCAAACTTGATATCAAACCCAAAATGAACATTTTTCCAGATAAGAGGAAGAATTGCTTTTAAATATGTTCCCTGGACATATTTCAAAAATAGCCCATGTTTTAAGTAGCAAGACATTAGTATGTTGAAATTGAGTAATGTTGATTCTTAATGTATTCTGAAGCCCTGTAATACTCTAATATGTTAACTACTTCCTCAGGCTTTAATCATATCTTTTTAAAAAGAAACATAGTTGAAATCAGAAACATACATAATTAGAAAAACACATACTCATTTGTGTGAATTATAGTTTTCAAAGTACAAAAATGTACAGGACAGTACTTGCTGTGCTCTGTGGCTCTTATTTTCTTATATATTTTCTTGCATTTCATGGGAGATCACAACTTTTTCTAGTGACTCATTGCATAAGATGGAAGTAATTTCTAGTGTATACATTGTAAAGTTTTCAATTTGTAAATCACCAATAATGAGGCCATGCATTAGGGACCATGTACAAAATTGGTGAGCTATAAATGATAATCAAAAAAGGAACTTAAAATTAAGCTAATCTGAGGATTTTTGAACCAGAATCCAATAAGTTTTCACAATAAAACAACAGATTACATGTTCATGTGTTAATGTGCACCCAGAAACTAGCACATGACAAGTATTAGGACATTACACAAATTTTGGGTTAAAGGAGCATCATGGGGGAAGCGTGTATATAATACCTATGTTTATTTTTTAAAGTATTTCTTTTGATGAGTTATTAATTTTAATTTTATAAGTTTTATTATATTAAACAATGTGTACTTAACAAGAAAAAATATCAAAAAATAAAGGATTACATTTTAATATTTATTGACTGTATATACAAGCATCAAAGTTTTCAATGTCAACTGATTTTTTTTGTTTACAAAGTCTAAAAAATAACAACAGAAATAAATTTCTATATAAACTACAATGAAAACACCAATAGCACTCTTCAACAAAAATGATCTTTGCTTCATTTGTCACACTCAAGCCAGTCTTCACACATGACAACTGCATGTTCCATACACAAGTCTCACTTATGCGACAGCACATGTGGTTAGCTTTCCTTTCCTTGTATGACAGGACATCCTTGTCCCTTTTCTTGTCTTCCCTTTTTTGTCAGGAGATTCTTACTATACTGTGTTATGGGGACTTATTTTCCTGAAAATAAGATATCCATAAAATGAAATATCAAATATGTAATGAGTGCTTAGAATAAACATCATCATTTTTGCATTTGCCATTTACTTGTTTACAAAACCTGAAAGATAACATCAGAAATAAATAGCTAAGAGAACTACAATGAAAATACAAACAAACTTCTACCATAAAAATAATCTTTGCTTCAACTGTGACACCCAAGGCAGTCTTCACACAGGACTTGTGCATGTGCACAAGTACTGCTTACACTGCTAACACATATGTTTTGTTTCCTGTCCATGTTTCACAGCACACTTGACATCTTTTTTGGTTTTCTTGTTGCCATAGTAGGTCTTTGTATTGTTGCACATGCCTGTTCACCTGTCAACTCACCAATGTGCTCCAGAATATTTCTGTATAGTTCCCTGAGCAGAAACATTATGAATTTCTGTTATAAATGATCTCTTATCAGTTCCAGTCCCAATCCTCTAAGAAAATTTCTCTATATTTTGCACTTGTTATTATCTTTGTAAACTATGAAGCTATTTATGTCACACATGTTTAGGATCAAGTAAAATACAACCATTGGCCAATGCTTTGCATTTTGAGTAACATCATAGTTGCTTCATGACTCCTCAACAACATCTACTATGCCTTTGGGTTTGTTGTAAAAAGTTACCATGTCTGACTTCTGTTTTGTTGAGGTTTCTCTGTCAATCTTGCCATCATGGTGCCATGTTGACATCACCAGCACCAGTTTGTTTTTCTTTGCTATGTATAAAGCCAATGTTATGTCTTTCTGAAATCCAAAGGTTGTAGTATACAATTCTATTCTGAAATTGCAACATTTCATTCGGAATTTCTGCTTTGTTCTTGCTGTAAAGTTCGCACCCTGGTCAATTTGTTCTCTGTTAGCAAATGTAACACCAATTGGAAACTGGTAAACAAATTGTTGAATGTCACATTCTGATTAGTTTGGGAGATGGGAGCAACAAGTCTGTTCACAACATCATTTGGCTTATTACTATATAAATAAAGAGTTGGTGGCTGAGTTCCAGTTTCAATTTTTAAATTGAAAGTATAATATATATAAAAAGTATAACATATTTTAAATTGAAAGTATAATATATCTTCACATCTACCAGGGAATATATTTTTATATTTGAAGGCTTTTTGGGGGAGGGTATACTACATAAAGCTATAGCAACCATGAAATGTTGCAAGATGCACATCAATGGTCTTGTATTCAGATACTGTATAAATTTCCTGATATTTAGACACAAAGCTCTCAAACAAAGAGCAGATAGCAGCCAGATGATCAGTTCTTTTTCTTTTTTGGGTAGTTTTGTCATCAAACCTCAGGCAATGTTGAAAGAAACCAAATCAGTGTCACTGTTATTCTAGAAACCTCAAATCCACATCCATCACTTCTCCATAAGTTTTTTACAATCATGAGATTACCACGAGAAAGCCCTGCTAAGTACTGCAGACCTATGAAAGCTTTAAGTTCAGCTAGGGAGGTGTCATAATAATAAATTCATTTTTTAGTATGACCATTAATGCATGTCATATGCTTTATTTGTACTTCATCATTTGGGTATTTCACATCTTGTAGCATATCACATGTTACAAAGAATTTCCAATGTTTTTTTTAATTCTTTTACTGGTACATATTAGTTATACAATATAATGACATTCATTTTTGAAAATTTGTACCTTTACATAATCTCTCCTGGTTCTTATTTTTCCCCATTCCCCTACCCTCCCTTCACCTCCTCCATCGCTCCCTATTTACAAAAACTTTGTTTCCAATTTTTCATTTTCTCATACTAATTCCATTCCCTCTTTCCTTTCCCCTACCCCTCACACTTCTCCTTTGCCCATTTTCTTCCTATTTCACATTATCTACTATACCTTTTAGTCTTTATTTACACTGTCAGTTTCTCACACAGAGAAACTACTCGGTATTTACACATGTGTGTCCTATTTATTTCATTTAAGAGTATTGGCTCAATGTGAATCCACTTAGCTATAAATGTCTCTAATTTCTCATTTTTTATGGATGAGAGGCACTCCATTTTATTTTTTAAAAATCACATTTTCTTTATCCAGTCTCCAGTTGATGGGCAATTGGGCTGCTTCCAAGTATTAGCTATTACAAATTGTGCCGGTATGAACATGGGTTCACATATATCACTGTGGTATGATTGTTTTAATTCTTTGGGGAAGATAACCATTAGGGAAATAGCTGGGTCAAATGGGACTTCCAGTCCTAGTTCTTTGAGTTATCTCCACAGTGATTTCCACAATGGTTGCACCAGTGAACACTCCCACCAACAGTGGAGCAGTGTTCCTCTTTCCCCACAGCCCTGCCAGCATTTGTTATTGGTTGATTTCATGATAGCAGCCATTCTTTCTGGGGTGAGGTGGAA
>NW_004624815.1:6599650-6629521 GCF_000247695.1 Heterocephalus glaber
GAGATACCTCAAAGAACTAGGATTAGAGGTTCCATTTGACCCAGCTATTTCCCTACCGGGTATCTTCCCCAGAAAATTTAAAGAATCATACCACAGTGATATATGTGCACCTGTGTTCATAGCAGCACAGTTTGTAATGGCTAAAACTTAGAAACAGCCCAATTGCCCATCAACTGGAGAATAGGTAAAGAAAATGTGTGGGTTTTTTTATAAAATGGAGTACTATTCAGCCATAAAGAATGAGAAATTAGAGACATTTATAGCTAAATAGAAATGTCATTTCAATAACGTATTTCAGTGTATTTTTGTACCAAGTGGCACCCTGTACTTGTTTATCAAAATCTCCTTTTGTATTTCTATAAACTCAGCTTTCTGTCATTATCTATGTCCTTTCCACAAAACACTGGCTGTATAGTTTCTTGAGGCTCCCTAAATTTTTAAAATCTACATTTATATTTTAGAAGTCATTTGGACACAACCGAAATGTTGTGGGTTGAAAAAAATGTCTGTCTGAAACAAATCAGTGAAAAATATAATCATAGAATTAACAGGATTTGGGAGTTGTACACTTCCAGGGATTCTTGTACCGAACAAAGAATTGGACAAGAAATACACAAAAGTACCAAGGTTTTGTATTTATTAAAGGTATTAAAGGTAGGAAAAGAAGCGTGATTTACAGAATGAGTGCAAGCCAATCAAAGTACCAGTAGGAAAAGAAGTATGCTCTATAGTGCGCGGAGTGGACCACTGAGAAAGACAGAACATGGTGACAAGAAGGTTAATGGCTGTGTCTTTTGTATCTTCCATTCTAACATCAGATCTGGGCCATCCTACCAAAAACCTGCTTGATGTCTCGCTAGAAGAATGGAAGATAGCATTCTTTGTTTGATCCCAGATGCAGAATTTAGGCACATGTGCCCTGCATCTCCATGATTGACAGGTCATTCTCACTTGTCTAGCTAGTTGGCCATGCCCTCATCTCTTGACTGAGTAGCAGGCAGCCTCTTCCTTAGGGAAGTATATCACATGGAAAACATCTTTTATCCATATGAATCTAGCCCTTGTGAAAAGCCATGTTCAACATATCACCCAAATGAGGATTCTAGTGGCTTTTTCAGTTTTTTCTCAGTTTATTTCTGAGGCACCAAAAGTTGCACTCTTAAGTAACAATGAACAAGTGTTTTAGAGGTATCATTATTTTTTCAGTAATCCTTCAGGAGTTGAAAGTTTTAGCTAGTTTATATTAGAAACCCAAAGATAAACCAGAGAGTCATCCAGAATCTTTATAACTTTTCATATTCCGGGATAACCTTACTTCTTCCAAAATCAAATGACCCTCATCTACCCCTTAACCAAGTTCACTCTGGTGTATTTATGACATATTTAAATGTTTAAGCTCAAAATGATTGAATTTCAGAATAATATAAGAAAACAATAAGCCTCCAAAATCATTGAATACCAACAATCAAAATCTTCAACATAGACAGGAAGGAGATAACATCCAAATGCTATATTTAGAATCAGTAGAATCTGGTAGTTTTTGTACCAGTCTCCTCTTCTCTGGCAATTGCTTTGTGTGCTATTGGAGAAATAAACACTCTCTTCCTGAACATACTAGCCTTCAAAGTTTGGAAATAAATGAACATTTTTTTTCTAAATGTAATGACATTTTCCCCAGTAAATGTTCTAATTAAATATCTTGAGGGTAAAGTTTCAGAGCTTAAAGTGTTTTCTCTTATACAATGGCAATTTTCAGGATTTTCTTCGTCTGGAGAGAAGGCTCAGTATTAAGAAATATCTAAATACAACATAAAAACTCCTTTAATTTTCATTTTACATGAGCTGGGGAGAAAAGTTTAAGGCCATCTATTTTCTGGAACCTAATAGTGATGTTTAAATTTAAATAAAATATATAATCCTGAATGTTACAGCATGAAAATGTAGGAGTGAGCCCTAAAATATCTAAAGAGATAGTTCCAAATTTACCTATCATTTAACTTTCTGGGACTCAGATTTCTGGAAGGTGATTAGATCATGGGGATGCTATAGCTAAATGTGCTGTTAGGTTTGTGGCCTGGTATGAAGAGGCAGGTTACTACGGAAGCATCCTCCCTCTCTAGCTCCTCCATTCTCTCTCTGCTTCTTGGAAAGACATTAACAGGTTTTCTCCATCAGACCATTCCACAATGTCCTTCCTGTATGGGAGTTAGCTGAATAAAGACTGAATATATGAACCAATAAAAAGCTCTCACTTAAGTTGTGGGTGTTGAGTATTGTATCTCAGTGATAAGAATGTAACTAAGACAAATTTTGGTACCAGAAGTAGAGTTATTGCAGTAAATATACCTGATCATGTAGTTTAAAAGCTTTGGAACTGGTTCACTGGAGGAGTTAAGAAAGGAAAGGTATGGAGAGCTGGGTTAAGGAAACCATAGCACACTGTAAGCCAAGCATAATGAAAGAATCTGACCAGAGCTCAGAAGATTAAAATGCTGATAGGAATAGAAATTGTAAAGACCATGATCAGGATGATTCATTTGGGAACAGAGGCTCTATTGACAGTTGGACCAAAGGCTATGAATGTTTTTCTCTAGCAAAAAAAATGTCTAAATTTTGCTCATATCCTGAGGCTTAGCAGGAGACTAAGATTAAGGGTGATGAACTACTTAATTTGATAAAGGAAATCTCAAGGCAGCCTAACATTCAGGCTGTGGCATGAGTATTGCTGGTGTCATTTAGCCAGGTATATGCTGAAAAATGGGAGCAAAAAGCCTATTATAAAGTTTTCAGTTTTGCCAAAAAAGAAGCACCTGTAAAGTTGGAGCAAAAGACAACATGGTTGCTAAAAGGGTTAGAATTTAAAAAGAATCTTAATACTTTGCATTAGGGTAATAGGAAAGATTCATTAAGTTCATCTCTAAAATCAGCAATACCTTAGTCTTCCCAAGCTCATGGGTTACTGGAGGGATGGTCTATAAGAATTTATACCCCTCTCTGGATCCTGCCCTCTCTCTCTCTCTCTCACCACTTCCTAGCCACCATGATGTGAGCAGCTGTCCTCTACCACACCCTTTCACCATGCCTTTCCTTCCCTGAAATAAACCAGTTATTGATTAAATACATGAGCCAAAACAAAGCTCTCCATCTTTAAACTGTGTTGGGTGTCACAAGCAAAAAAAAGTAACTAAGTTATGAACAAAAAGTGTAACTAAGACAGTTTTCCTTGCTTTTTGGAAACCATCTTTTGATAAGAAAAATCCCTGGTGTTAGTAGAAAGACTGATATAATTTAAAACAAGATAGCATAATGCATGAAATTAGCCTGCTGGGAATACCTAGCCAGAGGGGCTGAACAGAGATTAAAGACAAGACACAGAGATAATTTTGAAAGAGAGGCCAGGGGGCTCTTCCCTCCAGTGGACTAAGAGCCATGAGCATTTGGCTCACATTGCTTTGAATTAACTTAACCAAGGGAGTAAGCAATTAGGTTAATGAAAATTTATCTGTTTGTCATTATTTGCAAAGTATACCCAGGTAAGTATTTCTCTAAACTAGATCTCAGCTGTTGTTGACTGCTTCTCTGAAACTTGCAACAGGCCAGCATGCCAGCATGTTGGCAAAGGAGGATCAGTTTGATGTTCCCTCCTTTGTATCCACACCGAAGGTCAAGTGGGCCTTGATCCTTATGTCTAGTTTCCCACAGCATAATTTAGCTTTAGTAACAAATTTAATTTTTTCAGTCCACAGTGATCTCCGCTAGGCTTGATAGCTAAGACAGAGTAAGGCAATCTCTCATATATATATAAACTCAAAAGTAATATGGGCACAAGAGTTATAAAAGTACTACTTTTAAAGGATAGATGGTATAGCATAAGGAAAAGTTGCCACCTGTCACAAGAAGTAGGAAAACTTTGGGGTTTGAATTTGAAGAAGAGATATGGAATGGAAGACTACAGGAAGGTGATGCCTCTGCAAAGAAATATAGTGTTGAGAAAAAAAAAATCTGAGGAACTTTCAGATATTCCAGTTGATGATATACCTTCAAAGTGCTTTCACTATGCCTTATCTTCCCTGTAATGTTAAAAGAATCCATAAGTCCTTAAATGTCCCTGTATGGCTGGGAGAGATCTTTCATCATAATGGGAGCAAAAATGACTTTGGACATGATAATACCTAAACACTGAAGTCAATAAATAATATGGCAGCCAGGCAGCCATCAGAGGTTCAATTGTGACTTCAGGCACACAGTCAGTAAGGAGAGCCATCCCGCCTTGCTTGTGCCAAAAGACCACACTAGAAGTGCAGGTCTTGCTGCAGCAGCTGCAGTAAAAATCTGCCAGGCCCCATAAGGAAGACTGTCATGTCCCCCTAGATCCATCTTCCTTACCTAAATGATCGTGTTTTCCATAAATTTTCTCCACAAACTGGAGAAGGAAGTCATAAAAAGAAGAGAGTTGGGAAGAAACCTAGAAAAGCTGACAGTTTACATAAAAGATGTTAAGTTGAACTTAAAGTATATTGTTTAAGACCCGAAAAAGTTACCCCCAAATGGCAAGCTTTCTTTTTACTTCTGTCAGCAACAGAAAGGAAACCTGATGAAGACTATATGAGAAGTAATATTTTGCATATTGATTGTGTAAGTTAAACTGACTTCTCTGTAATTGTAGTTTTCATTATTATCCTCTTATATTTATGAATATTTCTATTAGATGTGCAAATAACTATATCTTTCTTTGTGGAACCTATTATGTCATTCTGTAGAGGAAACACCCCCTCTTCTTAGTCACAAAATCTACTTTTTCTGCCCAATACACTTATTTTGAAATCCTTTCATTTTCTTCCATCACCATAGCCACACACATGAATAATCACAAGAGATTTCCAACTAGTCTTGATTCCCATGCTTCTACATTTTTCCCAAATTCATTTTCTCCAAATTCATAGCTAATAAAACTTCAGACTTTGTTTTCATTCTTTATATACTGCACCTAAATCCCTCAACTCAAAAATCTGCTCCATTATTTTCCTGCTTGAAATCCACTGGTTTCCCTCTTTCCTGAGGATAAATATAAGAATATTTAAGTAGTGTATCAGCCAGAATCCCAATGGGAAATATGTAGCACATTCCAACTAGGATTATTTCAGGTAGAATTTATAAATTTGAGGTGAGATGCAGCAAAGCCATATGGAACGCTGTGGTAGAATTGTATTATGTCCATTTGGCTAAGGTAGAAACACATTTCCTATAATGATCTTTATTGTATGGTTCTCAATTTCAGTTGAGCAGGAGAGAAATTTATTGTGAGACTTGGAAGGTAGAAATGAGGTATTGTAATCTGAAGGTGGGTGTTTTAGAGCAGTAAATGACAGACACAGAAATGCAAATTACTTTCAGCTTGTCTTTGTTCTCCTTTCCTCCATATCTAGTTCTGCTAACCAACTACAGAATCCACTGATGACAACCCCAGATTCATTATTAGATGTAAAGTTCACCAGTTTTCCCTCATTGTCTCAGTCCAGGACCTGAATGTGCCAAGTTTCACAGATTTCCTGGCAAACTCTAACTTGTCCATGTGGGCCAAGGCCTCTAAAGACTGACCTGGAACTTTTCTCTGATCCTCCAACTCTCTTTTTTGGATCATAATTTCCTACAATTGTCAGATAAGATTCTCTTAAAATTGTTTAAAATCTTATTCTTACACAACATCTCTATAAACACTGCCTAAATTATATGTCTTTTATGTCGGTTTTTAAAACACCCTAATTCTCCCTATCACATCTCATATCACTCTATTTTGTTAACTATGATGTCTTTTTTGATAAAATATAGACATGTTATATTATATACATATATATAAATAAAATAAACTGAGACTGATGCTCATTATTATAACCCAAAATACAGCATCATTCCAGGCACTTTAGTAGGCACTCAATATTTACTAAATAATGAACTTTTAAAATAAGAAATACTAAGCAGCTGAAAAAAATATTACTCACAAATTGTGTACTTGGAGTGGCTGTGCCTAAATCCCTAGAATGAGCCTAAAGACAGCCTCTAATGCTTATGACCTCTTTATGTAGTAGGATTTCAGGATTTGGTGGGAACCCACCCCCTTAAGAATCATTGCCTTTTTCTGAGAAGAAAATAAAAAAGGGACAGATAAATATCAGTTTAATGACTATGGCCCAGATTACATTGGAATATTCCACTTACAAGTAGGACAGATTTAATCTATAATATTATTCCCTCTTTAGAAAGAAACTACAACACTTAAATATAATTTTTGAAATACAACTATCTAAGAATATTAAGACATGAACAGAACACGCCAACTCTGACAGAAAGTACACAATCTTCTGAAGTGGGAAGACAACGTTCTCCACACATATGGCTTTTAACCTGGGACCAAGTACAATCAATATGGTGAACAGCATGGTAAGAAGGGCTCACATAGGGAAGGAAACAGTTATTCTGGTTTTAGGAACTGAAAAAGTAAAGCCAAACAATGTCAAACATGGAAGAGCTATTATCAAGACAAGATTTAATGCCTGAGCAACAGAGCTTGCAGTTCAAATCCAGCCAAGACAATTACTTGCTGAAAACATGGAAACAAACTTCATCAAAAAAAAAAAAAAAACAGCAGAATAAAGAATAACCACAATTTAACTTTCATAATCTCTCAGATATAATCTAAAATTATTCAACATAAAAAATACAGTATATTTTCAGAAGAAAATAAACAAGATACTGGAACAAACATATAAAGATTTTGAACTGTCAATTTGTAATAGCTAAAACTTGGAAACCACCCAGTTGCCCATGAACTGGAGACTGGATGAAGAAGATGTGGTTTTTTTTATAAAATGGAGTAGTACTCAGGCATAAAGAATGAGAAACTAGAGACATTTATAGCTAAATGGATGCACATTGAGGCCATATTCTTAAGTGAAATAAATAGGACACACATGTGTCGATATCAAACAGCTTCTCTGGTGTGAAAAACTTAAAGTGTAAATAAGGATAAAAATGTATAATTGATAATATAAAATAAGAAGAAAAGGTCTAAAGGAGTAGGGGACATGAGAGGGGTAGGGGAACAGAAAGAAGGGAAAAGAAAAAATATGAGAAAAGGAAAACATGAAAACAAAGTCTTTGTAAATAGGGAAGGGTGGAGGAGGTAAAGGGAGGGCAGGAGAATGGGGAAAAAAAATAAGAACCAAGATACATCATGTAAAGCTTCAAGGTCCCAATGATGAATCTAACTGTATTGTTTACCTAAAATGTAACAATAAATTTAATAGAAAAAAAGATTTGGAAGTATCTTTTATAATTGTCATCAATTAATTAAAATAAAACTTTGTTTTCAGTAGGAAATATAAAAAGACTGTAGGAGGGGGAACAGAGAGTATCAAGCTACATAACTTAACATGCATGTAATTGAAATAATGGAATAGGGACACAGAAAATGAGGAAGAAGAGCAAAATAAAAGATAATAGGAAATAGGGAGAGCGATATTATGCAAATGGGAAGATGTTATTGCTTATATCTAAATGTCCCCTCAAATCCTCATATACTCATAGGTAGGACTTTTGGAGTGACTAGATCATGGATGTGTTGTATTACATTAGTCCACTGATTGGTTTAGCATAATTCTGGGTGTGGATGATGGATTTACTGAAGAGGGAAGACCCACACTGGGTGTGGGTGGCACCAAACAATAGTCTTGAATCCTGGAAGGAATAAACAGGAACAGAGAAAGGAAGTTTCACTGCTTCCTGCCTGCCATGTCATGAATTGTTTCTCCCCTGCTATCCCCCTCTGCCACACCACCCTGCCTTGGAGCCAGCCAACTATGTACTGACAAACTGCGTACCTTTACAAACTGTGAGCGAAACTAAACTTCTCCTTTAACTTGTGGGTGTTGAGTATTTTGTCCCAGCAATGAGAAAATAACTAAGAAAGAAAGAGACCAGTAGATGGAGGAAGAGGCAAAGGAAGTGAAGAGAATGAGAAGAATAAAAATATATTGTGTACATGTGCCAACTCCCCATAAGGAATGAAATCATATGTACCGCAAATATGTATTAATAAAAATAATCAAATTGAAGAAAAATATGAACAAAAGAGAAAATATAATAGCTGAAAATTTCCTAATTTGATAAAATACAATTGGTGCATGGGTGGTTCAGTGGTAGAATTCTTGCCTGCCAATTTGATAAAATACAGAAAATTTTTGAAAGACACTAAACCAACATCAAACAAAATAAACCTAAATGCCCTATGATGAGACTCATCATATTCAAAAATGACAAAAACCAAGCATAAGTACCAATTCTTGAAAGTAGTGAGAAAAAAATATAACACCCCTAGGGGACAACAGATATAATTAATAGTTGGCTTTTCATCTGAAACCATGGAGAATGATTACATACATTTTATTATTTAAACAATTTTTTTAATGTTAGACTGGGGTTATAGGAAATCTGAAACAGATTTCAATTATATTCAATCTCTATTCTTCATCTACTAATTGCATGGACTTTGGTAAGTGAATACCTTTTAACTAAAGCTATTTATTCCATCACATTGATATAAAAAGTATAACTTGGAAGACTATATACAGTGTAAATATAACAAATATATATTGGAGAAATATAATTTGAAAACTTCTTTCCTACTTAGAAAATCTCTCCCCAAAGATTGAATAGAATGAAAAGTTTTATTATTGAATAAGTATTAAGCCACTAAGAGATTGAAAAGAAGTCTCACTCTCTGTGTAGATAAGCAAATATAACCCATTACGAACAAGTTCTCAAAATAATGAATTGTCTTCATAAGCAGTAAATAGAATAGTAAATAGTAAAAGAATTGAATGGCATAATGTATCACACATACTTTATTACAAATTCACCTAGCATTTGAGTCATCTATACTTTCTTTATGGAAAGAAAAATATCTCATGTATTTATGACAGGAGGTGGTTTTTGTAATGGAGCAATAAGTCAGTAAATCAATCTTCTACTCTCCAGTACAAATTAGGATAGCATCCAAGAGAACATAGGGTTCTATGTTCTTTAATGATTTAGTTTCAAAGAGATGTTTCCCAGATCCTTTAGAGAGACATTTCTGTGTCATAAAGTTGGTAAAAGACTTACTTAGCTTCAAAAAATGTTTACACACACCTCAAAGAGGAAAAAACTAGTCACTAGTTTTCTGAAGTGCATGTTCTAAGAAAAGAAAAGTAGAAATCTCATCCTTTATTTTCTATGGGAGAATTAAGCCTCTTATATTTAATTGATATTTCTTATATTTAATTGATAGCTCCATGTCTGCCACTTAGTTGATATTCAATAATTGGTAATGTTTATTATCTCTTCATTCAAAATTTCATTGATATCTACATGAAAAGTAAGCATGTTTTTTGTTTCCTATCAAAATTTAAATTGGTACCACAAAGTTTCCTAACAATTCTTCTGTTGTACTAAGGAGAGTGGCGGGAAGGATGGGGAGAGAGCATGAAAAGGAGAGGGAGCAGGAGAAGAGGAGTAGGAGAAGGAGGAAGAGGAGGGGGTAGATGAAGGTATAGGCCCTAAGTAGTACAATTCATAAACGCAGTAAAAATTAGTCTAGTCTAGTGCTTAACCAGAAAAACTACCAAAGAAATTTAACTAAAGGCAACTACTGAATTATTGAAGAGGCAAAACATGAAACTACAGAGGTTGAAGAATGCCAAGTGGCTCCATATCAGGTTACATAGTTAGAGAACATTTCTTTCCTAACTTACAGCACTGAAGAAGCTATGTGATGGACCATATCAACATTAGATCCCTCTAGAAGTTATGCGCCCGGGGGTACTGGAATTGGTCTTTTCCCTGGAAGGATATGCCTTACAGTGGAGTTTCTTATGGTCATGGCACATAGACCTAACTAGATCACACACAGTATACCTCTATGACTTTAAGTTTCATTGCCCATTTCATGTTTGTCCCCCCCTCAAAGTTCCTTAGAGAGAGAAAATAAAATACTGAGGAAAAAGTAAATGCCAAGTTCAGATAAAACTATAGCCAATGTGAGATCATATTTCTTTAAAGATCTTCATTATTGTCTAGAGAGGGATAGCAGGAACATGCTGAACAGTCAAATCATCAACATTTGAGGGAAACTGCTGAGCATAATGAGAAGCTCAACAAGCTGCATATCTGCAGCTGACAAGGTACTAGAAGCATAAAAATGTCAACTCAAATGATAATGCAAGCTACAAATTTCTGAAAATGACAGACAAGTTTAGCTACATTGTTAAAAATAATATTGGTTGACAATCTACAGTTTGCATATATCTTAATAAATTTTAATAGGAAGGAAAAAACATAGCCTTGAAATATACACTTAAGTGGGCTGGGGATGTAGCTTACTAATAGCTTTATTATAGTTGAAAAAGAGATGATCATAGGGAAAGAGATAGACATACTTTTTTGAGATAAAAAGCTGAGAAACTTAAGTATCAGTTACAAGCATGATCAATACACAAAAGCCATCATCTAATAATTAGAGAATACATATTCCTCATAAATACATGCAAAATATGTGTAAAAAATCACCTACTACATGGTCTCAAAACAATTTTCAACAAATGTCATTGATAATTGAAGATCATGTTCTTTGATCACAAAGCCAAACCATTAGAAAAAGGTAACAAAGAAAACAGGAATCTCTAAAATATTTTATATTAAATGACATATATGTATAATTCATAGATCATAAAAGAAATCACAATGACAATAAAACTGGCTTATGCCAAAGTTGACTACAGAAATAGAAAAGATATACATAAAATGCAATATTAAAAAGGAAAGCTTATTAAAGATAAATCATATTAAAAGATAATAAGTAAAATTGTTATAGTTAGTTATAATCATGATGATGACCAAAAATGAATGGGCAATTACTTTATAATTATGAAAGACAGCACTGTTGCAAAAGAAAATAGAAAAGTTAAATATCTAATAATTATTAAATATAATGTATTAAAATAAAAATGAAACCCTTCCTCTCCCAAAAGAGTTTTCAGGTGACCATACTGAAATATTCAATATTACTGTCAGACTTTCTTTTTTATTAGTGTATGTTTGTGGTATATAATGTTTCCAGTCATCATGAATTATTGGTACTTGTACATAAAACAATTTAATTCTTTTTACTTCCTTTTCCCTACCCTCTCTCTCCTCACCCTCCATCTCTGAAACCCCTTCCATTTGCATATGATCTATCTCCCTATTTCCTATTTTCTCTTTCAATTATTTATACTTTGGGTCTCTCAGATGAGAAAAACTATGTGACTTTTAAACTCGTGCGTCTGATTTAGTACACTTAATTTTATGGTCTAAAGATGCACTCATTTTCCTGAAAATTACTAAATTTTATCCTTGACGAAGGAGTAACATTCCATTATATATTTAAAACCACAGTTTCTCTTTTTTTTCCATTTAGTTTGTTGGTACATTTTAGGTATACAATACAGTTACATTCATCATTGGGATCTTGTACCTTTACATGATGTATTGTTTCTTATTTTTTCCCCATTCCTAGCCCTCCCTTCACTCCCTCCACCCTTCCCTATTTACAAAGACTTTGTTTTGATGGTTTTCCTTTTCTCATATTTTTTCTTTTCTCTTCTTTCTTTCCCCTTCCCCTCCCACTTCTCCTATTCCTTTAGACATTTTCTTCCTATTTCACAATATCAATTACACATTTTGATTCTTATTTACACTTTTAGTTTCTCACACCAGAGAAACTATTAGGTATTTACACATGTGTGTCCTATTTATTTCCACAGTTTCTTTATTGATTCATGTGTTCATGAACATATAATCCTCTTCCAACATTTACTTATTATGAGGTGTGCTGCTACAAACATGAGTATGGCTATATCAATGAAATCTGGTGTCTTTTTAATTCTTTCAAGAAAATATCTAGAAGGGGAATAGCTCGGTTGAATGGAATTTCTATTTTTAGTTTTTGAGAAATCTCCATACTTATTTCCATAGTGGTTGTACTAGTTTACCCCCCAGCCAACAATGTAAGGGGTTCTTTTACTTTGCAGCCTTGCCAGCATTTGTTATTTTTTGAATTATTAATGATATCTATTTTTTCTGGAGAAAAATGGAATTTCAGTGTTGTCTGAAATTTGCACTTGTCAAATGGCCAGGCATATTAGAGCTTGTTTATATACTTATTAGCCATTCATATTTCTTTGAGAAATGTTTATTCATTTTAATTGCCAATATTTTATTGGCTATTTTATTTGAGGGAATCTAATTTTTTGAGGTCTTTCTGGTTTAGATATAGTATTCTATATGAGAAGTAGATGGCAAAATTTTTTCTCATTCTGAAGGATGTGTACTCTATTGGTTGTTTCTTTTGCTGTGTGGCCATGTTTAATTTGATATAAGCACCAATTGTTGATTAATGATCTTTTATTTTGTGTAATTAAGGCTCTATTGAGAAAATTTTTACCTATCCCTATCCCTTCAGAGTTTTATGTATTTTATTTCACAGCAGAAGAAGAGCTTCTTTTTTAGCATTTAGAGCTTTGCTCCAATTTGATTTTAACTTTGCCTGCAGCTATTTGGAATGTCATTGTTTTCCTTGTTTCTTTCTCAGTGAGTTCATGATTGGTATAAATTAACATCATTGATATTTGTGCATTGATTTTGTATTTTCCTACCTTGGTGAATTTATTAGTTCTAGGAGTCTTTTGGTAGAATTTTGAGGTATTGTATATAAATCATGTCATCTGTGAAACATTATAGCTTGAGTTCTTCCTTTGCTGTAAGTATCCCTTCAATTTGTTTTTCATGCTTCATATCTCTGGCTAAAGTTTCAAGTACTACATTGTACAGGGATGGTAATAGCGAATATCATTATCTTGCTCTTGATTTTAGAGGAAATGTTTAACTTTTCTTCTTTTAATATGATGTTGGCAGTAGATTTGCCATAAATGACTTTATCAGATTAAGATAAGCCCATTCTATACTTGTTTTCTTCAGGGATTTTTCTTTTTAAATAGATATTGTGTATTGTCAGATGCTTTCTCTGCATCTGTTGAGATGATCATGTGATTGTTGTCCTTGCTTCTACTTAAGTGATGTATTAAATTTATTGATTTGCATATGTTGAACCATCTTTCACTCCTGGGATAAAGCCTAATTGGTCATGATGCACAATTTTTTTTTTTTTTTTTTTTTTGGTACCCGAGATCAAACTTGGGACCTTGTGCTTGCATGGCAGGTTGAGGAACCACTGAGCTAAATCCCCAGCCCTTGATGTATGATCTTCATAATGATTTTTTGCATTCTATTTGCCAGTATCTGGTTGAGGATTTTTGCATCTATGTTCATTAAAGAGATTGACCTGTATTTTTCTTTTTTTCAGCAGGGTCCTTTTCTGGTTCTAGAATCAAGGTAATCATAATATCTAGAAATAAGTTTGGAAGTACTCTTTCCCTTTCAATTTCATTAAAGGGTTTCAGGAGTACTGATATTAGATATTCCCTGAAGTTCTTACAGATTTGAATAGTAAGCCCACTGGGTCCTGAGTAGGATTTTTATTACTGCCTCAATTTCATTGCCTGTTATTGGACTGTTCAAGTTTTTTGTATCTTCTTGGTTCAGTTTTGACAATTTATATGTGTCCAGGAATATATTGCTTCTAAATATGTAAACTTATTGAACTACAAGTTTTCAAATTAGTTACTGAAAATTTTTGAACTTTAGTGGTTTTTGTTGTGATTTCATCCTTTTCATTTCTAATTATATTCATATCAGCCTTTATTTAGTTCGGTAAATTTAGCTAAAGCTTTGTCTATTTTGTTTAGTTTTTAAAGAACCAGCTCTTCAATTCTTTCTTTGTATTTCTTTTAAAATCAATTTCATTAATTTCTCCTCAGATCTTTATAATTTTCTTTTTTCTAGCATTGAATATGGATTATTCTTGTTTCTCTGGGACCTTGAGGTACATCTTTAGATTATTTCTTCGAGGTCTCTCTGTTTTCCAATGTGAGTATCCACAGCAATATATTTGACTCTTAACTCGGCTTTCATTTTGTTCCATAAATTCTGGTATATTACACTGCTGTATTATTTAATTCTAGGAACTGTTTGATGTCTTCTCTGATTTTTCCTGGGACTCATTGATTATTCAAGATTGTATTATTTAATTTCCATGTGTTTGTAAAGATTCTGTGGTTTCTCTTGCCATTAATATCTACTTTCATTGTACTATGATTTGGTAATAAGTATATATGGGATATGAGTCTTGTATTAATTTAAGCAAGCCCTATGTGCTAGTATGTGGCCTGAAAATTCTGTGACTGCTAAGAAGAATATGTATGCTTTTGTATAGTGGAACTCTGTAGATTTCTATTTAGCCCATTTGTTCAGAGGTGTGGTTTAAGTCTGATATTTCTGCATTGATTTTTTTTGTCTAGTTTAGCTGTACTTATGCAAGTGGTTGTTGAGGTTCCCCATTAAGATTTTCTGTGTTAATCTGATCTGTTATGGGCACAGGATGCACATAAGCACAACACTCTCAGTGTGTAGGGAAGGAATGAGTAATTATTTCTGTGTCACACTGGCTTTTTCTTTGTCCAGGCTCCTATCACTCCCAGATGCTGCTTGTTTATGTGGCCTCAGGGCCACTATCCTCTCAGTACTCAGGTTAGAGTCCTTAATGATAGTACCATGCTTGTTTTCAAATTCCCAAGAGATCTCCAGTGTCCTCTCATATACTACTCTCTGGTTTTTATTTTCTCTGAAGCCTAATTTGTGAATAGCTCACTTGCTGTTTTCATCTTCCTGGTAGAGTGATTGGGAGCCTCTTCTATCAGCCAGGTTGCTACTGAAATGCCAGCTCCTTCCCTAGGGTAGCCCAATCTTCTCCCAGGGTGGCATGTTTGCCACACCTGGGGTGAAAGAGGTCCCAATCCAGGAGCAGTGCAGTTTCCCTTTGTAAGCTCCTGGCCATAGTCTATTTTGAACCACTGAGTTTCTCCTCCAGTTACCTTCCCATAACTAGCTTTCTCTATAGCCCCCACTTCAGTGTACTTTCTTTCCTTTTGTAAAAAATTCAGTCTCTCTCCTGTGCTGCCAGTACTTATTCAGCCATGGTGATTTTCCAAACTTTCTAATTAAAGCTAAACAAATATTATTGTTTTTTCCAGCCTCAAAAGAAAAGTGGAGTGAAGACAGAAAGCGGGATCCAAAAAGATTTCATTACAAGCATACTTCAAAGATAATTGCTTCTAACTGAAAAAAATTAATGGTAATTTTCCACTTGGTGTTGAGCTTATTTATCTCTTGATCTGCTGAGTTTTATTTATTTATTTATCTCTGTGGAACTGTGGATAGATCATGGCAAATATTCTTGAGCTCAGAAAGTTCACAGCTTTAAATAAATCTCCAACAATGTTAAAATTAAATTTTACACTGCAAAGGTAAAGAACCACATATGATAAAACTGGATTACAATTTGAGAACCAGAACAGCATCAGTTCTATCAACTGAATGAATAGTCTTTATGTATTCCCTGAGCACATTAACATCTACTCAAATCATTGTTCCTGTGGGAGAAAAAAAAGTCACCTTTTGCTTCTGACCAACTGTCTTACAAATGAACTTTGGAAAAAAGAAACCCAGTCTCTTTATGATCATTGAAATCTTCTGAATTCTCAGCCCTCAAGTCCCTGGGTTTATATATTTGTGTTATTATAATAACTGCAAAAAAGATAATTATTTTATTTAAAATTTGGTTCTGATTGAACCAATTGACAACAAAATATTATTTAAAAGCATATCTCTCCAAAATGATTCCTAAAAGCACTGTTTCCCAAAGAGTAGTTCCCAGACCAGGAGTATCAGCATCATCTGGAAATTTGTAAGAAATGTGAATCCCAGCACTGCATTTAGGAGACTCTGAGGCAGGGCCAATCAATCTGGGTTTTAAACCCTCTGAATGATTCTGATGCAAACTCAAGTTTGAGAATCACTGGCTTAAAAAAAATCTACTACACAAAGAAACTACTGCCGTTTATCAAGGAATTTGTGAACTGTAGATTGTCAACCAACATTATTTTCTACATGTGCCTGAATTTATCTCTATTTTAGGAATTTTTAGTCTGCCACTTCAGGTGAGTAGATATTTGCATGCTTCCAGCAAACTGTCGTATTGTAAGGATGCAGCTTATTGAGCTTCCCATCATGCTTAGCAACTGTCCTCCAAATATTAAGGACTTGGCAATTAGACCTTGGAGACCCCTAACAACACACACACACACACACACACACAGGCACGCAAACACACACACGCACACACATCTCTTCCTAGCAAATAACCAGGGTTAAATTCTACTGTCCTTTAAAGCTATTGCTATTTAAAAGTTATATAATCCAAATGAATTTTCAATAAGTGATCTCTGAGAGATAAATTTATACATTTCTGGTGCTGAACTTCTGCCCCATGATTCACTTTCTCTTCACTTTTCTAGAGTTATTAGAGATTAACATGAAAAGTGGATATAATTAGGAACATAAAGCTCTATATGATCAAGTTACATTTTTTTGCCTTTTGTAAATGAGTCTGCAAGGAAAGCATCATACATGCATCATCACTACAGGCCAGAATGGTGTTGGCACAGAGACTGTTGAAAACTAGGAATCACATAGAGAATAATGTATCACTGGAAGAGTTTAAATTGAGGATTGTGTTCACCGATCCGTACATGACAAGCTTTCCTGCTGATAAAACCAGCCCACACTTGGGATGACCTCCAGAAATCCCTCTGCATTTGCAGGAAGATTGCCCCATCATGCCAAATACTACCTCATTCTTCACTTCAAAGTGCTCAGAAATTTCCACAGGAGCAGACCCTTCCCAACACAGAAGCCTGTCCTTTACCACTTCCGCTCTCTCCAGGATACATAATTGCATGCTAAGGAGGCAATTATCATACTGTGGGAATACAGTGCCAAATCGATACTCACAGCCATAGCTGCATTCAGAAATCATCTAAAAACACATTTTATCAATGCTTTTGTCTTACATAATCGTACACTCTGGATACAATTCTAATTCTCAAAGAAGTAACCAAATCCACACTCCAGTGCTCACCACTTCTAATTCACCCATCACTCTATTTTCAGTGTTTGTTAATGTTTTAAAACTCATTGTCTTGAGAAAATATTAATGTTTAATGTAGAAATGTATGTAGCATCATACAAAATGCATAACACTTTACATATGGAGACATCATTTTTAAACTCTGTGTTAAAGTTTAACTTGGTGTTATGGATTTAACACCATTAAAACTTGGTGTTAAGGATTGAATCATGTGTGAAAGTCATATGTTTGAAGTCCTATTTTCCAAAATTCCACAATGTAATTGTCTTTGAACATAGGGGTTAAAGAGGTGGTTAAGGTTAAATAAGGTCTTTGTGGGTAGGTTGTAACTCAATCTGACAGGTGCTCTTTTAAGAAGAGGAGACTAGAAGACAGACACACAGGAGGAGTTCATGTGAAAACAGAAGGTGGGCAGACATCTACAAACAAATGAGGCCTCAGAAGAATGAACATATTGATCTTACACCTCCAGTTTACAGAATTGTGACCAAATAGATTTCTTTCTTAAATGACCACACCTGTGGACATTATTATAGCAGTCTGTGAAAACTAACACCCTAGCCTCCCCATATCCATATTTCCTCATCTTCTAGAGCCACCTTCTCCTTAGAAGGCACTCATTCCTCTGTCTCCATAAAGCTATGATTTAGCCAGCATGTGATGTGGGATTTTTTTGCAATGCAATTTTCTCTCTCATTTAAAAGAGAAATACGTTTTTCTTTTCTCATAAAGTCTTTGTTTCTAGGATGACATAGAGAAAAATAAATAAATTTGAATTGAAGGAACAGGGAAAGACAGAAGTTAAAAGTAAGAAGCAGAGTGCAGTAAGAAGAAAAGTGGCAAAGAGTTGCAAGAGAAAAATAAAAGCAAATGTGCAAGAGACTGGATTTCACAAATAAAAAGCCAAGTATCAAAGGATTCAAGATTACAATAAGAGATCCCAGCATGGGTGTGAGGTGAGGAAATGCTTCTTTATATATCAATTATGAGTTTGGTCATGCCTAGTACACTGATTAAATCCAGGTCAAAATTAACAAAAATTAAATCAATTTAAGTATTTGAGCATCCACACAGGGAACATGCTAACAATATGCTACATTTGAAAGAAATCTTTCCACAAAAGAAGAGGTTGTTCTTAAAAATTATAAAGGAAGAGCACTCTGAGAAAGAAATCACAGTAAAGAAATACTCGGATAGTGATTCCCACTTACCTTCAAATCACTTGCCAGGGTGACATCCTCTGCACTCGGTGCAGCCAGCCTCACTCTGTGTGACTGATGGCCTTGCAATGACAATAGCAACAACTTCCCAACCAGGCCTTTTCATTTTTATTTCAGTTCACTTGTCCCAACCAGTTAGCCAGCGATCTCCTCACAATCAATTCCAATGAATATGTCACCTTGGCCCACGCCCACTATTGCTTCTAGAGTTGTCTCATTATTAAGTGTGGTGACAAAGGTAGAACTAGACTGTTGTCAATAACCCAGGGAGAGGTTGGGAGGCCCAGGAAAATAAAGTTATCAAGTAGAAACTTCTCCCTCTTCTTCATCTTCAGGTGAAACATTTCTCAAGAATTTGAATTCTGGAAATACAGCAATATATCTTTCCCATTTCTTCTATTTAGATCTTTTTAATTTTTTTTAATTCATGGGAAGTAAAATGTATTTTTAAAACCAATAAACTGCCTTTTATTTTTAAATTTTTGTTACAGAATATTAGTTCTACAGAATTATGAGTTTCATTTTGGTATATTTATACACACACACAAGATTCTTTGACCATTATCACCCACCATCATACTCTTTCTCCTTCCCTCTTGTTCTTTAGTCCCATCTCTAATAGTTTTCTTTCCACCTTCCTCTCTGTGTCTGTCTCTGTCTCTGTCTCTCTCTGTGTCTCTGTCTCCCTCTCTCTCACTCTGTCTCTCTCTCTCTCTCTCTCTCTCTCATTCCACATATGACAGAATACATGATTTTTGTCTTTTTGAGTCTGGCTTATTGTGCTTAACAGATCTAGAGTTTCGCCCATTTTCCTGCAAACAATATGATTTAATTCTTTATGAATGACTACTACTCCATTATGTATATATATCACATTTTCTTTATTCATTCTGCTCATGGACAATTAGGCTGTTTCTATAGCTTAGGTGTTGTGAATTGTATCACAATAAACATAGCATGCAGGTATCTCTATAGTACAAGATATGATTGAAAAATACAATGAGTATTTAAACCTTAAAAAATATTCCAATAAAAGAAAAATTGCTATTAATACTCCTCAAAATACATCTTCCTTTGAACCCAATTTTTCCACTATTTATAGCAGTTCTGGAAGTCCTCTTTTGTGATTGCCTTTATTTGTGCTGTTGTGGCCACCTCCAATTCCTGAATCCATTCAAAACATTTACCTTTTAGGGTCATTTTCACTTTGGAAAAAAGCTAGAATTTGCACTATGCCAGATCTGGGGAATAAATTGGTGAAGACACACCATAATGTTTCAGTGAGGCTGAATCTCCATCAGATGGTATAGGCAGCAGCATTCACACTTATGAAACAGAACTTCCAGAACTGCTTCCAAAAGTGGCAAGAAGGATGAGGTAAGTGTGTTTGAAGTGTGTGTGTGGTGGAAGGAATATTTTGTGGGAGCTTAATGGCAATTAATTTACTGAAATAATGGTGAAACATTCATCATATATTTCTATCACACCTCTTATACTAACTTTAATTTCTTCAGAAATGTACTAATGTTTAGATTTTTGAGACACTTTCATACTGATTTCCATGGTGG
This sequence comes from Heterocephalus glaber, assembly GCF_000247695.1. The sequence goes on from NW_004624815.1 coordinate 6,619,615, forward strand.
CTGCATTAGTCTACCCTCCCACCAACAGCATACAACTATTCTTTTTGTCCCGCTATCCTCACCAGAACTTATTGTCTTGTATTCTTGATAGCAATTCTAACTGGGATGAAATGCAATACCAATGTTGCTTTGCTTTGCATTTCCCTGATGCTAAAGATTTTGAATATTTTTACATATACTTATTGACCATATGTATTTCTTCTTTTGAAGACAGTCCGTTCAATTTTTTTGAACACTGATTGATTGGAGTATTTTATTTTTTGAGTTTTTTTAAAGTTCTTTATGTAATCAGGATATTAATCCACTGTTGGAAAAGTAGCTGATAACATTTTCTCCCATTTTGTAAGCTGTCTCTTCATTCTCTCAATTATTTCCTTTCCACTCCAGAAGCTTTTTATGATGATGTAATCCCATTTATTAATTCTTGCTATTATTTCCTGTGCTATTGGAATTCTATTCAGGAAGTCTTTGGCTGTTTTACAGAAAAGTGCGTTTATAAATAAGATATCATTGACATTATTACTGGGGTAATCAGGATATAATTTTGTTTTTTGTTTTGTTTTGTTTTGTTGTTTATTTGTTTTTTATGGGTACCAGGGATCAAACTCAGGACCTTGCACTTGTGAGACAGGCGGCAGCCCCACTGAACTAAATCCCTGGCCCCAAGTTATAATTTTCTACAAATGGAATCTTTACAACAATAACTTTTAGCCAATCATACATTCTTTCTGAGTATTTCATTTTTAAGATTTTTAAGTCACCCTTCTCTTCAAGCTTAACAGAAAAAGAAAACTTCCTTAAGCTACAATACAGATAAGCAATGTTTTTTTCTTTTACCTCTTTTTGTTCTTTATTTTTTCAAATTACATTTGTTGCTTATTGTATTAGTTACTTTCCTGTTTCTGGACACAATATCTGACACAATTTAAAAAAGGAGAGGTTTAATTTCCTCAAGGTTTAGTCTGTGACAGGCTGGCTCTAGGGCAGAAAATCATGGTGGAAGGATATGGAAGAACAAAGCTGTTCATTTCATGACAATTGGGAAGCTAAGCACAAGAACAGTAATGAAGTAGAAGAGACAGGGGGCCAAACATAGACCCTAAAACCACACTTCCATGATTCATGCAAACATACCTAGCAGTGTGCTGCAGTAATACCTGGGGCGTTTCCCAAAGCCAGTCAAATCAAAACTCCCCCTTAACTGTCAGAACTCACTTATTTTTCCACTTATTACCCAAATACATCCTGTTAAACCATACTTAATCTCCAGAAAAAGACAATAACAAGTTCATAATTCTGCCTAACATAATACCATTATCCAGTGTAGAACTGGAAATGCAATAATCCTTTTGCCAAATTCTAATCAGTTCCAGCATTTTTCCAAAGTTCAAGTCCATTTCTCTTTTCTGTGACTCATGGCAAACTCTTAGCTATAAACATCTCTAAAAATCAAAAACAAATTCCATAATTTCAGGGTTCAATGGCACAGGGTAAACATTCCCATTCCAAAAATGAGGAAGAAGGAATAGGAAAGAAATGGACTATTGCTAGGTTAAAACCGAACAAGGCAAGCATTAAGTTCTGTAGCTCCATTTCTGACATCTGGGGAACACAAGAGTAAAATGTGAGTTCCAGAGGGCTTCAGCAGCCCCACCTCTAAAGACCTCCTGGTTGCGCTGCACATGATCTCTCTGTTGGGCTGTTCCTTTTCATAGCTTGAAAATTTCATAAGCAGATATTTTACTTTCCTGACATCTTCAACTTCCTGAAATTTCCACAGCACCTTTGGCTTCATTTCCAAAGCTTCATGCACTATCCTCACAGCAGCTTTTTGCCTGGCTTTCTAACAATCTGTATGGAAGGCTCTCTGGCCACATAACTCTTTAATTCTGTATGTCAGTAAAAACAGAATCATGTAGATAACAACAAGGTATGCCCTGAGCAGAAGTAGAAGCCAGACCCTCTAGGACCATGGCTACAGCAGCCTCTCAATACTTGGATGGCTGAGAGTGCTGAAATGAATCCCAGGAAACCAGTTCCCTAGGCATCCCTTCTTGAACCAGAGTCCCATGGACTCTATTTTCCAATAAAATGTTGACACTTTTGCATCCTTGAGCCTGGGGTTTGAGGGGTCTTGCTGATTCCTGAGATGCCCTCAAGTCATCTTTCTTCTTGTCTCTATACAAAGTACTTGGTTTCATTTAATGGCACTATCTCTTTAGCGGCCACACCTCTTTGATCCTAGCTTTAATTCCTTCTGAGCTAAAATTTAAATTTTTCAAATTTTCATACTCTATCTTTTGCCCCAATTCTCAATATAAATCTAGCCCAAAGCAACCAGAAGTACCCATGCCACACCTGGAATGTTAGGCTGTTTTAAAAATTCCTCCATCAAATTAATTAGTCCACTACCCTTAATCTCAGTCTACTATGATGTTTCAGGTGATAGACCAAGTGTAGACAAATTTTCTTCCAGAGTGTAGCACACATGGCCTGGAGTTCAACTGCCTATGGAGTCCTTGTTCCCAGGTAAAACCTTCTGACCTGGGTCCTGACTGTTTTCATTCCTGTCAGCCTTCTGGTCTTCTCAATTCTGACCATGCTCACTCATCAGGCTATGCTTATAACATTATAGGGACTTCTGTAGCCTGTATTGCCAAACTTTTCCAAACTACTCTCACAAACCTGATCCAAAGACTTCTAAACCACACCCCAAGTATAGTCACAGCAATGATCCCATTTCTTAGTGCTAATTTTCTGTATGAGTTACTTTCCCATTGTTAAACATAATATCCAGCATTCACAACCTAAATTTGTAGAGGTTTAATTTGCTCATATATCAGTCTGTGATTTGCTGGCTCCAAAGCAGAAACATCATGGCAAAAAAGGAGCAAAGTTGCTCATTTCATGGTGGTTTGGAAGCAGAGCACAAGAACAGTACCAGACAGGATGGGAAAAGGGATTCAACATGGACCGGACATGGAGCCAGCTGATTATGAACTGAAATGAAGTCAAAGTAAGCCAGTCCACCTGTAAGTTGCAGGTGTCAGGTATTCGGTCCCAGTGATGAGAAAAGTCACTACATAGCTATGCTAATTTACATTCCCACCATCCTCTTCTCATCCTTGTCAGTACCTGTTATCTTTCATCTTTTTGATAATTGCTATGTTAATTGGTATGAGATGATATACATTATGGTTTTAATTTTCTTTCCCTAGTGACCAGTGACACTGAACAGTTTTTCATGTATCTGTTTGTCATTTATTTTTTGAGGAATTTCTATTCATCTACTTTGCCCATTTTTTTCAATTGAATCATTTGATTATTGAATTGTTTGATTTACTTATATATGTTAAATATTAACTACTTATTTGGTGTATGATTAACAAATGAATTCTCAAAAAACTTGATTGCCTCTCAAGTCTGTTGATTGTTTCCTTTGCTGTACAGAAGGTTTTCAGTGGAAAATAATACCATTTGTCTATTTTTACTTTTTCTTTCCTATGCTTTAGGTTTCATACTAAAAAATTATCTGATGCAATTCTTGGAAAGGAAACGAGTGCTACTTCTTTGTTGCTAGGTGAGGTAGAAGCCTGCATGCTCCACCTGGTCCCCCTTGTCACCTGGGCTGGAAGGAATTTTCATTATTACTAGATATAATTGAAAGCTCAGGTTGATATTACTAATGCCATACTGACATTGGAAGCAGAAGTGCTTTATTAAGGCCCTCCTTGGCCACCACTGACTCTTGATGGGATGGTCTTGTTACTGTTGATTGGTTATGAACAACCCCAGCAGGGAGAGGGAGGGATGCTTTATTACAATTGAGGTAAGGATATAATTCTAATTTCCCCACAAGTTCCCATCTGACACTAGGAGTGGGCAGGGTAAATATATATTATTATTGCTCTTCTGAACTGAAGTACAGCTCCCCGTCACTTCCCATTTGTTTTTCTCTGATATTCCTCAAGCAGTAAACAGGAAAGTGAGAGAACCTCATTATATCCTGCCACAGGTGGAACTGTAGGTTCTATTCAGCCTTTTCAGGTGGAGTAGGGAATTAAGTCACAACTGCCACCCTCCCCACCATGGTGTATGGCCAAAGTAGAGCAGGTACTGTCTAAAAGTTTTGTTTTGCTAGATTGCCCTTTCCTTGTCCTTTGCCTAGAGAGAAGATTTTGATGAGACATTTTAAAAATCTGAATCCATTCCATTTCTGTGTTTTTCACCCCTCCAGGATCCATCCTGGATATACAGTATGAGGGAAAAAGAAGACATAGGAACTTACTTCTGAGTCATTTCTCAGATCATAAAGTCTCTAACCAGTATGTCTTCTCTCCAACTTGCATAGTCTTCTAATGTTTGAATTTTTTACTTAATATAATGCCTGAATTTTAGCTGTATTTTGTTGGTCTAACAGGAAAAATATATCTATTCTATCTTTTTTTTTTTTATCAGGGATTGAACTCAGGACTTTGCACTTGAGATACAGGCATGGTGCCACTGAGCTAAATCCCCAGCCCTACTGAGCTAAATTTCCAGCCCTCTATTTTTCTTCCAGTAGGGGCCCTGTTTCCATTTCAATACTAAGTAAAAATACTAATAAACAAAAATACAATTAAATTAATAAGATTCATATGAGTCATGTTTTTAAACTTTTACTAAAAGAAATAAAGGAAAGATGTTATTAAATGCTCTTGTATATAATGTATTGTTATTATAAAAATATAAATCCCCGCTAAATATATATTCAGTACAATCACAAGACACACTCCAAATGGGACTTCTTAAAATAAAGCATTACTTTTTTTAAAAGGACATATTCCTCATTATATATTTTTAGAAATTACTGAGGAGGAGGAGGAGGATGGAAAAAGAAAGATCTTCCAGAGAATGAAGATGAATTCCATAGAAAGGAAAGGATAGGAACTATTCCCAGAGAACTGAAATGTGCCTAATAAAAGAGGATTCCAAACCTCAGAGTAGAGACCTAGAAACACTTTGCAAGTGGGCTTCAGAATTGTCATGGACAAGAGAAAACTCTACCTACTTTTCTTCTTCTTTTTTTTTTCTTTTTTCAGTACTGAGGATTGAATCCAGGGCCTTTTCACTGAAATATATCCCCATTCCCTTTTGTATTTTGCAACAAGTCTTATTAAATTGCTAAGTTGGCCAGTCTGAGCTCAAAACTGCAGTCTTTCTGCCTCAGTGTCCCAGAGTGCTGGGATAACAGGTGCGAGCCATTATGCCCAGTTCATCCTCCTCCTCTTCAAATGGAGGTATTCATTACATTATCCCCTTTCTGTCCCATCACTATATTTTGACTATTTGAGGAGGGAACATTCAATTTTTCAATTCATGAATTGCCAAATCAGAAGAAGTGTCCTGAAATCCTAGATTGAGCCTGATGCTGTGATAGGAAAATAATTTTGGAAGTCTTAGAAAATGGATGAAATGCTGTATGTTGCACATGAAAAAGATGGATTCATTAGGGCTAAAAAGGCAGATCATTATTCATTACATTCTCAACTTCAATTCCTTCCATTTCCCTCTATCCATGCCTTTAACTATAATCTATAAATTTTGTTTGCCTTTTCTCAGACTTTACTTTGATTTCCCCATCTGATTTGCTTTGGCCAGTGGGGTTTTTTTTATTAAGTTTATTGGTACATTTTAGGAATACAGTATGATGACAATCATCATTGGGAATTTATACCTTTACGTGATATATCTTGGGTCTTATTTCTCCCCATTCCCCTGCCCTCCCTCCAATGCCTATTTACAAAGACTTTGCTTACAATTTTTCCTTTTCTCATATTTTTCCTTTCCTTTTTTTGTTTCCCCCTACTCCTCCCACTTCCTCCTCTCCTTTAGACCTTTTCTTCCTGTTGTGGGGAGAAAAGAACCCTTCTCCATTGTTGGTGGGAATGCAGACTGGTGCAACCACTGTGGAAATCAATATGGAGATACCTCAAAAAACTAGGATTAGAGATCCCATTTGACCCAGCTACTCCTCTTCTGGGCATCTTCCCAAAAGAATTAAAAGAATCATACCACAGCGATATATGTGCACCCATGTTTATAGCAGCACAGTTGTATTAGCTAAAACTTGGAAACAGCTCAATTTTCCATTAACTGGAGACTGGATAAAGAAAATGTGTTTGTTTAATAAAATGGAGTAGTACTCAGCCATAGAGAAAGAGAAACTAGAGTCATTTATAGCTAAATGGATGCATATTGAGGCCATACTCTTAAGTGAATAAATAGGACCCACATGTGTAAATATCGAATAGTTTCTATGGTGTGAAAAACTGAAATGGTAAATAAGGATCAAAATGTATAATAGATAATGTAGCCAGTGGGTTTTTATATACAGGATTTAAGCAAGAGCTTGAATTGTGTTTGTGCAATAAAAGTGCTGTCTCTATGCCTCTGCAATTGCCATGAGAACATACCCTTGTCTGCATTTGCCACAAGAAGACCACACCTTGCCCACTGGTCTAAAGATGATGAAATACATGAAATATTATATCTACCTCCACTATGAATCAACAAAATTCAGCCTTTTAAGGATATTTTGCTTTCCAGAAACTAGTTCTCCATGAATTGTATAGTGAGTTGCACGGAATAGCTTGGCCTAATACTGAGTAGAGATCTTAAAGTAAAAGAGTACTTTAACACATAAACCATTGAAATCTGTTAAAAGTACAAATGATTTCCTTTCATAACTGCATATTCAGAAGTACCAGATGGAGTAATTTGATAAGAACAACTTTTAAATTCTGCTAAATTCTTCATGGATGATCCCTTAGGCTATGCCTATCTACATGAGGTTTCTTGTATTCAAACACATTTAATGAACTTCTGACATAATTAGCTTATTTTATCAAAAGCCACTGACTTTAGCAAGTCGTGTATATTTAATTTACAGACAAGCAATCTAACATCCCCCTTAAAAGTTTTCTACAGGTTTATAGCAACAACTGTATTTTACACATGCATAACCACATTACAACTTGATAAGAAGATATTCATAGTCTATAAAGGACTGAGATAACAATTCTTATCTGGAGAGACTATATTGGACTTCCCTATGTTTACAGCCCATGAACCAATCTTCCAAATGAATGAAGAACATGCTTACTCACTCTTCATATTTATATCTACCCCCTAATAATAAATATTAGCCCTCATACAGATCTTGCAAAATATTCCAAAAATAAATGTGGGGGCTAAATTACACATACATACAAGGAAATGGACTAGTTTACCTTGATAGCCAGTAAGTATGGACACCAAGAAAATTAATCCAGTGACTTATTTTTGGTATTTATCTTTTTTTCCAGATATATTCATTGATTGTATGTGTGTGTTTTCAAATGCAATCTGTTATCCTGCTTGAGTATATTGTGAAAAAAATTGAGGAATGACTCTTTTGTCTTTGAGTCCTTGTAATATAAAACTATCTTTAATGAAATCAAAGCTATAAGCACCCAAGAGAAGGTAAGAGATCAAGTCTTACTACAGTATCATGAGTTTGCCAAACTTCATGAATTGTTTTGACCTTTTCTTTTTCATTAGCATTAGGGTAACTGTGGGTCAGGATAGTGCCTTTAGTAGCTGCCATAATCAAATCTTGAAATATCAATGACTTAGCCCAATAATCCTTTATTTTTCTCTTAAATTATTGTCTGATAAAGCTCACAAAGCTCTTTTTGTCAGATTTTTTTTTTCAGAAAGTAACTTATGTATCTAGGCTACTTATATTTTGCAATTCCATCATTCCAACTTAATCTCTTTTAACAACATATAGAAAAGTGAGCAAGCATGGAGAATACTTGGTTATCTTAACTGCCTCTTACCTCAAGTAACACATAACTTTCACCCACTAAAATTCAAGTGAGAATGGTCACATGGTTTCAATCTAATTATAGATGCTCCCCAACTTATGATAGGTTACATCTTAATAACATTCATTGTAAGGTAAAAATAGTGTATGTTGAGAATAAATTAAATATACCTAACCTACTCTACCTAACCTACTCTTGGGTAGGCAAAATTCAATCGAGTGTAAGTTGTTTATTCCTGTGATTGCATGGCTGATTAGGAACTTCAATTACTGTCACAACTCACCATTGAATGAATATCATACTGCATATTGATTAGTCAAAGAAAAGATCAAAACTTAAAATTTGAAGTATGTTTCACTAAATTCACATTGCTTTCCCATCAAAAAACCATAAGCCAGACCATCAGAAATTGAGGATCATCTGTATAAGGAAACCTGAAAAACTGTCTTCTTATCCACCTTCATATCCAAGGTGAGAAAAATGCTATGTAACCAACATTCCAGAATTTTAGTGACTTGATACTGCAGATATTTATTTCTTACTGACATACAGTACACTTAACAGAGAATAAGCCTGGGAAGAGGACAGTTTCCTACAATTATTTCATAGTCCAGCCTTATGAAGGATTCACTTTCCTCAACATTTAGTTTTGAAAGTTGCTTTGCATGTAGCTATTCATCTAGCAGAGGACAGAAGTGAGAGATCAGAGAAGCTATTCCATTTCTTAAGATCATAGTCTGAAATACAACACAGTTCTACTTATGTGACATTTGCATGAAGTAGTCACATGATACCACCTAGGTATGGGGAAAAGGAGGGAAGAACTGGAAATGTATTTCCCAATAAGAAGCAACTCCCCTGTAATTATAGTATGAGTCAATTTTTAATGGACAACTAGACTTTTCTGATACAACATCATTTATCAACAACCTAAAAAGGATGTGATCTTTTACTCAGTAATCCCAATTCTGAGAATTAAAACCAAAATATCCAAAATATTACAAATCTCCACAAACATAGATATATTATGGTGTTACTCATAGATATTGGTGCTACTCATACCTCCTTACCCTGTGACAAGATTGCAAAGGCCCAATTTCAGGTAATTCTTCTCCCAGACACTATCTCTGGCCTTTCAGAGAGATAGCTCTTTGATGAATCAATTGGTTGTTATACTTGTTCATTAGATTTATTGCAATTCTTTAATCATTTATAGCCTCATTCTTTGCAGCTCATTGATAATCATGTCACCCCACTGAAACCAGACCCCAGAAACCCCAATCACTAAAGCATTTGAGTGATTCAAAGGTTCTTTATTACAATATTATTTATAGTGGCAAAGATTTAAAGCAATTGAAATTTTTAAGGAAAAAGATATTAAAAATTGACTGTTCAATCTATTAGATGTAAGTTACTCTAACCATTTAAAATGATGGCCAAGAAACCCCCAAGTCACGCAGATGCCCCACACCCCAGCCAGAGACCATGCAGTGTGGACACCTGCAGGAGGTCTGAATCCATACAGCAGAAGCAGCAGGGGGAACATAAAGGCCATTGTTTCGAGCCCCAGAAGACAGAGAAGTGAACAACAGAGAAGGCCTTTCTGATGGCCCACTGGGAAAGTGAAGAAAAACTCTTCAATAAAGCACACTGGACCATTGTGGTGGGTAAGTTGTGGGATCAGCACCTCCCATAGAAAACTGGACTCACATAGCAGGGAGGACAGCTGCAACCTGCAGTAGAACCTCCCAGAGTTTAATTCTGCAGGAGGTCAGGGACCTCAACTTGGAACTTAGAGCCAGAAATCAGCCTGAATCTCAGTAGACTACAGCTGGCTTACTGAGACTAATTGATTTAGACCAGCACACTGCTGCCCACATTGCCTACCAAGACAGCAGAGACATCCTGAGGGAGACCTTTTTTTTGTTTTGTTTTATTTTTTTTCTTTTCTTTTTCTCTCTGTATATAACTTCTGGCTTTATATTTCTCTCTCTCTCTCTCTCTCTCTCTCTCTCTCTCTCTCTCTCTCTCTCTCTCTTTCTCTCTCCTTGATTAAA
>NW_004624815.1:6637130-6712176 GCF_000247695.1 Heterocephalus glaber
AAATAAATAAATAAATAATATGATGCTATCTCTGAAGGTCATTTAGAAGTATAAAATATATGTACTCTATATCCCTAGGTTTTATGAAATATATATTTTATAATCATAATCTTTATGACAGACAAAAAGTCTGTATACTAAAAACTGTATACATAAAAATGATTGAGAAAAGTTAAAGTCAATTCAAGAAAGTTAAATTCATGAATAGAAAAGTAATAACATTGTTAGGTAAACAAAATTAGTAAGAATTTCTTTCCTTTTAATTTTTGACACTTTCAAATTTCTTTATTTTTTATAAGTAAACATTCACCTAGGTGCACACACAGAAACATAGAGTATGTTGACAAGAGAAAAACTGATAACAAATGAAATTTTAAAGTGGTACCGAACCCTTGTAGTTATAAATTATGTATGATGTTATACCCTTAGGATATAAGTAGGTATCATATTATGCACGTCTTTGTTATCCAAAAAGAAAAGAAGAAATTGTCAGATTCTTGGAAACAGAAAAGGCATATCTCTGCCCTCTTTATATTTTTCCCTCTTCTCTGCTCTTGAAAAGCAAAAACAAAAAAGTTCTGCAAGAAATATAGAAAAGAATCTAGACCTTTGATAAAATAAACAAACAACTATTGTCCTGAATGTGGACATATATATATATATATATATGTACAAATTCATTGCAGTTGCAGCAAATTCTTGCCAGACTAAGAATATATACCAAGAGCGCATGCAAAGGCTATAGATATCCTACTGAACCCCACAACACAATGCAGAATTTCACCAAGTTAGAGGCAAAGTACAACATCCGGATTGCATATCCTGTTGTCTATGAAGAGATCAAAACATGAGAGATGCTTTAGGATCTTTTCGTTGTTGTGGGACAATACCAAACACCACGTTGTAACAAAACCATAGACAGATAAGAATCTGTGTAAGAAGTAGCTGTAAAGACATTAATGATATTAACAGAAGAGTAGAGGGTAACCTTTCAGTAGCATACACTCCATTACAATAAGTTCAATAATGGGCTTCTCTAAAAGCTGGAAAGATTTCTATCTTAAGTTTATCTATTTCCTTTCTCCCTTCACCATCAAATTGCTGGTCTAAGAAAATTTCACCTTATTCAAAGATGATCAATAAAATAAAGAAACAAATAGAATATTAATGACCTAATAAGACTCACATCTTTAGAAATAAATATGCACAACTTGAAAGTGAGTTGTTTTGGGGAGGGAGTTTGTCATCTCTTCTCCATCTGGTAGGTTTGCTCTAAGATCTGCTGTGAAGTATTGGTATTGAGTAGTTTGCTATTAGAAAGTTCTATTGCCATTGATAGAAGTCAAATCCTGTCTCACAGTCCTGTCACATTTATCAATCAACAGTGATACTTTGATTCTTAAATGCTTTACTCTTTGTATTATTAGCGAATTATTTCAGGACTTATATAACAAAAAGTGTATTCTCTATTGGATACCTTGAATAAAAACAACAACAAAACAAAAACCAGTGAGAGATTAGTGCAATGATGTTCTTTCTTCAGAACATATGTAGGTGACTTTTTAAGCATTCAACTCAATGACTCACTGAATAAACAGTAACACACAAAGAAGAGACAAAACATTATTTTGATGAAGAGAACAGGAAAGAGTGTAAATCCATAAAAGAAATGAAAGATTTCCCTAGAAGCAACAACAAGTATTACAGACACTTCTGTGAATATGGAATAGAATTAGGGACTAAAATAATTGGATAAATTAGAGATGAAAAACAGATTTAAAATATTTTCAAACTAGTATAATGAAAAACAAAAATCTATATATAGTTATATATAGTTATTGACAAATAATGATGGCAAAGATTTAGGAAATGGTTTAGGTATTATTATTTTCTCACTCAGGAAATAAAAGCCATCACCTAAATAAAGTGACTGAAGCATAAATATATTCTCAGATAAAATATTAAAAACTGAAGTCATCTATATTGCATGTGTACAATAGAGAAAGGAAAGATAATAAATATACTAATTTTGTCATTGTTCTTAGTGAGAAAATACAAAATATTTTCTAGATAAATGGAGAAATGAGCACATCGTATTCAGTGTAAGTATATACATAGAAAAAATACTTAGAAAAAATAAATGTGAAAATTTCAAACTCATTAGAGTTTGAAGTGTATACATAGAAAACTCATTAGAGTTGAAGTGTATACATAGAAAAAATACTCAGAAAAAATAAATGTGAAAATTTCAAACTCATTTCAAACTATAGAAATTGTGCATAACATAAAAAAACTGCAAAAGAAACATTCAAGCAGGAAGCAAATGTGAAATAACATAATAAACTAAGACCAGGAATGTGTCACATCAATAAGCATAATTCAATAAGCAAATACATTTAATGTAATAAAAACATAGATTGGATTTGAAAGTACATCTCCAAATATATGTTCTTATAATAGAAATTTCTAAAAGAAAATCTCTAAAACTTTGAAAATGAAAGCATTGGAGGGTGGCTCATTTAAAAATTAACAAAATATCTCTTTTTCTGTGTATAAACAGCAATCAGTTCAGAAAGATTACTAGGAAGAGAAAAAGATCAAACATGTAGTCAATGTATGGAAATATATACAACAAACATAATCCAAAAGGCAAGTTGCAAACTGCAAAAAGTTATTTCCAACATGTATTACAGATAAAGAGGCAGATTTCCTTCAAATTATTAAGAAAATTAAAACTCAATAGGAAAAACAAAGTTTTAGAACAGATCATAGAAAAAAAATGAATCTGAATTCTTGAGAAGATGCTTAACCTTATTCATCATTTAAAAATATGAATTAGTTTTGCAATAAGATGCTATCTTTCACCCCACAGATTGACAAAGACAAAGAAGGTTGTTCATGCAGGATTGAGAAATTATGAGGAAAGAGGCATTATTGTATATTAGTGGCAGAAGCATAAATGGTGGTAAATTTCAAAGGGAAGTAATTGAGCAAAAGCTGTAAATTGTCTATGAACATAATAAGTGATATTTCATTTAGTATGAGAGACAGAAAGAGAGAGAATAGTGATTAGAATATGTGTATTTCAGTCTCCAGAAACTAAAAATCAGTAGTGGTCTCTGAGGAGGGAAAGAGATGGAAAACAAAACATTTTCAGTTTATGCCTTTCTGAGCCTTATCAACTTTGTTAGTATGCCGCCCAAAAAAAAACTGATGGAAAGGAAGGAAAGAAAGGACAGGAAAAACAAAAAAGAGAGCAGTGAAAAGAGAGAAGTAAGGGAGGCAGACAGAAGGGAGAGAAGAAATCCAATGAAAAAAATGATGCATAGCTGTTAAAATGGGGGAAAAAAGAGAATGATGTGGAAAGATTTCCCATGTTATATAACTAAATATAAAAGTACGGAAAAAAAAGTTTATGTTGTATCCTCTTATAGTTCCAAAAAACACGTAAGAGACCATTAGCCATGTGCATACTCATAATAAAAATTAGAAATGGAAGGTTGGACAATCTGGGTTCAGCTTTATGTTTGATATATGCTATGTAAACATTTTTGTAAGTTTTTCTAATAAAGTATCAACAGAATTTGTTATGGATTTTGAAAAATAGATATTTTTGGCATTCTTAAACATCTTTACTTAATTTTTAAAGTTCTTCTGGCATTTTAAACATTTTTCAATCCTGACAGAAAAAAATAAATGTTTCCATTGCATGGGTAGACTTGAAGTTTGGTGGGGAAAAGCATTTTAAAAAATTGCTTAGCAGCCGGGGATTTAGCTCAGTGGTTTGGCAGCCTGCTGCACAAGCGCAAGGACCTGAATTCGATCCCTGGTACAAAAAAAAAAAAAAAAACCTTATATTTTATGAGTATAAATGTAAAATTGATTTTTTACATAAATCCTATTATTTATAACATTCATATTTCTTAACATTTTTCAGGTACATTCAAGGTCTTCAGAGATCTGGTTCATCTTGCTTAAAACCTGTTTTCATGTCAGTTGCATATTAATTATGTTGTTTTAATTTTCATGCTACATTATCACCATGATGTTATTTTTTATGTTAAATTTACAAAACTGAGTCAGTGTCTCCAGGGGGATTGATTGAAATAGTATAATTATTTCCACAGTTCAAAGGAAAATTTTGGGAAATACTGGAATTCATGATCATGGTAATTCCACATAAGTAGCTTCAAAAGCAAAACAAAGTCAGTGCAGCTAGAAAGTGAAATGATAAATATTAGAAAATCTCATTTTTGGGGGGTGAGCAATCCATTTTTCCCTTTTTCAACTTGGCACTGTCTGTATGAAACATTATCAAGCAGCATTTTGAAGCCATTGAAGTTTTCAAATCATTTAAAAGCAAAAGAAAATGCCTTTGCTATCAAGCAAATTGATCTTCCCCCAGTTGAGTACAAACTAATGTTTTCCGATATCAAATTCATTAATTTTGTGACAAACATAAAGAGACTAGAAACACAGATGCATCATTCAAAGTTATACCCTTTCTTTAAAAATGCAAATTTAACTCACCATATTAATAAGAAGATAGTCTAATGCTACAAAATGAATACATATCATGTGCAGAAAGTAGAAAGAACCATAAATTTCTTTTGCAAAGGCCACTGATGGATATTTTACATTGTCAGTGGTATTCAATGTGAATGACTGATAATTACCACTCTATGCCAACAGAGACTTAACTTTACAGTTGCACATATCCACTGACAAGTTGTAGGGATCTTTTCTTTGCAAGTATGCAATATATATGACATATATATGACACTTTTCTATTATCCTTTTAAAACACCTGCTCTAAAAAAAAAAGATTCAATTTCAGAAAACAATGTTTTCTGCACTGTAAGCTAAAGAGCACTATATTTGAGCTCCTGAGCCATGGATGAGATGGAAAGAAAAAAATCCAGACCCTTCCCTTTTCCCCCTAACAGCCAGAAGAAAATGTTTTCCAACTGACAGCTGTCACACTCCCTCCCTCACACCCCATCTTGCTCCCTCTGGAACTCCTAAGGATGGCCTGAGGCAACTGTCCCCAGTGTTTTCCCACCACCACAGGGTGACTTCACAGCCACCCACCAGGCCATGCTGACAGAACATGCAGCAAATGACAGCTGGGATGATTCTCTTCTGCCCCTGCTCCAGGCAGCTCTGCCACTTCTTCTGCCTCTGTGGAGAACAGCTGGGAAACTATCTGACAGGACAAAGATTAAGGCAAGGATCAGGGCCCACTACTCATTTCTGGAATGTCCAAGGCCTAATGAGCTGTGATTACCACTACTGACATCCTAGAGATTCTTGGAAAGTCATGATTTCAGCCCCAACATTCTTGTAGATTCTGGAGCTATCAATCAAGCAGCTGCTTTTCTTGAATGTCCTCCAACTGTCATCATGACTACTGCAGCTGTCCTGGACAGCTCCTTTGGTCCAGCAAGCTTAAATCATGAACAAATCCCAGATGGTTTTGCTCTGTGGCTACTTTTGATAACTCCACCCTGTGACTTACATATGACTCTGGTGCACCGGGCTCGAAACTTTGACCAATTCCAGAGGACTCTAGCATGCATGAACTTGGACTAATTCTAGATCTGTGAAATGTTCCAGATTGTTCATGTGCAGTGTTATGGTTCATATCTAGATGTCCCCCAAAGCCTCATGCAATCATAGGTGAAGGCTTTTGATATTCCTCAGATTAGTCCAGATGAGATTTTTTAGTTAAATGTGATGTTGTAAGGGGAAGCCTAGCCTGAGGAGGTGGGTCACTGGGTAACTGGAGGTGGCCTGGAAGGGTCTATCTCCCTTCCTCTTCCCTTAATATCCGCCCCCCCCTTCCTACCTGTCCTGCCACAAGCAGTTCTCCTCTGCCATTCCCTGCCTTGGAGCCAGCTATGAACTGAAAGCACCACAAGTGTGAGCCAAAATAAACCTGTCCTCATTTAAGTGGTGGGTGTCAGGTATTGTGTCTCAGCAACAAAAAAAAAGTAGCTAAGACATTCTGGCCAGTGCTGCTCTAGATAAGAAGTGCCCCCTACACTCCTCGGATTAGTCCAGAAGGGTTCTCTCTGATATACTGACCCCTAGATCCAAACAAAACCTTTCCCAAGTGGTCTTGTAAATCTGCTATGATTCTTATTTGGGTAGCGTAGGTTCCTGTGGTCCTGTAAATCCACTTATGATTCTTATCTTAGGTAGTGTGGGCAAGAAGGTCACACAAGAAAGATCTCTTTAACCACTAGGTGCTGCTATCCCTGAAGAGTTACAGGGATTAGCAGAGACCTGCAGCTTTGATGGCAAAGATTCGCAGCCTTTGGCAGAAACCTATGGAGAGTCTCAGAGAAGCAGCAAAAGCTGCTGCAAGAGCTCCAAGAGCCCCAGATGATGAGTAACTGTTAGAAATGGCTGGCAGCTTCTGAGAGCTGGGACACTGAGGGCTGGGGGCAACTCGTGTTCGGGGTCCAGGGCTGCTAAGAGAACTGCACTTGGTTCATTAATGATTAAATCTGAATTAAGTAAAATGACTCCCACTAGTTTATAACATAGATGCAGCCTGGAGAGAAACCACTATGAATGAACAGAGGCACCTGAAACCATTCACATAATACTGGGGGAAGAGAATGGGTGAGGCCACCAAATCTGATACCTGAAGAAATATCCAATAATTTTGAGGCTTTCATATTTCATATGAAAATACACATTCTCTTCAAGTCAAAGGTACAATTTGCTGAATGTTTTCTAGGTAGAAGGCATTTTACCTGTATCTTATGTAATTATCACTTCAAACATTTTTTCCTTGATAAAACAGCAATAAAGACTTAAAAATATGCAGTAACACTTTGCTTTTAAAATCTAATTTAGATCTTCAAAGTATTTTGAGAGTTTTTGCTATATTTAGTAAATTGACTAAATTCAGTGCATACTTTATTTTATGGTGAATAGATCTCAAAGCCCCTCTTGTCTACATATTTATCCACCTAATCTATCTACATATCTCATATATAACGTATCTCATATATAGCATATCTCATATATAGCATCTAGTTGTGAATAGAAACTTAATGCTCATAACTCCTCTTAATTATTTCCACACAGAACTCAGGATAACATATCAAATGCCAATAGCTATTATACAAAATGGCATCTTAAATACAGCCACATAATTAATTATTTGAAGGCAGGAAAAAATGTACTCCACAATGCTTTAAACAAGGTGCTATTAAGTGAACAAACACAAAATGATCAGATAATAATTTCTTTATTAATATCATAAACAATGATTTGACAAAAAGAATTTCATCCAGGTAGACTGCCAAGAAGGAAAATTTATTTTCCAAAGCACATATTCTGACCTAAATTTTTCAGTTTGGCTGTCCTTGTGTTCCCCTTGATCAAATTTGAACATTTTGCCTAATTCAACTTTTGGTTGACTGGACATAATTATTAAGTTTGTTATTGTATCTTAGGGAGAAAATAGTTACAATAGATTTGACACCTCTGTATTTGTGAACTGGATCAAAACTGGCTGTGGTTAATTGGTCAGACTAATACTACCACTCCATCCACCTAAACCAAGATGACAGCACATGCGATGGGTCTCCCAGACAAGAGAATATAATCAACATCCAGAGATGCAGCTCCCCTTGCTGGCTGGATGCACTGGAAACACAGCCAAAGCCACTACTACTAGTGCTCCTTGGCTTGTGCTTCCAACACAGCACTCTTCTCTAAGTGCCTTTAGAGCACATGCCTTGAAGGGAATGTGATTGCCCAGGGCATACTTTACCACAGTAATAAGCTATTTTGATTGCTTATACTCAAGGAAGATTTTTCTTCATTGGAAAGGCCACATGTAAAATTAACATAGCTAGAATTTTTCACTGTTTGATCTTGTATCTTTGATAATTTAGGAAATCTTAACCTCTATATCCACATACCATATGTTGTCTTGTGGGAATTTCTTTCCAAAGGAAATAAAAGTCTCCTGAACATATCTGTGGATTCACTGATCAAGTCCTGTTAACTTGCCTTTGATGGAAGTATCAAGACTTCTAAAGCCTTTTCTCTTCTACTTTCTGTTGATAAAATTTATCTTATTTTTGCCTCCTTCTCCAGACCCAGAAGATATCTGGGATAAGTGGGGTTGTTTGAATATCTTTTCCATCTTACTTCCCCACATGATTAGCTTAGGCTCTCTCATAGCATGGTTTCATAGCACAGGTGGTCTTGGGGTAGTCAGGCTTCTTACATGAAAACTGACCTTTCCTCAAAATGTGTGTTCCAAGAACAGGAAGTCAGTTTCTGGTAATGCACAGCCTGGCCAGAAAACTGGCACAATATCACTTCTACTGATTACTAGTTGTGAAAGCATGTATAGAATCCAGATTTACAGTAAGAAGCTACATATACCACATTTAAAGAATTGGCTCTTCATCTTAACCCACTATACCAACCCAGTAATATCTGAACTTGAGATGAATCAGGCTGCCAATTCCAATGTCCAATTGCTGAATATTTCTAAGGAAAACCACACCTCTCATATTACAAAGGAATCTTAGTCTTCAGTTGTATTTGAGTCTCAGCACTGATTTTCTCTCCTGCTCACTTTAAGCAGCATTGTTAACAGCCAATCTTCTCTAACTTCTTAACCCACCATCAATCTGTAGCCTCTCAGCACACAATCTCACCTCCTGCCTCAAAGGAGAAAATAGAGCCATCATACAGAACCCCCTCAATTTCCTGACACCCTAACTACCGGTTTATCTATATCTTTATTTAACACCTTCAGTCTCTTGAGAGTGGCCACTATGGCTCCTATTTTCTGTGGCCAGTCCTACTACATCCTGACCCTTCCTATCTTCTCAGTTATTTGTCATCATAAATTCTCCATCTTTTCTTCTTCAACTGGCCCCTCTCTTCTTATGTCATTTAACTTGTCCTTACCTTACTCCAGATTTCTTTTGCCTTGAAAGGCCCACGATCAATGACCCCCCATTCAGCTTATATCCTCTGACTCCTCTTTACATGAGAAAAGTTTTTGAATAAAGGAAGTGAGCTCTATCTTCATTAGGGTATGGTTATCCAAATTCAATTAACAGTACCCTTAATATTTGCATTTATTATAATTTGTTATTATTATTGAACACATATATTAATACATGTATTTAAAATGTAAAAAACTTAAGCCTCTTTGAGAAAAAGAAGGCAAAATTGGAGGGAAAATGAAATCAGTTCCTTCTTTCAATATAACTTTGCTGTACAAATATTTTTTTATTTTCAAATTGTTTTGGTTTGATTGAAATAATTTAACATCTGCTTTAATAGTTCACGTGTGAATGCCTGGTAATTAAGAAATGTTAACCCATATGTTATCTGCAAATACAATAAAACACTTGTAAATAATAACAAAACAAAAATACACTTTGAATTTAGCATTCAAACTCCTATGAATCTGTAGAAATAGAAATGCCCTGTTTATGTATATGAATACAAGAATCATTTTTATAGAAGAAAAATTACTGCAGACAAATTGAATTCCCATAATTGAGGAAGAAACTAATTGTAGTCTCATTTTTATCATGTAATATGGTAAAATTCAATAAATCAATGAATTAGGTCTATGATCATTGATTTAGTGGGATTACAATAATATGTTTTACATGATAGAAGGAAGGTGTAGAGATGTGTATAAAATATGATTCCAGTTTTGGAAAGTAGATATACAGCCCTTTTATTTAGTTTCTAACTGATATTACAAACTTGGAGAAAGTTAAGAAAAAAATACTCAGTTAAACTTAGCTATCTGTGTGGTGTATAATGAATAGGGTGAGGAAGGGAGAGGAATGAAGTAATTCTTTTAAAACAAAGGTATGACTTTCAGTTTGGCCTTAGTTGAGATTAATAAGTGTGAGAACACCCTCTAGATCAGAAGCGGCTAAAGAACATAATTCTTTCTGAGAGAAAGGGAGCTCTTTATTCATTCATTTTACATGAAAAAACAGGAGTCCTTTCTAGAAATTCTTTCTGATGGTCCTAAAAGGGAACAAATCCTCCCAGGATAAAGATACTAAACTCAAGTGCCTAGCTCCCTAAATTTTAGGCTTGATTGTCACAATTTCAGAAGTGATATTCTTATGTACTCTGCCTGAAAAACCTACGACCTAGATTTAGTATGCTTCATGTGTAGTTAATGTGGCCTAATCTACCTTTCAGAGATTTGCCTGTTGTTGGTTAATAACTGGATTGAAATTCAAAAATGATTACCTTTCCTGTTAGTGTCAACAATTATCCTCATTCATCCTGTTTCCATAGAGATTTGTACTTTGCTGACCAGGCAGGAACATTTTGACTCTCTCCTGCCCTTCTTTTCTCCCCAGAAAAGACAAAGAGACTAGATGGGTTAGTAAGTTCAAGAAAAAAGTTCAACTTTGTCCCTCTAAATCCCTTCAAGTCTTTCCACCTGGAAAGATGACTATATGCATGGGAAGTTTAATCAGGAAAGCTATGCTTTTGAAAGGGAGTCCTTCTTTTATGTCTTATTTCCCCTTTTAAGCTATTGTAGGGAAAAGGATATCTTTACCCCAATCAAAATCTAAAAAATGTTTAGTTATATTTTATCTATAGGAATATATCACCTTGATTTAAAACTCAATCACAACCTAGATCAAAAAATTTTAACTATATGAGCTTGAGGAATTTTTGAACCTCATAAAAATATATGCATAATCTTTTATTCATTTGCATCCTTTCTAGGATAAAGTGAAAAATACTGCTTTCATCAGATTTTCTAAGAAGTCCATAGCCCAAAGCTGGTTATAAATTACTACTCTTCAGATATCCTGTTTCCTGTCTTCCTGTGCACTTAGTTCTTAATTCATTTGCAGGTGTAGAAAGTCTTTTCCTCAGGAATGTAGTATCTCTTCCTAATTTCTATATGATTCTTTGGTGTTTGCTTTATGAATCATTATTTTGCAATATCAATGTATTTTAAATTTGTGAAAACAGGACCGGGGATTTAGCTCAGTGGTTTCGCCACCTGCTGCGCAAGCTCAAGGACCCGAGTTCAATCCCCGGTACCAAAAAAAAAAAAATTTGTGAAAACAGAAAAACATGTTACCAAAAGGACTGTCTCCACAAATATTAGATTTGGAAAAGACTGGCTATACCCTATATTAAGGACAGATGGGTTTCATAGTTTTCAAACTTTCAAACTTTCAAACTTTAGAAAAATAATATGATTTACAAAATCTTTATCACCCAATGCATCCAACAAGGGCTGGAGCAACATTCCATGATCAAATACATTAGTGTTTCTGAAGTAAAACATAAACATTCACTGGGCATGGTGACACACACCTGTAATACTAATGTTCTGGGAGGCTGAGGGAATAGGTTCAAAAGTTCAAGCCTAGCCTAAGCAGATTAGCAATTTGGCAAGATTTCATTTCAAATGTTTTTTTTTAAAATGGCCTTGGACGTAGCTCTGTGAAAAGGCAATGGCTTCAATCCTCAGTACAAAAAACAGTGCATATTCATACTAAGTGGGATACAGAATATAACGCGCACCACCTCAGTTCAGGTTAGGTTTTCTTTTTTTATGAAACTTTCAGTGTTCGACAGAGAAAATGTGGTTAAAGGGTTTCAAACCCATACATACCTACCACCATTGCCTTTCTTCAATCTTTCTTTGTCCAGTGTGAAATAATTCCAGTTTAAATATTCCTTCATTCTCATAACTCATATCCTCCTACCTATTCTTTTTCAGTACCATCTGACCAATCCAAAACATTATAATTACACAATGGAATCTGAATAAAAGATTACTTTTGGCTTCTTAGGCCTGTGAGCAATAGTCAATTTTGCATAGCTTCAAGGATAACACATAATTTATTTCTGCATCATGCTTCCCAGATCTCATCACTAATTTCTGATCTAAAAGCCAGTCACTAAACTGCCACAAAAATCATCTTGTTCTTTGAGCCCTTGGAAATAGACTCAATGATCCTTTTATCCTACAACAAAATAAGCTGTTGCAAAATGAAACAGGCTGACTTAGAGTATAATGAGTTCCTTTTATTAAAGGTATTTAGGTAGAAGCTAGAGAATATAGTGAGTGTGCTCATAATTATGCTCACAATGAACCATCCTTGAGCGATTATACATTTCATCTTATAAAACCACTTAAAAAGACTTCATAACAGCCTTATTCAACATGTTCAAAGTTATTAACTAATATTTTGGCAACTGAAAATCTATGATCTCAGTTCTTTAGTTGCCCACCAGGAGAAATGAGAGTCCTATTAAGAATTCATAGGGTTCTAATGTTACAGAACTGCTCTTCACAGAAGGGATAGCATTAATTATCAGGTAATGAGCATTTATGGCTCCCTTGCTTATTTCTTATGATCTGTTTGAGTCTGCTGGGGGAAAAGCTGATGTGTATATGTAACCAAAGAACAACTCTAAAGACAACAAAAGCATATGTGAAAACACTATGGTAAACCCTACAGACAGCAATTCAGAGAGAACTTAGGTAATAAAAGAAAATTAAGAAGGAAGGCAGTCTGATTGAGGAGTCTAGAGTCTTGCTATGGCCTAGGACCATCTCAAGGCAAAACTAAGAATCAGAACATATTTGTATCAAGAGACTAATCTATTCCTTTAATCCTTTGTGCCAATGAGTGTTTCTAGGTCTTCAATTCCATATTTTTAATTGAATTTCAACTCTTCTTTGGAACTTAGTGTTAGAAAAATGTCTTATCAGATTAGATTTTTGTATTAAAATTAGATTATATTGAGGATTAAGTAGTAATTACCACAGTGGTAGATACAAAAAGTGAAAAAACTGAATATATAACAAAAACTTAACTTTTCCTCTATTTATTTATTCACATTCAATAGAACAAGCTTCAATTAATTAATGTTAACATGCTGATATTTGTGTGTATACAAGACAAAGACAAATATAGTAAAGCCTATGTAACTGCTAGCAGTTATAATCAACAAAGCATTGCATTTCTGAGGGTATTATCAGGAGATAAGAACTACTGAATCAATGAAATAATGTTAAATGATATGTTATTGTATGATTCTAAATGCAAGTTTCAGAAAGACATCCACAAAATGATATTATCTTTGGAACATAAATTATTATCTACTTAAATATATATGGTGAAAATATATAAATATGTATGAGAAGAATACATTCTTACTTAACAATAGTGGTTTTCCAATAATAGAATCAGGTCACCTCTCTAGGAGTCTCTTATTCTAATAAAGTTGATAAATAAACTTAACCATCACAACCATACAAAAACACTAAAATCTCAGTATATTACTGTGATGCATATAGAAAAAAGTTTTAAATAAATATATAATAGCTGCTGAATTCCAACTTTATAAATTATACAATCAGTGGTAATCAGCCTTATGGTGGTCCTGTTGAGCAATCTGAAAACATTTTTGAGTATGGGTTTCACCTAGTGACTCACTTCTAATGGACAGAATACAGCAAAGGTAATAAAATGAACCTTCTGGACTTGACTGGCTAGCATCTCATTTGCTCAGGTTTTCACACCCCTCAGTCTGGAAGAAAAAAACTGCCATGTGAGCTGCTGTATGGTGATATGTATTATAGTAACTTTTGTCTGTGATCTACACTCAGTGAGGCTTGAGGCCTGCCAATATCTATGTTACATGAATATAGCAGATTTTTCATCCATCAGTGAATAGTTTCCTCTGGTAAATTCACAGCACTTATGTTCCAATTTCCCCATCATGAGATTAAATTGTACAATTTACACCTGGGCACTTTATACAATTTCAATTGATACATGGATTGACATATATATATATATATATTTGTGACTATTTATATCTAACAGTTTTGTCACCATCCTTTTCTAAATGGAATCTCTTAGATTAAATTTTTCCTTTGGAAGTAATAAAAGCCAAAACTGAAACAAAGTTTTAGGTATGTCTATAAGAGAAGCATTTAGTGAAGTGTCAATACCAGAGGTTCTGTCTACTTATTGTCATCTGAGAAACACAAATTTGTTTTTAAATTTTCAGGTAAAGTAGTCTTTGTCTTGCCTTCCACTGTTGGCTTTCCAACTCCATGCATCGTTACACATACACACTGTTCTAACCCTCCAGCATGCTGCAGAACATGATGCTACTGTAAATGTATTTCTTACTCATTGGGAGTAAGATTTTTATGTTTCTTTACCCAAAACAGTGACAGTAGAATCACATTTCACCCATTCGGTTCTTCACTGAGAAGGAAAATTGGTTCAGTTTTACTTCTTTTGACACAGCCTTATGTATTTAATCCCTAATCACAGCCTTGGTTCAAATTGCATAAAAGGACCACTATAGAAGCTGCTTGCAAGCTGTAGTAAAAGACAGAGGAAAAGTATTGGTGCATAGTAAACACAATACTTTCAAGAAAGTACAGTCTGCAGATAATGCTAATAGAAGAAATTAGATCACTCACTGCTATCTTATTGTTTAGTTTATACTTTCTTCTAAGTGACTCTGAAATATAAACAATTTAAAATTTTGAAGTTTTATACATCAATGGCACATCAATGATAGAAAGATTATCTCATTTTAAAAATGATTTTTACATTGTGCTCATTTTGGCAGCACATATCCTAAAATTGGAATGGAAAACGACTTTTACATTTTCAGATTATTGAGGGAATTTAAGCTATATTCCTAAATATAAATTAGAAAACAAAATAAAATTTGCATTCCCTTGCCTAAACCTTACTCTGTCATTATTCTATTGTGTAACTACAATCCATTCTCTAATATATAGAAAGTTAGCCAGTAAGTCATTTATACTACATTGCAGCAAATAGGAGCAGGTTAGGAGCAAGAAGTATGAGAAAGCAGGGATTTTCCCCTAAGTGTAGAAAATCTTTAGTTTCATTATAGAATGAATAGGAGTGCCTTTTGTAAGATTTCATGAAGGGTATGTTGCATAATAGACATAAAAACACTAATCTTGCTTTGCTACCCTGTTTTGCAAAGGATAAAAACAAGAAATGGAAAGAAAATGCATACTTAAGGATTGCTTCTGCAAAGCAAATCTCCCTTTCACATCATCAGTTTAATTGATTCTATCACAAAGCTGAATCCCCTGCCTTATAGAAAGTGCAAAAATAGCAAAATTTTAAGACGCTAAGTTGAATTTGATGTTGCTTTTACTTACTCAAGTCTCCCCCCCTCCCCTTAAATTTGTTCCAATGCTTAAAGGACAAACTAATCACGGACTCTGTGAAAGCAAAGTCTGGAATTTAGGTGTTTTCCCATAGAAGGTAAAGTTTCACCAAAAGTGAGTTTGTTAGTTTGCATGTTTGTTTGTTTTCTCCATTAACACAAGAAGGTACAGTTCTGATAATCCAGGTAACAACAAATATTGTTCCTTTCTTCAGAAAAATACATTATAAACAGATTAAGAGAATTTCCGCTTGGGCCGAGGCCTGAGCATACAGTTCTCAGCCTCCCTCTGTCATAGCATGATGGCCATGGCCACTAGGGCTACTGCCTAGATGATGATCACTTCATAAATGAGCAGATTCAAGTAGGCAAAGACTCAGTAAGTATAGGCTAACCCCTCCACATACTGAATACTGTGCTGGGAACCAAGAGGCACCTAAAGTATTAAACCTCAAGAATCTGGCAATCATCCAGCAGAAAAATAAGTGCTCTTCACTGAGATGGAAAAATTAGTTTTAAAGTACAGTATTAATGATCAATCAAAAAAAAAAAAAAACTGGGACAATGCTTTGACTTTGTGACCTTAAGCAAATCAGTAAACTCTCGATCTTCATTTCCACAGGAAAAATCAAGGAAGGTAAAATCTTTATATATTTAATTATTCTATAATTTATGAACAGCATACTCTTGAAGAGGAACTGTATCACATAATATTTAAACATAAAAACTCTGTAGTTAAAATTATCTTGGCTCAAATCCTGGTTATCACTTATTTGTTGTGAGAATTTAGCTAAGTCAACCATTTTGCCAAGTCTAAATTTCTTCAGCCATTAAGTAGCTATATTAACAATATTAACATTACTGTATAAGAAGGCTTAAATGGAGTAACACACTGCGAGTTAGCTACTGTTTTGAAAAAAATCACTCAAAATCGAGTGACTTTAAAGAATTAGCATTTTATTGTTTAAATCTATGGCTATATGGGTGTTTCTGTTGATCTAAGCTGGTGTCACTCTTGCATCTTCAATATATTGAGGATCAGATAGACAAATCTCTTGTGTGTTTGGGGGCAAAATTGCATAGACTGGCCTAGGGTGGTCTTAGCAAGGACAACTGTCCTCTCTTCCACGTGGATTTCAGTCTCTAGCAGGAGGTCCAGGCTTAATCACATGGTATAGTAGTTCCAAGAGAGTTAAGGTATATGAGTGATGGAAACCACCCTGAGTGAGCTACAAATTCATAAACTGACTTGTCATATTAAAAGTCTGACTCTGCCTATTAGCTCACAATGGCTTGCCTGAAGAGCCAGCCGTTGACATGTGGTAAAGGAATGACTCCCCACACCACTGGTCACAGCAGAGGTCTCAATGATCCATGACTCTGTGATGTCTTGGATGGCAACACAATAGTGCTGCATGACTCATACAGAAAACTCCCACAAAGGTAAAAATTAATCCATGAGAAGAAACAAATTTCCCATTAATCAATGAGATGTTCTTACAAGAATATATTGTTCCTTTGTTGCTAGTACCCTGCTTTCATCAGTCCTCTCCATTTCACTGTTCCCTGCATGGGCCCTTACTCCTTCTAGAAGTTGTATGATCAATAAATAGTGGCAAGCTGCAGGAGATGGTATCTTAGCCAGATAAGAACTTTGATCATCCTGGGCCCTCCATTTATGCATTAATATCTTATCTTGTTTTTCTAATCTGTCTGCTACCATACCCTTGGTCAGGTGATTGGGGATCAGCCTAAAACACAGAAGGCCCTTTGAAGTCCAGACTCAACACTGGTGCACTGTCAACTCCACCACATATGACTAACAAAACACAAGGACAGTCTAGATTCAAGAAATGGAAGAATAAGTTTTACCACTTGGTTTTTAAATAGTTGTGGATACCTGGGGAAAGACAGCAGATGAGAGAACATTAAAGACGTGAGGCTGTTTCTGCAATTGATCTACTACATTCATAAAAGAACTTCAAATGTCTGATGAATAGGGAAGCACCAGTCATTGGCACTGTAAGTTTCGATAAGAATTCAAAGGCTAGAGACATATAGATGGGTCCAAAGCTAGGCGCTCTTGAATTAGTAAGGGGCACAGTTTGGATACATAGCATGGGAAGTAGTCATGGACCATAAGGATTTAATGAGGAATGAAGAAGATTGAACTATGTAGGGGACACTATTAAATGTTGGGGTATGTCAGGAATAAACAGAAAGAAAACTCAGATATAGTTCCTAGTAGAAATCATTTGCTTGAGTGGCTCTTAAGCATCCCTACTAAATTTGAGTGGAGTTGTGACTTGCCAACATGTCCTCTGTCTTTCCACATATGTGGACATAGAAGGCAAAATATTTAGGAAACAAGAAGACTGCACAGTCTGTTCTCTGACCAATCTAAACCAATCCAGACCAGAAATTAAGGATAAGAACCCAAATAAGCTGTAGATATGTCAAGTGATGCTTAATATGAAAAAGAAATGTGAGCAATGCAAAGAAATCTGCTCCAAGACCATTGGTGGGAGATGTTCTTGTCTGTTGTCTGCAATAAATGATTTTAATGAAGGTTTTCAGCTAATGCAGAAGAAAACCTGCAAAAAGAAAACCTTCCCTCCCAGTCACAAGATGGACTGATCCCAGGAACCAACGAACCTGTGTGAATTTTTTTAAATAAGAATTTGGCAACATATTGTGAAGGTTGGGAATAGTAACAGCAAATGGCCAAGGATATGAAAATTCTGTGACTAGATTTTAGTATGTAGTCAATATTTCACAAACTTCATTGATATTCAAGGCCATATATGTGCTACAATTGTTCCAAAACTGAACAATATAGAAACTTCACCCTTAGGAATGTGTGTTTTAACTGTCAGATAAAGAAAATAGTGGCAGTAGTGGATGATTCTCTGGACATTAACAATTTCTCTATATGAAAAACATTAGCATGTTTTAGTGAACAGAAAAAATATGTTTTATCAAAAGGCATAGTATTTGGCTGAATTTCTAACCTTGTCTCATTTTACATATAGTCTAACATTGTGATCTGAAATCAAGGTTCAGAGTTAAGGATCTTGGTTTAAGTCCTGCTTCTGCTAGAAGTTCTGGAAAAGTCATTTTACTTCTATAAGTCTCAATTTTTTAACCTGTATATTAAGTATCAGTCATAATAATTACGTTATAGAATTATTGTATTAAACATGATAAAATTTGTTATTTATAAAGGTTATTTGTTACCTATAAATTGCTGTGTGAATTTATTTCTTTAGCAGCTAGTAAGTCCTCAAAACGATACTGTTAATAATTCATACATGAGTAAATATAGACTTTGTCCTCAAAGAGCTTATAGATTATTTTGGGAAATACTGGTAATTAATTATAAAAGTTCATAGGATAACAGTAACAGATTGATATGAAGGCCCAAAAGAGCACAAGATTATTTATGAAAACAGGCAGACAAATGAAAAAAGAGAAGTAGCAAATAAGATATAAGTATTGGATCCTAAACAATGACAAGAAATTTGCCTAATAAATAACCTGAGCTAAAAGTAAACCCAGCATGAACTGAATTTTAAAAAGGAGAAAAACCAAGAGAAAAGCCCTTTGGCAAGTGTGGGGTACAGAAGGGTATCCTCAGTGTGCAGCTGCATCTGATGGTCAAAGACCTGACTGCCACAAAAAGTCAGGATTGTATTTTGTTGGCTCTGTAGGGCCATTAAAGCTTTTTTAAGCAGAGGAGGAAATAATACACCTGGGTTAACAAAGGTTATTTGGGAGACAAAATAAAAAGACAAATTGAACAAAAGTTGTGGGCATGAATAAGGATTTCTTTTCCTACTAATCTGAATGAAGGATGAAGAAACAATGAATGGGGGAAGAAATGAGTAGGGAAATGAAGAGAAAAGATGGGTTTGAAAACTATTTCAGAGAAAAAGTGAACACCTTCCATAACTGATTGAGTATAGAAAGTGAGGAAGATCAAAGATGACATAGAGGCTTCTACCATATCCACTATGTGGTTAGTTGTGCTACACACAATCCCAGAAAGAGGGACATATTTTGGAAATGAGTGGAGAGTGACATCAGTCTGAGATCAGTTGAGTTTGACAAGTCAGCAGGATATCCAGATGGAAATGTCCAGAAGACTGGGACACAGAAACAAAGCAGGCAATTTACTTTACCTTTCTTTCCTCCACTGGAAAATAATGGGATATTGCTTGCCACTTCTCTCCAAGGACAGTAGAGAGGATTAATGATCCAATGTTCACATTTATTCCACACTAACGATCAATGAGAGTTTGGCAAAGAATTAGGTTGAAGTCCCATTATGCTAAAAGGGAAACAAAGCAGCTTTAATATAAAAGTCATTGAGGGAGGAAAATGCAAACTTTCAAGGCCATATTGTAAAATATAATTCTACTTTAGGCAGCCACTATGGGCACAGCTTTGATATGAGTGGACAGTAACTTCTTTCCAGCTAAAAACAACTAAAATAAAGCAGACTTCCTATTGTCTGGTCATTCTCTTTATTTCTTTCTAAAACCACCAGGACTCAGCTCAAGTGTGCACCTAGGCATTGGTCAAACAGAGCCCTTGGAACACATTTTAGTGAAGCTTATTTCATAATTTCTCACTCTGTCAATAACACTGATTGCTAAAATGAGTTTTTGTTAGCTGCCTCTGTCCTAAGAGTAACTTAGTGCTGCCTCATCTGTTAATGGTCACTGGCAACACTGACACCTAAGTGGACAATTTGGCTAAAAGGTCACCAGGTAGCATATTCTTAAAACCACTGCCCAACCAACAGTACATATTTCAGGCATTCTTGCTAAAAAATGTTAATTTAAGGTTACATTTAATGCCTGTTCATAAATAAGACCTTGTTAGAGTAGTTCAAAATCTTTTAATTCACAAATTTTCTTTTCCTACACTTCATAGATGGTAGAGATCCAAAATGAACCATGAAAAATATGTCATGCAATAGAAAGAACATGTTCTTGAAGGACTCATGTGGATCTGATTTCAAATTTTCCACTTACTCTGTACTTGGTTCTGGCCTTTTTTGGGGATTTAGTGTCCTTATTTGTCAACTATAGTGTCATGGTGTTGAATTCTTGTTACTTGCTATCTGTGTGGCCTAGTACCAGTCACTGAGACTGTCTGCTTTCATATGTGAAATGACAAAAGTATTACCTATGATAACCTGTGTCATAGTTAAATGAAATACAATTAGTTAAAATCTTTAGCCTTGGGTATGATCCACAGTTATTACTATGTAAATGACAGTTATACTGTGAAATTTGAAGCAGATGACTCATTGTACATTTTCGATAAATATAAATTTAAATATAGAGGGTGAATATCACTACAAGCAATGATGGGTAATGTAGGTTATAATATACATGAGAGGTTAAACAGAAAAATAAATAAAGATAGCTCACCAAAAGATAGCCTTAAGTGACCAAAAGAACCATCTCATCTGCTTTACCTTGGTTTTGAATGAGAAAGCTATATTGGTCAGTTTTCCATCACTTATTGCTTGGACAAAACACCTGACACACACAATTTAAAGAAAGGGGTATTCTGGCCCATGACCTCGGATATTTAAGTTCATAGTAAGCTGGCTCCAAAGCAGAAATACCATGGAAGGAGGGAGAGATGGAGGAAAGCTCTACAACTCATGTCCTCTGGGAGGCAGAGACATGGGAAGAGCCTAAGAGGAAAAGGCCAGGGACCAGATATACATATAATCCCCTAGGTTCAGCTCCTTGATTCCTCCAACTAGGCCACACTTCCTAATTAGTTAAGCTGTGAACTCACCATGGATTAACCCATCAATGAGGTTTGTGATTCACACTTCAATCTCCTGGGCAGGAGTCTCTTAATTCAGTCAGGTTGACAAGGTTTACCACCCCAGGAGCATAACACACTGTGTAGACATAAAAAATTCTACAATAAAATAACACCCTGGAATATTTTAGGATATCCTAGGATTCTTTCAGCCTCAGCAGTAGCTTCCCTGTTGCTCATAGTGAGGTCTCTGGAGCAAGCTCAGGGACATTGGGTTCTCTTGCCTTTATTCAAGAAAACCTCTGAATATGAGATATAAAGAAGATCTAGGATGTCTTCAGTTGCTCAGAAAAAAAAACAAAGAAGATGAAAACAGATAAAACAGATCCCTACCACGTTCCAAGCCAGTGGTTTCAAGGACAGTGGATCCTTCAGTGAGTCAGAGTGACTTATTTTTATAGTATCATCCTTGTCTTTTCCTTGAAAACTCTATCGCTTTTCTTCCAGTTTTCTACTTGTTGCCGTGTTGGTATGGTAGAGTTGCTTAACTTTATAGCCCTTAAAGACAAGGTCATTCAAGATCAGAATCCAAAATTAAGTAAAAACTGTGTCTACTTGTGTCCTTTCTTTCTGACATTGTAGGTTGTTTGAACTAGAATTAACCTAAATCCACTAACTAGGGGCAGGATGATGTTTGGAACATAGTTCCAAGATTATAGTATTCTTCCACTTGCTTCTTACTTCTTCTTAATATGGCTGTATGTTTCTGCATTATGTTCTTCACTTCAGAGATCCTCAAGCCACACACCCCCACGCTGCTCTTTCCACTCCCAAATATCCAGGGTTGCTCATTTTATGACTCAGACATGACTTTCTAATTTATCCATTCTCAGGAAGTAAGAATTTACTGTGTTTTAATCTCTCGCAGGAGTATCTACTAAGCCCCATGGACAAAGGAGTAATTGGTCTTAATTATGTAGATTTTGCATCATCTTTTATTCCATTTAATTAGAATTTAGAGGAATAAGTCCACATATTCCTTTGACTGAATCCCTCCCCAAAAGTACACTTAGGATAAAATTTCAAGCACAATGGCATCTAGTGAAGAAGAGGAGTATGAATTGAAATGAGGTATTATTAGCACCTCTTTAAAATACACCTTGGGGACCATCATTTATTTCATCTCCCAGTAGGAGCTGCACTGGTAATAGGAAAGCAAAATCCAACCATTATGACATTAACAACCATAATTTGAGCCATTCAGATTAGTTCAAGTTTCCTAATATGAGATGTCAGATGCATAAATACTGAGGTAACTTGCAGTAGAAAGGAGTAAAACATTTTATCAGATCAGAATAATTCTCATATTCAGGGCTGTGTCCTCTACTGTAAATGTTGTGAAACTACTTCTACTACTTCTGCTAGTAGTTTTGACTAATATGGTGCCTTCCTGGATAGATGAGTGAAGCAAATACTCATTTTGATCTTTATTGTTAGCATTGATGCTTAATACTAAGATGATACTGCCTTTCATTGTAGTACAATATTGCTATTAAAAGTATAACACTTTCTAAGATGATTATATAGGTGATTAACTAACTGCTGTGGGGATCTTTACCTTTCATCAGTTATGCTGAGAATTAATATTTTCACACATTATTTTACTCAAAAGAAGATCAATGTTAGAAATTATTTGCGAAAATACAACTTTAGCTATCAGACTTTAATAGACATATAACTTTTAAATTCTGGAGATTATATAAGAAATGAAAAGTATTATTTTAAAAGTTGAAAGTGTCCAAGAAAAGTAATGTGTGCAAATATTAAAGTACTAGCATGATGTTTCTCAAAAAGAAATGTATTGCACAGTTTTTCATTCTTTGCCTCCCACAATGGATTCATAAGACAAATTAGGCAAAACTCATATGCAATGAAACCTTTGTAATTTGGATAATAATAACAAAACCTGGAAAATGAATGAAGCCATATGTTCTCATGGTTGAGAACATATCTTATACTTAGATATATATATATATATGTATATATATATGAAAACAATATAAAGCATAGCACTAAGATTCATGACAGCAAAAGGAAAAGAATCATTGTATTCAGAGGGACAATTTTATATAGAACTGAATTCTAAGAACCTTGGGAAATTTCTTCATATAAAGAATATTTAATTCACTGTTGATCAATGAATAAAATAGCTGTTTTACAAAAGATACGGAAATTACATTCCCATAATTGGATTCTATACATACTTGGCAGTAACAGCAAAAATCCCAGGAAAATAACAAAATCATAATTCCATGAAGAGTTTTTCCCTGTCGTTAAATCTGTAATTTACAGGTGCTTTTTTTAAAATTCATTAAGTTTATTGGTACATTTTAGATATACAATATGATGATATTCATTATTGGGAATTTGTACCTATACATGATATGTCTCTGGTCTCATTTATTCCCATTCCCCTGCCCTCCCTTCAACCCCTCCACCCCTGCCTATTTACAAAGACTTTGTTTCTGTTTTTTCCTTTTCTCATATTTTTTCCCTTCCCTTCTTTCCTTTCCCCTGCCCCCTGCCAATTCCCCTTCCCTTTACCATGTGGACCTTTTCTCCCCATTTCACAGTATTTATTATACATTTTGGTCCTCATTTACACTCTCAGTTTCTCATACCAGAGAAACTGTTTAGTATTCACACATATGTGTCCCATTTATTTCACTTAACAGTGTAGCCTTGCTGTGCATCCATTTAGGTGTAAATGTTTCTAGTTTCTAATTCTTTATGGCTGAGTAGAACTTCATTTTATAAAAAAAAAAAAAAAAAAAACTTCTTTATCCAGTCACCAGTTGATGGATATTTTGGCTGTTCCCAAGATTTAGCTATTACAAATTGTGCCACTATAAACATGGGTGTGCATATATCACCGTGGTATGATGTTTTTAATTCATTTGGAAAGATACCCAGCAGGGAAATAGCTGGGTCAAATGGGGCCTCTAATCCTGATTTTTCGAGGGATCTCCATACTGATTTCCACAGTGGTTGCACCAGTCTACACTCTCACCAGCAGGAGAGAAGGGTTCATTTTCCCCACAACCCCACCAGCATTTGTTATTGGCAGATTTCTTGATAGCAGCCCTTCTTTCTGGAGTGAGGTGGAATCTCAAAATTGTTTTCATTTGCATCTCTGAAATGACCAATGATGTTGAATATTTTTGCATATGTTTATTTACTATTTCTACTTCTTTTTCTGAGAAATTTCTGTTCATTTCAGATGCCCATTTTTTTATTGGGTCTTTAAATTTGAGAGGTATGATTTACTTAAGTTCTTTATGTATTCTAGATACATAAAGGAGGAACAGTTTGTAAAACTTTTTCCCAGATTGTGAGTTGCCTCTTCATTCTGTTGGTAGTTTCTCTTGCTGTGCAGAAGCTTTTTAATAAGATGAGGTCCTAGGTATTGATGACCATTGGATTTCTGCTAGGTCCATTGTAAATTCATCCTTTTCATTCCTAATTGCATGGATTTAATCCTTGTCTTTCCTTTTTTTAATATATAAGGTTGGCTAAGAGTTTCTCAATTTTGTTTATTCTTTCAAAGAACCAATCCTTTGCTTCGTTGATCTTTTGTATCATTCTCTTAGTGTCCATTGCATTGATTTCTGCTCTTATCTTTATAATTTCCTCCCTTGTATGAGCTTTGGGCTTATCTTGCTCTTTTTTTTCTAGAAGCTTGAGGTTCAGTATTAGGTTGTTTATTTGAGTTAGCTCTGTTTTCCTAATATGAGTATTCACTGCTATGAATTTCCCTGGTAAGACTGGTTTCACTGTGTCCCATACATTCGAATATATTTTATTGGGTTTGTCATTTAATTGTAGAAACTGCCTAATTTTTTCTTTCATTTCCTCTGTGACCCATTAGTTATTCAGGAGTGTGTTGTTCAATTTCTATGAGTTTATGAAATTCTTGTGGTTTCTTTTGCTGTTGATCTCCAATTTCATCACACTATGATCTAATAATATACAGGGGATAACTTCAATTCCTTTGTGTTTACTTAAACATGTTCTATGAGCAAGTATGTGGTCCATTTTAGATTATGACCTGTGTGCAGAACATAAAAAAGAACATGTATTCTGATTTTGTGGGGTAGAACAAGCCACAGACATCTATTAAGTTCATTTCTTCAATAGTTTTATTGAGTTCTAGTATTTTGATTTTTTATTTTTTGTCTAGTTGATCTATTTGTGACAGTAGGGTATTGAGGTCCCCCACTACTATTGTATTATTTTTTATGTCCATTAATATTTGTTTTATGTAATTGGATGTACTAGTATTTGGTGCCTATATATTTATGATTGTCATCTCTTCCTCTTGGATTATTCCCTTTACAAAGATGTAGTGATCTTCTTTTTCTCCCTTAATTAGTCTTGGTTTGAAATCCATTTTATCTGCAAATAGGATAGCTACTCCTGCTTTTTTTGAGTTCCTGTCACGTGGAGTATTGTTTCTACCCTATAAATTTCAGTCCATGAGTTTCTTTTTGAATTGTTTCTTGTATGCAGCATATTGTTGCATCTTGCTTCTTGACCCATTCTTCCAGACTGTTTCTTTTGATTGGTGAGTTGAGGCCGTTAACATTGATAGTTATAACTGATATGTATGGACTTGTCCTTGTCCTAACCTTTTCCTGTTTTTGGATCCCCCCTTCCCTTCCATTTAATTTTATGTCTCTCACCTGATGGATTCATTCTGTTGGGCTTCATGGGGTTGTGACCCTCATTGTCTCTTCCTAGGATATAGTTTAAAGTATTTCAGAGTGCTAGTTTGGTATCCATGAAGTTCCTTAGGTGTTCTTTGTCATGAAAGTATCATATCTCTCCATCGATTTTGAAAGATAGTTTTATGTCAATCTGGGTTGAAGGTTGTATTCTTTTAGGGCTTGAACTACATCCCAGGCTCTTCTTGACTTGAGGGTTTGTGTTGAGAAGTCTGCTGTGATTCTGACGGTATTTCCTTTGTATGTGATTTTTTTTTCTTTTCTCTAACTGCTTGTAGGATTTTGTTCTTCTGTTGGGCTTCTGGAATCTTGACTATTATATGCCTAGTTGTAGATATTTTTATCATGGCTATTTGAATTTCTATATGCCTTACTTATCTATATGTCAGATTATTTTCTGCTGTTTGGGAAGTTTTCTGCCATTACTTCTGGGAACAGTTTTTTATGTAATTTGCACTCTCTCCTATTTCTTCATTGACTCCAATCAATCTTATGTTGTTTTTCTTTGCATCATCTAGCAGCTTCTGGATTGATTTCTCATGGTCCCTTGCTATTTTTGAGAAATCTTTCTTTTCCTGAACACTAATCACAATCTTGTCTTCTATATCTGATATTCTGTCCTCATATTGGCATATTCTGGTGTGGAAACTTTCAATGGAGTTTTTAATCTCCTGGATATCTGTTTGAATCTGTTTTATGGATTCCATTTGTTTCCTATGCTGTGATTCCATCATGTTCCTCAGATCCTCTATTTTTTTTAATCTGTGTCTGCTCTAGAGTTACTAGTCATGCCTTTCACTATGGCCACAATCTCTGTTATTATCTTAGAAATTATTTCTGATTTCATTTTTTCTAGATCCTCTTTTGTTGCCAGTTCAAGGAATCCAGGTGGTTGAATTTTGAATTGTTCCATCTCACCTCCTGGATTTCCCTTCTTGGACTGTCTTCCTGGTATAGTTGGCCTTTAGGTTTTTAGCCTTTAAGTAATCTCAGACTTGGTATAACAATAAAGACAACTTACTAGAGCAAACCTTGGCCAAAGTAATGCAATCAGCAACAACAATAGCAATCAAACACAACTTAGAAAGTGACAAATTGTGGTTATTCTGAAAACTTTACCTGCATAAACTAGACTTGTGGTTATATATCAAAATCAAGGACCAACCAGAAATATGTTTATAGTTGGTAAGCCCTTAAATATAGGAGCTTTACCCTCCAGGAAGAAAACTTATAAAGAGTTGGTGGGGGGGATAGAGAGATGAAGGAGATGTTAGATGTAGGGCTAGAGGACACAGGAGGATCACAAAAACTTTGGGAAACTGATGAAGACAAGAGAAAAACAGCAAATGAAGGAACAGAAACAAGAACAGAAAAAACTAACAGCAACAGGAAAACTAGAATCTGTATTCACACTCTTTTAACAATTAGAACAATCAAGAAAATAACAGAATAGAACAAAAATAAGAACAAGAAGAGAAATGAAAAGAAGGAAGA
The DNA here is from genome assembly GCF_000247695.1 of Heterocephalus glaber. The sequence goes on from NW_004624815.1 coordinate 6,664,430, forward strand.
AGAAGAAGGAGAAGGAGGAGAAGAAGGAGGAGGAGGAGGAGAAGAAAAGAAGAGAAAAGAAAGGAAGAAAGGAAGGAAGGAAGAAAGGAAGGAAGGAAGGAAGGAAGGAAGGAAGGAAGGAAGGAAGGAAGGAAGGAAGGAAAAGTCCCCTTGAAGGAATAACTCTGCTATTGCTGGATTACAACATAGGCAGCAGCATGCAGAGCCGAGTCAATTAATCTCAGCGAACCAGCTGTAGTCCAGTGAAATTCAGGCTGGTTTCTGGCTGCGAGGCCAGAATTGAGCTCCCTGACCTCCTTCAAGTTAGGACTCTACAAGATTCTACTGCAGGTTTGAGCCACCCTTCCCCCATAGCAGGTCCAGGTTCAGTAGGAGGTGCTGGTCTTAGCAACTCACCAATTGCTGTAGTTTGCTTTGTCTTTGTTCTCCCAGCGGGCTTCAATTTTCAACAACAAGAAGCCTCTCTGCTGCTCACCACTGAGCCATCTTCCTGAGCTCATAGCAATGGCTCTCAGAACCCAGATGCCTCTGCCACACAGATTTGGATTTCCTGGACAAGGCCCTTATCAGACACTAAATTATCTGGCATCTTAATCTTGGACTTTCAGCCTCCAAAGTAACAGTGGTTTAAAACCTACCCAGTTTAATGTATTTTGTTGTAGCAACCTGAGTGGAATTAATTATACAGCATGGTATCACTGAAAATTCCAAATTGCTAATCTCACACAAGATTTTGGAATGCATGAAGTTCAAGGATTGCTGGACTTTCAGACATGAAAGTAACTTAGAATTGCATAATTTTTAACATGGAAATTATCCCTAAAAGTATCTCTAAGAGTCATTCACTATTACTGATTCTTCAAAAATGCTGTATATTTAGCTCAGTGGTTCCACCACTTGCCTTGCAAGTGCGAGGACCCAAGTTCAATCCCCAGTACAAAAAAAAAAAAAAAGTGTCACTATAACAAATCTAATTGTTAAATAAGCAGGATATCAGGAATTGATTGGCATATATTATTCAGTTAACGCTTTTCTTCAGAGTTTATAGTGAATATTTATTCTCAAAGAAGAGAATCTAGAAATAACTCTCCTTCAGTTACCTCATGTAGAATTTTTTAAAAGCTCATAAATAATCTGAATTTTAGTTTTCATTGAGTCCTTGAGTAACAGAAATTTGTACTCTAATCAGTAGAAATTAGCATTACTTTGGACACTAGATGTGTAGGTAACAAAGTTAGAGCATTGTTATAAAGTAAATAATTTAAGTTAATTAATTTCCTATATATAATAAATAATAATTTGTAGTTAAAAATAAATCTTTACATTAACATGAAAATAAGCTAAGCAGAAATATTTGAAAAAGATATCTACTTGGGAAAAATTATAAAACTTTGATGAAAGAAGTCAGAGAAATCCTACACAAATGTAAGATAGTTCATGTTCTTAAATAGGAACACTCAATAATGTGAAGATGTCATATCTCCCAATCTGACACATATGAGTTCAAACAATCCTATTCAGAATCCTGGCAACTCATTTTGTGAATATCAACAAAACAATTCTAAGATTTATATGAAAGGCAAACAACCTAGAACACCCAAGACAATTTGAAAGAAAAGAACAACATCAAAGAACTAACACTACATGACTCCAATACTTACTATAAAGCTACCATAATCAAGACGTACAACACTTCAAAATAATTGATAAACAGATCAGCAAAATAAAATACAAATCCAGAAATAGACGCAAAAATATATCCAACTAGTATTTGACAAAGGAGAAAACAGAATTCAATGGAGAAATGTTAGTATTTTCAATAACTAGCACTGAAACAACTGGACAAGCACATGTAGAAAAATTAAGAAACTAGACACATATCTTACATCTTTCACAAAAAAGTCTCAAAATGGATCATAGACCTAAATGTGAAACACAAAACCACTAAACTTGTACAAAATAACATTAAATAAAATCTAGGTGATTTTTTTTTTTTTTTTTTTAGGTACTGGGGATTGAACTCAGGTCCTTGCACTTGCGCAGCAGGCAGTGAAACCACTGAGCTAAATCCCCGGCCCCTGGTGATTTTTGACTTGGCAATGAAATTTTAGATGCCACCTCAAAAGTGTAATTTGTGAAAAAAATTGATAATTTGAACATTATTGAAATTAAACACTTCTATTCTGTGAAAGGCACTGTTGAAAGAATTAAAAGACAAGTCAGAAACTAAAAGAAACTATTTATAAAACACATAGCTAATAAAAGCCTTGTAGCCAAAAGGTGAAATGAACTCTCAAAATCAGCAACAGAAAAACTCAATTTTTAAAATGGACAAAAGATCTGAACAGACTAAGGAATATATATCAGTGGGAAATAAGTATGTGAAAAAATGCTCAACATCCTATGTCATTAGAGAGATACATATTAAAACCACAATGAGACATCACTACGCACCTATTATTTTGACCAACATCTAGACTACTGACAACATGAAATGCTGATGATAATGTGAAGTGACAGAAACTCTCATTCTCTTTAGAGGGAATATTAAAAACAATGCAGCCACTTTGGAAGATAGCTGGACAATTTCTTACAAACTAAATATTATCACATAATCCAGCAATCATGCTCCATGATATTTAGCTAAATGAGTTAAAAATACACATCCACACAAAAACCTGTACATGGATATTTACAGTAACTTTATTCATAATTGCCAATAATTGGAAGCAACCAAGATGTCCTTCAAAAATTCACTGAATACACAGTGTTACAACCATGCAGTGGAATATTATGCATCAATGAAAAAAGCTATCAAGCCAAGAAAATATTAGTGGTTGCCAGGGGCTTGGCAGAAAGTAAGAGGAATAGGTGAACCACAGCGATTCTTGGAGAAACTATACTGTATGACACTATAGTGGTGGGTAGTATGCGGTGTTGCACATTTATAAAAATCCACGGCACTGAACAACACAAGGAGTAAACTTAAGGTTAATTATAGACTTTAGTTAATAATAGCATATCAATAGTCATCTCTGAATTGTAGCAAATATGTTACACCAACACAAGGTGTTAAACTTGGTGGCAGGTGGGGAAAAATTTTTTATATTTTTTCTGTGAACCTACAATTGCTCTAAAAAAACACACATATTAATTTAAAATAACATGAAGTTTTTATCATAAGAATTTTAAAATTCAATTCATTGAAAGTTTTTATACATGTATGTAGACATGGGTTGTAATTATATATTTCTTTCATGCAAATGGATAGGGGGAATAAATTGAAAAGGATTTGGTAAAACATCTTCACATGAGGTATCCTCCAATCATTTTTTGACTCTTTTATTTAAGGCTTTTTGTTTGGTTTTGACTTTTTTCACATATTTTCTATTGATGAATCTTGGCAATGCAGATCAATGAGTTTCATTCTGGCAAATTTGTATATACACTTAACATACTTTGATGTTGCCCATGTGGAAGTCATCTTACCCCTCATCCCTGCATGCAATGTCCTTGTGAGTCTAATGAGGTTAATGAGGCATAAGCCAAAACAAAACTTTTCCCAGGAAGCAAATTTAGATAGGCATATATAGGCACACCTGAGTATATTAATATTTTATATTTTAAGGGTCAATAGGAGTCTGAGGACCCTTTGTTCTCCTGCATAGTCAAGTGACTTTTAATATATCAACAAACCACATCAATCTAAATAGTATTGTCTTATATCTACCCATCTAGATGTGGATAAGGATGTGAGTTTAAGCTAAAAAGCTGAAAATGAAATAACTGGGGTAGAAATGACATGAGTCCAATTTATAAAGAAAGAAACTAAGCTCAATATTGATGTTCAAGTGGTAGAGTCATGTATCAGACACTGTATAGGAACACAGACACCTCAGTAACTGAGGTGATTATCAGATAAAGACAGAAATTAAGCCCAGTTCAGGGAGAGGCTTACTGGGAGAGACAAAGGAATTGGGGGACTCTAATCTTACAGCTAAGAGTCCTAGGACAGGCTTGAGTCCCATTAGAACCTAGAAGTGAAACTATTTTTCATGATTTTGGCAGTGTGTTTATCATATGGAAGAGAAATGGAAACTTTAGATCCAACCTCATTAGTTGCTGAGGCTCTGCTTCTTCACTGGACATTCATGCACATTCCAGAGACGACTATAGTGGGAATGAATCCAAAACTATCCTGTAATATTTTATTTTCATTGGTTTGGGAGTTAAATGGAGCTGAGTAACTGGCCTCTAGTAGATCCTGCTAGGTTGAGCACAGGCAGTCATTTTCTCAACTACACCATAGAAAAAATAAATGCTGGTGTTGAATTCCTTGCTAGAGAGGATATAATTGTGTGGGACTTCTATGTATGTAGAAGGTAAGCCCAAGAGCACTAGAAGAGATGACTCTAAAGGCTGGAGGGATAGAAAAGAGAAGGATACACACCAAGAGAAACCTCTTAAATGTCCCTACTTCCCAAATTCACTTTGAATTGTTTGTAAATATCTCAACTCTTTTTCCACTGGAATTGGGATGGATTACCTCTCTTGGTCTATTGTTCTTCCAAAACCTATTTATTCCAGCTCCTCTTCCTCACTGTAAAACCTGGTTCAGGAGAGGGAGCTCAAGGAGCAAGGTATGCACAGCCTCAAATGTGTGTGCATATGTGTTTCTGATAAACATGCATACACCTATGCATATAACCATGTTCCTCAATCATAAATCAATAGTATTAGGAACCTAAAAATAGGCATTGTGATAAATGCTAATCAAGTAGCTTCCCTTTGGAGATGATACATGTCAATCAAGCTGATCACTTTTCACAATCATAGTACAATCATGTGTCAATGACAAAGATAACTTCTGAGAATTTAGGATATTTTGCCATTAAGTGAATATAAAAGAATATATTTACACAAGCCCCAGTGGCATAGCCTGCTACTCATCTAGACTCTGTGGTATAGTCTTTTAATTCAAGGCTACAAACCTGTACATTATATTGCTATATGAGACATTGGGGCCAATTGTAACACATGGTTAGGTATTTGTATATCTAAACATATGCAAACATAAAAAGCTCAGTAGAAATACTAACTGGTAGAAAAATTTTAGCTCCTCTATAATCTTATGGGACCACTCTTGTACTTGTGCTTTACCATGGACTGAAAGAAAGATCATTATGTAGCACATGATTGTTTTATAGAACCAAAATCTCACTAAATTATACACATATTTCTTTATTCCCTGAACAAGTACAAGAGTACTCAATGTATGTTTGCTGAATTGAGCCAAACTTCATTGTTTTACTGAGTTGGCTTATACAAAACAGATGTTCAATAAATTTATTTCTTGTATTTAAGAAAATCTTCATTCTAAAACAAAATAAACTCATTTCCACAATCAAAGCCTTGAGATCATCTGAAATTGAAATAAGTTGTAAAAAGAAATAATTACAATGACATTATAGTGAATGAAAAAAATATGAGTCTGTAATCACAGGAAAAATTGGTTGGGGCAGAAATTCCATTGTATTTTTTTTTAAGTTTTCAAGTCCAGATACTCACATTTTGTTATATTTTCATTCAGTCTGATAAGTGTAAATTTGAATAATACATAACATATAAGGGCACAACTATGATTTGTAAAAGCTAATAAATAAAATATATAGTACACAATAAAATATCTGCTTCTAGACTAACTTGATTCAGAATTCACTGTCAACTATTAAACCAGTATAATCACAACCTACAATGAGTCTAGTACTCAGCAAGTATGATGGTTATGCCTGTTGTGATCAGGAACAAAGCCTTTGATATTCAAGAGTTTGACAAAGCGATTAATTTTCAGGCAATGAGTGGTGGCAGATGACATCAAAAGAGAGACAAAAGTTTCTTTGTTTTCATTCAGTTGTCAACAAATATTTTTAGCATCTACTCTGTGGCATGTAATTTCATTTCTCCATCCTTACCATGGCTCTATCAAAGTTTTATGTTTCATATTGTTGAATTTGCTTGCTCATTTTTTAAGTAAAACAACTTTATTGAAATAAAAATGTGCATGCCACACAGTTTACAAACTTAAAATGTAAGATTCAATTGATTTTAGCACATTGACAGAGTTGTGTACCTAAAAACACAATCAAACTTAGGTCATTTCTGTTATCTCAAATCAAAAACTCTACCTACTAGCTATCATCTCCCAACTCCTCCTCAAGGGAGATCAAGGTAACCACTGAGCTGCTCTCTGTATTTATAGATTTTCCCCATTCTGAGAATATTTGTTTCAATATAGATCCTGCTCATAACAACAATGAAGGCTCTGAAGACCTGAAAGCATCCAAAGAAATGTAAATCCTGCACAATGAGCTCTCATACCTATTAGAGTGAAAATAGAGACTGAGAATAGAATCACTCTTAGAATATAAATTTTTCTTTCTCTTTTTTCTTTCCTCTTTCCCATTAAATTTTTCATATAAGGGGAACTATATGATGTACAAGCTTATATATCTGATTTGCTTCACTTAATGTTACAGTCTCAAGGTATATCCATTTTCCTACTAATGACTCAAGTTTATCTTTTTAAACAGAGGAGTAGTACTCCATTATGTATAGGTACCACATTTTCTTTATCCATTCATCTGCTGATAAGCATACAGGCTGATTCCAAGATTTAACTATTATGAATTGTGCTGCTATAAACATTGATACACACACATTGCTCTGGTACAGTGTTTTTAACTCTTATGGAAGGATAACCAAATGGGGAATAACTGGATCAAATGGAATTTCTACTTTCAGTTTTTTGAAGAAACTCCATACTGATTTCCACTCCCAACAACAATGAAGAAGGGTTCCTTTCTCCCCACAGCCTCGCCAAATTCATTATTGGTTTATTTTATGATGGTGGCCATTATTTCTGGGGTGAAATAGAATCTTAATGGAATTTTAATTCACATTAATTGAAAGGCCAGTAAAATTGAATATATTTTATGTATTTATTAGCCAATAGTATTTCTTTATCTGAGAAGTCCTTATTCATTTTGGATGCCTATTTTTTATTGGGTCTTTAAATTTGGGAAAGTGTCTGGGTTTTTTTTTTTTTTTTTTTTGAGTTCTTTATATATTCTAGATGTTAGTCCTTTGTCTAGGAGTAGCTGGAAAAATTTTTTTCCCATTCTTAAGGTTCTCTCTTCACTTTGTTGCTTGTTTCCTTTGATGTACAAAAGCTTTTTAATTTAATGAGATCCTAATGTTACTTCTTGGTATTATTTCTTGTGCAACCAGGATTTTATTTAGAATGTCTTTGCCTACACCTATGTCTTTGAGAGTTTTGTCCATTTTGTTTTCTAGCAGATTAAGTGTTTTTGTTCTAATGCTAAGACCTTTGATCCATTTTGATTTTAGTTTAGTGTATGGTGAGAGGTATTGTTCTAAATTCAACCTTAAGCATGTGGATAGCCAGTTTTTCCAGCACTATTAGAGGCTATCTTCAGCACCGCTAAAGAGGTGTTAAAGAGGCTATTTTCCCTCTGCCAAAGGCATTAAGCCCTTTTGTCAAAGAGTGTGTAACTGAGTATTCCTGAAGTTGTTTCTATATCTTCTGTTCAGTACCATTGATCCACAAGTCAGTTTTTTTGCCAATACAAAGCTTTTTTTTTTTTTTTTATAACTGTAGCTTTGTAATATAACTTGATGTCTGGGACTGTGATGCCCCCTGCTTGTTCTTGTTACCCAAAATTGCTTTTGTTATTGAGTCTCTTCTGATTCCAAATGAATTTTAGGATTGCTTTCTCCAGTTCTGTAAAAAATATTATTGGTAACTTGATTAGGATTGCATTAAGCCTAGCTGGTAGTTTTGGGAGTGTGGCCATTTTAACTATATTGGTTCTGCCTATCCAGGAACAGAGGATAACTTTTCATTTTCTGATATCCCTTTTTAGATCTCTTTTTCAGAGTACTATAGTTTTCATTGTAAAAGTCTTTCATTTCCTTGGTTAGGTTAATTCCTAAATATTTCATTTTCCTTGATGCTATTGTGAAAAGTACTGTTTCTCTAATTCCTCTCTAAGGAAGTTTGTTATTGGTATACAGGAATGCTATTGATTTTTGAGTGAAGACTTTGTATCCTACTATATTACTGAATTTGGTTATTAATTCTTGGAGTATTTTAGTGGAGTTTTAAGGTCTTCTATGTAGAGGATCATGTCATTTGAGAATGTTGCTCTTTTATTTCTTTTGTGGTGCTGGGAATCCAATCCAGCATCTCCCATTTGTTCTATCATTGAACTATACCTTCAGCTTGTTACACAAAAAAATTTTAAGTGGCTTAGGTTAAAATCATTTTAGAGTGGTTCCCTCATAATGTGAGGGAAGCATTTAAACAATGAACACTTCATAACATTATAGACCAATTTATTAACAGGTTATGTTAATGTTATTGTCACAACTGTTCCAGTGGAGTAATTTTTGGTAATTACACCAATACACAGCAAAGTAAAAGAATTCTGATTGTACAAACCCATTAAAGTTTTAGAATGGCTCTGAAAAGCTTTTAGATTTTACAGACTATGTAATGCAAGACTTGATTAACACAGCATTAAATTACTCATGTTCTATATAACCACTTGCTGAAATACCAAATCTCCTACCTTGGAAAAATTTCAATGAGCATTTTCTCACTTAAAGAAGTTTAAATGACTATTAGAATCATTAAGCTAAGTTGTATTAATAAGATCCCACCATATACAAGAATATCTCTGTTAATGAAACTCTGGAAATAAAGCTTTTTTAATAGTAAAGATAAACTTAATTTAAGTCAAACAAAAACCAATCTTTATAAATCATGGGAAGGCACTTTGGCATGGCTGAAGCCCAGGGGCTACCAGATACATTTGTATATAATTGTACCTGGCAAAATTACATATGCACCCATACATGCACACTCAAGCACATACAGATACAGGTAAATAATCAAAAACTAAGAAAAACAAAATTTCCCAGGTTGTCTTCTCTTTTTCCTGAGCATGTTCACTCCCCATTTCCTCTCATGAATCAGCCCTTATATTCCTACAGTTAGTTGTAATATTACTGAGTTCTCCATCAAAATAAATGTTGATGTCAATCATGTGTGCCACTTCAGAATCTGGTCCCTAAAAAAGTCCATCTATGTTCTGTGTTTTTTCCCTTTATGGCTGACTTAAATAGAAATGATTCTACTAGTTCTGGGAAGTCCTTGAAAAGACATATTAAAAATGACAGGTTCTCTATCAGCCAGGTCTCTGAATAACTGTAAGGAGAAAGGCCATCATGTCAACATGTGTGAATCACCCAGTAATCTTTGTGAGAAATATACTGCTTTTGGTTGAGTCACAATACATATTGGAGTCTATGTATTATAGCAGTTACCTTGACGTAATTCAAACACCGGTCAACATGCAGAGGATCTGGATTTAGTCATGTCCCCTTGCATCTCATATTCTCAGAGCTTGTATCCTTAAAAAGCCTAGTCTAAGAACCAAAACAATTCTATTTACTTGTTATACTTTTCCCTTGGAGCTCTGCAAGGGGGAAATTCTCATGTTGAATTTAACTGAGACTTTCCCACTGTCAAGTGCAAATTCTGTGCAGACTCCCTCACCAACATCTTCATCTTTCTTGTCTAAACATAGATCAAGTGTCTTTACATCCACCTTCTATTTTTTTCTGTACCATGATTTACAGATGTGTTCTGTACTCTATTACATTTTTGACATAATTTCCATTTATTAAACAACGTTATGAGATAGCCTTTATTATGTCACATTCTATAATGTGTTTTATTTAGCTTTTATAACATAAATAAGTTTATATACCCTATATTATTTTTATAACCTCTATAGTTTGTATACCTTGTGTAACCTGGATGCTATATGATACATTTTTTATCAGTTTTGAACTTGTTTGAAGAAAAAGAATATGTTTACTCCTGACCCAGAGTAAATCCTTATGTTACCCAGTAGGATAAGTAAAGAAACAAAGTACAGTGTATAGCTAGACAGAAGGGGGATAGGAGAATCAAAATAGTTCACTAGACATGGGCAGTTGTCACAGCCTCTGGTTAGCTAGACTTGCATAAGCTGGTGCTCTGATTCAGTCTAAGCCAACTCATCTGAGCTTAATCAAACCAAAATATACAGAGTATCTATTAAATACTTAAAACTCTATAAATATCCAATTCCAAGAGAGAGAAAGCAGTCCTTTCCCACATAAGACTTAAAGAGGCAGGACATATACATATAAAACATGTGTGAATGTTACAACAGTACATGATCCAGTTCCAAAATGCATCAGCCAGAAATATAGGTGGGTCAAGGAGGAAAGAAATCAGTATGACTGTGAAGAAAAGGATCAAGAAGCAATGGGAAAGGGATAACATTAACTAGAAATAATTTATCATTTTTTCTACCCAAAGCAGTTTATTTTTGCCGCTACTATCTATAATAGAATGTGCACTTGTATCAGAAAGTGGGAAGTCTTTCCCTTGTTGACAAATACAGTGTTTTTGGAAAAGAGAATGTTAGAGATTCAAAGGATGTGAGCTCTACCTAGCTCTTCCCATAATGAGTTCTCCCTTGGGCAAAGGGTACAAAAGAGAACATCACTTACATATCTGAAACATAATGAAGTACCATCTTCTTAAAAGGTCAGGATGCCAGAATGCCACATAACTATTGTGTTAAACTCATTAAAAAAAATCAGTAACCTTAAAGGGTACATGGAAAATTACAGATAAGTGCTACGTAGACTGACATTTACTAAGGCTTTGAAAAATATCATGAAAAAAGACATTTGATGAAATAAGACCCTGCCCTGAGATTTACTAACATAGAGTTTTTATCCCCAGGGTCTTCAATTCTCAAAAAAATTCTTTTGGGGTTACAAAATCTGATTTAACACTGTGTTTTAGAACAGTTTTAAGAGGTAAATATAATCATTCTGGTAAAATTACAGTCTTTAGCTTCCAGCTACTCATCCATTTTGCCTTTACCCAAGTGCCTGATTTTGACTTAGATGTACTTCACTTGTGTGGCTGCTTAACACTGAGCTCTTTCCAGGGAAGCCTGAGTTCTACTGCAGGAATTCTCCAGAGGCAAAACAAGACATTTGGAATGCCATTAACACATCAGTTTGTGAAATATTAGCTGTCAAATCCATATTTTAGAGATTGACCTCTTCAATAGTGTATAAAAATGGATTATCAAAAAAGTAAAGCACATTATTATTTTTGAAAGTTGTAGATTGTAAGTCAACTATTACATTTGTGTTATTATTATTGGTAATATGCTGAAAGGCGATTTATTTCTTCATTTATAATTAAATTATACATGAGTATACCTCTACTAACATCCTGAAATATCTAACCACTTTTTTCCATGTTACAAATTCCTACTTCTAATTCAATAGTCAGCTGAAAACATCACCAGTATTGAGGAGCGGGTGCTTCCCTAGCTCCTCAAGTAAATGAGGCATTATAAACTTTGTAGTCACCCGACAGTTTGCATATTCCTCCATTTTAATGATGGTAATATTATATTTGTGGGAGTTCCTCTAGGCTTCCTTGAAGGAAAGGACTGCTTCTGTTCACCTTTGTTTTCCAGTACTTAGTAAATGATAAGCATAGAGTAGGAGTTTAATAAATATTTTAAAGAAATGAATGGAATTTGATTCTTCAATTTCCTCTTCCTCTTGTGCATAATCAACATATTTAACATTTTACTCAGTCCACAGTAGTCTAGAGGCAAAAATAGATTAGAAAATTCTGTATTCATTACTTCAATAATTTATTCCTCCATTCAATTTTTTGAAAAAATATATGTTAGTGCCCACTGTCTGTCAGACACTATTACAGGAGCTAAAGATACAGAGGATTTTTTCATTTCTGAGTTTTTTCATTCACATTTAAATTGTTTCATATGTTTAAATATCTGCAAAATGTTGCCACTGTCATTATTTCATTCTGATGCTCTCTCGAATGCAGTAGCTAAGCAGGACTCTGGTGACAACAAGTTTAACTTCTCATTCTTTAGTTGATAAAGAAACAATAAGTCTATATGGATTTTGACAGTTATTACCTTCAGCAGTAATACATCTTGGCACTGGTCCCTAAGCAGCTGTGGGTCCCCAAGTGTGCTGCGGGGAAGGCTAGAGACTATCTCCATACTCTGTGGGGATGAACTACAGGAAAGGGCCTCTGAGATTAAAAGATTCTGATTTTATATGAAGGCCACCAGAAAATCTTCCCAATATTTCCTCTGACAGAAATGTTACCTTTATTACCCTGAAAATAAAAATAAGTATCTCTGGGGAAAGGAAGGATGTATTTTAACCCTGAGAATGTGTGCAAATACGCACTCGTACAAAGGGAGTTCCTGTCTATCCTTCTAAGACCATCTACTAATGTAAACATTCCTAAAAAGATAGCTACTTGCCTGATAATGTCCAGAGATATAGAAATATGAAAGATTTATGGAGAATGGCCTCCATACACTCATCTATGGCATATTGAAAAATTTTTTGTGGTACTGGGGATAGAACCAAAGGTCTTCTCACTGATCTACATCCCTAAGCCCTTTAAAAAAAAATTTTTGAGACAGGATCTTTCTAAGGCTCTAAATTGCCCAGATGGGCTCTAACTTGAGATTGTCCTGCCTCAGTCTCTCGAGTGCTAAGATTGTAGACATATGTCACAATGCTTGGTTAAATATTTATATTTTGAAATAAAACTGTCATATACATACTTTAAATGTATCTCATATAATCTAAACAGTATCTCAATTTAAAATTCACTGTCATAAATTTTAAAATTATATGAATAGTAATATCCACTTTTTATCCATTTAAAAATCATAAGAACAAATATTTAAAATATATTAAATTACTTACTTTCCTCCATGAATTCATATTTCCATTCCACTTTCAACAGAGAATTTTACCCTTCTAACTCTACCTAAACATATTTTGTTAATGATTCTCTCGTGTTTATTTATAAATGAAATTTATTTCATTATTTTCTGTGATTATAAAACCCTAAGAGCTAAAAGTACTATGAAATTCTAATTGCAATTATTTGTATTACACTACAAATGTATGAGTATATTAAATTTTAATAAATATTAGTGCATATAAAATTTAAATTGTATTGGAAACATCTTTTGATATAATAAATGAGGCTTTAAAAAATAGTTCATGCATCCATTGATGTGTATTTCCTTGCTAAAACAAAACAAGAGTCAAGATTCTAATTTGGGGGGTTAAAAATTGCTGAAAACTTCATGTATATAAAAATTAAAATGAATCAAGAATTTTATGCTAAAAATCATATACTGATCTATCAACCATTGAATGATCTATCAGCTCACAGTTATTTAAAAGAAAAAAATTGGAAACTATATGATATAGTATAGTCATTAAAGTATTTTTTAGTTTATAAGAAGTTTGTGCAGCAAAGGATTAACTCAGCAAATCTGAGTTGTCTACACCCTGATCAGTTCCTGCTTCTAGAAGGTAACTGGTAGTCCCTGGAAATATTCTTCCCTTCCAAAGAGTATATTTGTTTACATGAAGGCCTTGACCCATTATAGACTGTGTATACTAACCATATGACTTGTGGTGAGGCATTGTATTATGCCATGTCAACTGACCTCTGAAGAGGCTAGAGTGTAAGAATAACCATGCAGGCAGCCAACCTCATGTATGTTACTGAACCCCAACAGAAACTCTGGGCACAAAAGCTGAAGTGAGCTTCCCTGGCTGGCACACTGTCACTCTTCATTACTAGGAAAATTAAAGACTGTCCATATGATGTCACTGGGGTCAATCAACTAGAAAGTTGAGTCTCATGTCTCCTGGACTTTGCCTTCTGTGCTTTTATTATTTGCTTATTTAATCAGCATCCTTCAACCCTAAAAAAATAATGACTTGAATGAATCATGAATACAACAGCTTTTCTGAGTTATGTGAGTCTTTCTATGCAAATCATGAATGAATTGTCTTGAAGGCCATCAACTATAATATCAAGAAAGATTTTAACAAGTAGCTATTAATTATACCCATTACTCCTTTACTTAAAGGCACTACGTACGAATGCCTAAAATAAAATTACATTTTAGTTACATTTCATTCTTGTACAATGGAAAATTACGTACTTGATTTTTATTAAATTATAAATAAATATCAAAATATTTATATCAAATTTAGTATTTTATATACGTCTTGTTTCCCTAAAAGTGTGAGAGATAAACAGAGAAATAGATTCTTGAGAATTATGTATACACAATTAGCAATTTTTATGATTAAAAGTAACAATGTTTATATTTGTTTATCTTATGGATATAAAATAGTATACTGACATTAAAAAGAAAGAAAGAAATTAATCTTAAATAAATGATGTTAAATTCTATTGAATTCAGGATATTCTGGGTAGCATTTGGGAAATATTTTGCCTTATATATTGATGTAAGTAAATGTGTTTCTAAAATATGCACTACATTATGATAATTAACATCAAAAGGATAAGATGGTAGCAAGTCACTAGAAAGTTCAGAGCTTATAAACATTATTTCAATAACAGTGCCAAGTACAATATTTACAACAGAATCTACAATAAACTCAAAACTACTTGGTTAATTTAAGTTGCTTAAGTACTGGAAGAATAAATTAATATTTAAGAAGTAAGAAAAGTGACTGATGAGTGATCTGAGCTGGAGATTTGTTCACAACCACTATAAAAATGAATATTCATTTACATTATCAAATAACATTTTCTGGAAAAATTTAATGAAGATTTTTTTCTATGAGCTCCAATAACTCCTCGTGAAACTCTACCTGTTCCTTCTTTGCACTGATCACTTGCAAGTAAATCTCTTCCTTGTTGAATTCATATTAACTATGCAATTAAGGTAGAGACCAAGTTCTGACAGAGTGAAAGTGCCTCCTTCCTGCTGATAGAAACAAGGCCACACATTGCTACAGAATGACATGTCCTACAATTTTATAAGTCATACTATTCTATTTTTAAGCTAGATAGGTAATAGGTATGTAGCTTTGCCATGAGTTTGTCATCTAGAATAAATAAAATGTTGTCACTGTCACTCTCTGCTTTCCTTCTGACACATTTCCTCAGATACAGTATACTCTTTGACAACAGACCATGGGGTAGAAGTAGCAAAGTTTTGAAAAACTGTATTATTTTTATGGCCTGCTAATGCCATATCCTAAGTCTGAGGTCAGTATCAAATATTTATGGGTCAAAATATCCATTTCTAATCCTGTAATTTTTTAACAAAACATGTCTAAGTAGACACAAAACACTAGCACAAATCTATGATGAATAAGTTATAAAGAGCTTCACAGAACTCCCAGTTCTGCCAGGATGTAACAGCTTTATTCTTCCCAATTCCTTCCAGGTTCTCTTACAAAAAAGAAAAAATAGAAGGGTCTAGAAAACTTAGGGTCCATGGAACAACATAGCAATGAGCTCTCTGAGTCTCCTTATATCGCCTGCATATTTCAGATAGAGCACACAGGAGACTCTAACTCTGGGCTGCCAGTAGGCATAGATATAGAAAGCTCATAGAAAAACTTGTTTATACCACAATGTGTTGCTTATTCTAGAGATGTGTGTGTGTGTTCATATTTTAAGAATTGCTGACATTCAGAAAACAGCAGCAAGAATGTAAAAGTCATCTCTTCACTTCCCACAAGAAAAATAATTATAAAGCATATTTCTATCTAGGCCAGTAATTCCCAAACTTTAGCTTTAATCACAATCTCCTAGAGAGCTTGTTGAAACATATTGCTCAGATCCACCTCCAAAGTTTCTAACTCAGTAGATCTAGGATGTGGCCCAAAAATTTTCATTTCTACAAAATTAACACCAATATAATACCAAAGGTAATGCCAATTACATTAATCTGAGGAACACTCTGAGAATCACTGGTCTAAACCAAGCAAGGCTCAACCAAACTGATATTTGATATTGAGATGTTGATGAGACATTGAATATCTACAACAGAAAATGTAATTTAAACTTAAAATCCCAGATATAAATTTACTAATGGTAAATAAGTGTATACTATGTGTATGATGCAGGGAAAAAAGACAGGATGTTCTGAGTGGAAAAGAATATTTCCACCATCTAATATATTGAGAAGAGATAGTTCTGAGAGCAAGAAGTGGGCATTTGCAAAGCAAACCTTAGAGTATGAAGTGTGTTGAAACAGAGGGTCATTTCTTCTTCTTGAGTTCCATGCTGTGGGTGGTTGAATACAAGTATAGAGATAAATCTCTAAAGTCACAAAAGTTAGTCTGTTTTAGAAGGCTGAGCAAGTAGCATTATACCATGAGGGAAAAAATGTTATACATACTGGAGTTAAAATTGATCCCTATGTAAGAAAAGAGGACAGCAATTTTGGATCTGCAAAGTGACAGACACACTATAACTGATCATATCTTAGTTCTAGAACCATGTGAAACCATGGGAAGTAGCTTACAAGAGAACCAAAGTATAAGGACACAAAAAATCAAATGAGCTGAGCTTAACACTAAGGAATTCACCATGCCCATAGTCACAGTAGCTATGCAGAAATGTAGGTCATATTGGTCTTATGACCAGTGATTCCATACTAATTCTCCAATGAAGCAATACTTAACTCAAAAGTCATCCTACATAGCAAGAAATGTCATGGCAATAGATCAGTAAGATCCAAACTTCTCTCTTGTTGGTCTAAAATATGAACTGCTTTGGTACTACATGAGATGCTGACATTGTTGGACAAATTAAAGGTAAGGGGAAACCCCAAAAGGGAGATTTTCAGTTTCTGATAAATAAGGAAGTTGGGTACTGAAGTGATTAATTGAAAAATTAAGGAGATGTGACCAAATTGGTCTCCTGAGTTAGTGGAGCATTTAATACCAATTACATGGTTTTTGTTAAATTCCCTGTGGCTGGTTGGCTCATTGGGTAAATCGTGATGCTAAGAAAAAGTGAAGAAATTTAATTTTGCACTTGAAAGCCTAGTTCGTGATCATGTAACTCTAGATTCTCCCCTAACACTGACCAGGAATTTTATAAAAGGATGATGATCATGCAAAGTAGGAACTTGAAAAAATCATGGCTGATGAGTACAACTCTATCACCATGGCTGGAATACACAGTTCAAAAATGTGGTGGATGTCAGTGGGGAGTTGTATCAATTAGTATTTCAATTATAGTACTATTCTAAAACATGGAATTTCATATTTACAGAATATCATCATTTTCACCCCTACAGATATCATTGAAATTCATTCAACAAATTGATTATGTACCAAACACTATACTAAACTAAGTGCTTTACTGTAATATCCATTTAATCCTTACAACAAACATAAAATAGCTGTTATCCTCCAGTTACATGAGTAGAAACCTAAGTTTGGATAGATTTTGCAACTTAATTTGATTGCAATTTGAAAATTTTTCTAAAAGAAGGTTCTGAAAGATTTGGAAAGATTTGGACATTTAATTTGATTGCAATTTGAAAATTTTTCTAAAAGAAGGTTCTGAGTCTTTAAGATGGTACTTTCAAAACAAGTTAAGTTTTATCAATTTAGTATGGGTTCCATTGAATGAAGTCAGTGAAAACAAAGTGATCAAATTGATTTTCACCTATGTAATTATAACTTAACATTATGCCTGATGAATTTCTGTGAGACTTTTTGGAGTAGTTTAATCCTGAGGGTCCAGAACCTGTCAGGGTATGAAATTTACCTGGAGAAATTTTTTATAATATACATTCCTAATTCCACCTGAGAGTGCAATCCTTATTTTATTAAAATTATCCAAGGGTTTTATGAGACAGAATCATGTTCAGAAAGCACTAGCTTATTCTTCTTTTTGACCCAAGTAGCTATATTAATCAGTACATACATATGGATGCACAAGAAATGCTATGTTTTTTCTTAAAGCACAACAGAGGAGGTGGGTTGATAAATATAAACACAATTACTGCAGTGCACCTAAATATCCCTCTATCACAAATAAATGGATCAACTAGCCAAAATATCAATAAGAAAATATCAGAGTTTAACAAAACCCTTGAACAAATGGACTTAAAAAATATCTACAATTTTCCATCCAACAACCACAGAATACACATTCTTCTCAGAAGCACGTGTAACTTTTCCCAAAACAGTCCACACACTAGTCAGTAAAGCAAGATTAAATAAATTGAAAATAATTAAAATTATGATATACATATACAAGATCATAGATCAATGAAAGTAAAAATCAATAACAAAAAACATAGAAATTATCTAAATGCATGAACTAAACAATACATTTTTAAATAAACAATGAGTTATGGAAGAAATAAGACAAATTCTAGAACTAAATGATAATGCCAGTACAACATTCCAGAAAATATGAGACAAAATGAAAGCAGTCCTAAGCAGGAAGATTATAGCTGTGAATGCCATATCACAAAAACACAGGGAGGCCAAATAAATAACCTAATGAATACCTCAGTATCCTAGAAAAAAATATCTAAAGCCAAAGCAAGTACAAGGAAGAAACTTAGATTAGAGAATTGGATTAGAGCAGAAAGCAACAAAATTGAGACCAAGAAAATACAAAAAAAAAATAAATGAATTGAAGCATTGGTTTTTTAAAGAATAAAGGAGACAAACCATTAGCCAAATTAACCAAAAGAAGGATAGAAAATAGCCAAATCAACGCAATTAGAAATGAAAAAGGTAAAATTCCAAGACACTGTTAAAATAGAAAATATTATTAACAACTACTTCATAAATCTGTATGCCAAAATATTGGAGATTTCAGAAGAAATAGATAGATACTTAGATACACATGAATTACCAAAACTGAACCAAGTAGATCTAAAAATCCTAAATAATCCAGTAACAGGCAATGTTTACACAGTTTGTGTGGAGTTGGTACATGTACAGAACACATCCCAATTCCTTTTTTTGATCTTCTATACCACCCCCTCCCTCCATCTCTTGATCCCCTTCTTTCTACTTCGTATTATCTATCTTTTATTTTGCTTTTCACTTCTGTTTTGGATTTCTCATATAAGAGAAATCATGCAACATTTAAGCTTGTCTGATTTATTTCACTTAACATTACAGACTCAAGGTACATCCATTTACTACAAATGACTCACGTTTATCTTTCTATATGGCAGAGTAGTATTTTATTTTATCTAAATATCATATTTTCTTTATCCATTCAACTGTTGATGAACATATAGGATGCTTCCAAGATTTAGCTATAATGAATGGTGCTGCTATAAACATAGGTATGCATGTATCATTATTATGTAAGGTCTTTAACACTTTCAGGAAGAAGAGAAATAGCAGGGTCAAATGGAATTTCCGGTTTCAGTTTTATGTGGACTCCCCATACTGATTTCCATAGAGGTTATACTAGTTTACATTACCACCAACTGTATAAAAGGACTCTTTTTTCCTCACAGCCTCTCCACCATTTGTTATTATTTAATTTCTTGACAATGCTCATTCTGGGGTAAGATGGAATCTTAGAGTTGTTTTAATTTGCATTACTCTAATGACCAGAGATATTGAGCATTTCTTCATGTATTTATTGGCCATTTTTACTTCTTCTGTTAAGTGTCTATTCATTCTGCTGCCCATTTTTGATTGATTCTTTTATTTTGGGGGTTTTAATTTTTTTAGTTCTTTATATACTCTAGATATTAGTCCTCACTGGAAAAAAATTTCCCATTGTGTTAGTTGTGATTTCAGTTTCTTGGTTGTTTCTTAAAAGAATTTTAAAATATTACTTGTGATGAGAAGTGAAGATCAGATGTTTAGGTTTACAGAGAGAACCCTGAAGGATGAGACACATTCCATTGCCAGATGTTGGACATGCAAATAGAAATTCCCATTAGGTGTACAAGTATAAAGCTCAGCAGAAATATTAGTATCAGCATACTGCTTTTAGCATTTGAAGTAGATAAGATTGTCCAAAGAGAAAGTACATAGGTATTTGCAAAAAAGACAAAAATTAAAAGCAAAGAAAAAGGAGCATAAAAATTCAGAAATTAACAGCCCAAGAAATAGGAGAATTAGGAAAGACTTCTGACATTAAAAAATTTTTAAAGAATAAAATGTTCAACAATGTAAAAGACTATAAATTTTTAATTCTCTTTTATGCTTTCATTTCACCAATCATAGATCATCTAGTCATTGTCACTCAATTAATGTATTTATGTGGTCCAGAATTATCCAACCTGGATCAAGATCAATTCCCACCTACTACTTAGCCTTAATAGAAAGTAGTTAGATTTATCTGCCCCTCAAAAGAGTAAAACAGCTATCATTATAGAAACATTAGGACAAAATCTCTGCTGACTAAATTGAACCTAAGAATATAATAGCACATTGGAAATTTGTTCTCAGACAAAGTAAAACAAATAATCCAAATGTAATTCTCAATGGAGTCCCAATTACTTAGCTTGATAGAGAAAGAATAGAACCCCATCTGAAGCAAAATGTTATGATAAAGGTGCTACAAATGGACAGTGGCAGAAGTGCCCAAAGAGATTAATGCTAGGTCATTTAAACCCACCAAAGAGCTAATTTCCATGAACTTAATGAAATGGAGTGTTTTCTATTTTTCATCAAAAAAGAAATTGCAACATTGATTTAAATAAAGAAAAATTGATTCTATATAATTATGTCAGCAGCCCTCACTTACTTCCATCCCAAACTCAATTGTACTCCCCAGGACTGATTTTTAACAGCTTTATTGAAATATAATTGATAGACAATAAACTACACAAAATGAAAGTGCCCATTTTGGTAAGTGTCGATATATTTTTATGTCCCTGAAACCATCATCACACTTAAGATAATAAACATATCCATCATTTCCAAATGCTTCCTTATGTCCCTTTGTAATCCTTTCCCCTTTCCTCCTGTCCCTCACCCCTCACCCCTAAATTTCCAGTGAGTCATTAATCTATCACTAGATAATAGGTTATGTTTTATAGTTTTATGCAAATATAATCCTACATTGTGTTAGTTTCCTAAGGCAGCCATAACAAATACTGTAGACCAGGTGATTTTAAACAAGAGAAATTTATTCTCTGAGAAGTTAGAACTCTGAAATCAAACTATCAACAAGGCCAGCCTTCATTTGAAGTCTTTAGAGAGGCTCCTTCCTTGCCTCTTCTACTTCTTGTGGGGTTCCAATGATTCTTGACACAGCTTGGCTTGTAGAAACACAAATCCAATCTCTGCCACTGTCTTCATGTGTGCATTTCTTCCCTGTGTATCCTCTATCTCTTATGTGTCTTCGAACTTCTCTCTCTTTATAGGGAAACTGGTCATTGTGTAGTACAATAACTATATCCTGACTATCCCTACAAAGATTCTATTTACAAATAAAGTCATGTTCACAGGTAGCAGGGGTTAGAGCTTCAACATGTCTTTGTAAGGGACATAATTCAATCCATAATATTCCATATTCTGGCCCCCCAATATTCATGACCTTTCCTAATGCAAAATATATTCGCTCCAACCAACATCTCCAAAAAGCCCTAACCCATTCCAGCATCAACTCTAAATGCAAAATTTCAATAGATAAATTCAATTGCATAAAATTGGAAAAAGAACTTCTGCACAGCAAGGGAATCACTCAACAGAGTATAGAGACAACATAACTGGAGAAATTTGCAATGTATACATCTAGTGAGAGGTTGGTATACAGAATACATTAAATAACTCTAAAATTTAATAGCAAAGAAAATAATAATCTAATTTAAAAATGAGTAATAAATGTTAATTTATATTTCTCAAAAAGACATACAAATGGCCGACAGGTACATTTTTTAAAAACATGATATGCCTAATCATCGGGTATATGCAAATCAAGGTAACAGTGAGCTATCACCCCACGAGGTGATAGATGCATGCTGAGAAACAAAAGGCAATATAGCAGGAGTAGTAGCCATGGGCATCTGGAAAACTTCTCCCTTTAACTTATTTGTAGCCTCAAGACCTGCTCTGGCTCAGTCATGCATATACCATTTCCATTTAATGATGAACTGCTGCTGTGCACATCCAATCTTATGACTAGTGAATCAGATAATACCAGCTCAGGATAGGCTACTCAGGTCACATGGTAACCTGGTATTCCACGTCCAACCATTATGTTTCCACTAAGTCCCAGTAGCAGGCCAAGAGCAGTTTTTTAAAGAGAGAGTAGTTGTCTGCAGATGATGGCAGAGACTTGCTCTAGAAGTCTCTACTGCAATTCACATGTGGGGTCCTGCCAGAGACTCCCAACAGCATCTCTACCTGCTACTGACACTTCAAGTACCATTGAATCTGCTGGATCATATGGCCCTAGAGGTAGAGCTCCCTGCATAAAAGCCTAGACCTATTGCAGAACCTTTTCTTGTTCTGGGCCCCACTAAAACTAGCACCTTTCCAAGTCACTCAATAAATGGGCCAGAGAAAAACACCTAAGTGAGGAATATGTTGCCTCCAAAGTCCAAATATGCCCATGAGGCATGCCTCTTTCTTGTTGGATGGGGGGCAAATGTAACAATTTATCTTTTACCTTAGATGGGATATTCTTCATGCCCTACACCACTGGACTCCTAGAAATTTCACTGAGGTAGAAGGACCTTAAATTTGAGTTGGATTGATTTCCTATCTCTGGCTCACAAATGCTTTACTAACAAATCCAGAGTGGTTGCTACCTCCTGATCACTCATTCCAATCAGCATAATATAATCAATGTAATGGATCAGTGTGATACCCTGTGAGTGAGAAAGGTGAGCAAGATCCCTGAAAACTAAGTTGTGGTACAGGACTGGAGACTTAATAAAATGCTGAGATAGGACAGTGAAGATGTATTTCTGGCCTTGCCAACTAAAAGCAAATTGTTTCTGATGGGCCTTAAAGGTAGGTATGGGGAAGAAGGCATTTGCCAAATCAACAGCTTGCATACCAAGAATCAGGAGATGTGTTAATCTTCTCAAGCAAGGACACTACATCTGGTACAGCAGCTGCAATTGGAGTCACCACTTTATTCAGTTTATGGTAATCTACCATTATTCTCCAAGTCCCATCTATTTTCTATACAGGCCAAATGGTAGAATTAAATGGGGATGTGATGGGGACCACCACCCCTCCATCCTTCAAGTCCTGGATAGTGGCACTAATCTCTGAAATCCCTCCAGGGATGTGATATTGCTCTTGGTTTACTATCTTACCAGGCAAAGGCAACTCCAAAGGCTTCCATTTGGCCTTTCCAACCATAATACTCCTCACATTATAGGTTAAGGAACCAATGTGAGAGTTCTACCAATACTAAGTATATCCCAATTATGCATTCTGGAATAGGAGAAATGACTACAGGATGGATCCAAGGATCTACTGGACTCATTGAGAGTTAGACCTTTGTTAAAACTCCATTGATCACTTGACCTTTCAAGGTCCCTACCAAGGTCCTTACCTCCTTACTGGAGGGCCACAATAATGTTTTGGATCCCCTAGAATCAGCATTCTTTTAGAACCAGTGTCCCATAGCCCCTGAAATGTCTGATCATTTTCCTTTCCCCAATGTATATTACTCTGGTACAAGGCCCTAGGTTCCTTTGAGGAAGGAAGGGAGAAAGAGTGACCATATACATTTTGTTGATGTACCAAAATTTGTTCAAGGGGACCCAAGCTCCCCTTCATTCAAGGGGCTCTGGGTCTGTAGACTGGCTTGTATCTGGGAAGTGGTTGAGGGGCTGTGATTCCCTACTATAATTTGAAGTAGGTTTCTGTTCATTTGCCCTTAAATTTTTTTCAGTTATACAAATCTAGTAAAAATTGTGTAGGCTTCCTATCTATTTCACTTTTGGGAACACCATGGCTAATCAGCCAATGCCTTAGGTCTACATAGGTCAGACCATTCTGATCATTTCTCTGCTTCTGCTATCCATTATAGTAAGTGCATGAACTCTGCCTCTGACAATTAAGTGCTTCAGAGGTGCCAGTGCTCTCCTCACAAATCTGTTTCTCATGGTGTTAGTGAAGGGTACATTTTCTAGATCATCCCAGTGTGGCAGACTACATTTCACATGACAAATTCATTTCATCATTCTCATTTCCCTAAGCCTCTGAGTCTCCTCATCAACAGCAAACTACGAAATGTCAGGTATCTCCACTCATTCACAGTGTGCCATATTTTGATCTATACTTCTCCCAACCAGCCAAATAAACTATTAACACCTTTGTTTACTCCACAAGCTGCAACATTAAATTCAGAATCTCTGCTTAACAGGCCAATATCAGCAAACTCAGCCTGATCCAGGTGTATGTTTTTGCTGCCATTATCCCATACCCATAAAATCCACTTCCACACTTGCTCATCATGCCTCTGCTTGTAAGATTAAAAAAAAAAAACTTAAGAAGTTCCTTGGGACATAGCAGACCTCCTCATGGGTCATTCTATGTACTTCATCCTTAGGAACCTTCTGCAATTTGAACTTGGTTATAGACATAGAGGCAAGAGTGGATGGAACAGGTTAGTTTTGAGGAGTGTCAGCATTATGATGCTTGGTCAATACAGGATTAGTTTTCTCAGGAATACTAGGAGAAGCCAACATCACAGAGGGTGAAGGTAGAGATGCCTCTGCCACTGTGGGTGGGGAAGTCTCTTCCTCTGGCAAAATAATTTCATTAGAATCTAGGAACTTAACATTCTCAGCCTTGTCAGGATCCTCCCTAACATCTCCATCCCAGTTTACAGGATCCCATTCTTTTCTGATCAGAGCCTTCACCTATACTTCAGATACCTTTCAAGGCTGAGCATTAAATTTCTGTTGTAATTATTAGGGACTGTGTTTTGGGTTTTTTTGGTTTTTTTTTCAATCTCAGCCCTGTGGCAAAAGGCAAGGAGATTCTCTTTCAGGAAACACTTAGAAACTTTAAAAGTTTTATGTATGTCTGGAGCTGGGAATTTGAATCTTTGAGCTTCATATTTTTCTGTATTAATTTTTCCTCACAGAAGAATTTAAATTTCATATGAATGCTTGGAGTTCATTGTTTTCTTTCACTAGTTTTCCAGAGATGCTAAAAGCACCTACCTAACATCATTATATTTCCCAATCTGCCAGAAATATTCAAAAATTATCATATATGCGGTCATGAAATTTCTTACATTTCATGAGTGAAGACAAACAAATGGATCTTCATTCCATATTACTTTAAAGAGTTCACACCAAACACTATCATTATTCCCCACAGTATCAGAAGAAGAGACCATAGCATCTTTAGGTCTCATCAAGTTAGCTAACCAACTCCAGGAACCCCTAAAGCCATTAAAGAATTTCGTCTTTACAATTCTGTTTTTCTCTAGAGCCACTACCAGTACCAAAATCTGTATCAGTCAGTCCTCATTTGAGAAACAGATTTAATATAAGCTACACAATTATATAAGAAATTACAAGATTAGCTTACAATGGCCACCCATGGAGTGAGATGTAAAAGAGTCCAAAAGCTTTTTCTGCATGCTGGAGATCTGATGACCCAGTCAAAGTCCTGGAGCCCACTGTAGTGTTCCATGAAAGCCTGTGTTGGGAAACTGAAGAGTCTGTGATGGAAGCCAAAAGATGATGTCCAAAGTGAAGGTGAAGACTGGAGCTCCTCAGAAGAAAGAGAAACAATCCTCCCTTCTTCATTTACCTTTTTAAACCATTCTGGTGAAAATCCTCTCTAAGGTGAAGGTCTTAGTTACTTTTCTCACTGGTGAGACAAAATACCTGGTACCCAAAGTTAAAGGAAGAAAGGTTTATTTGGCTCATGGTTATCAGAGGTCTCAGTCCATAGTTGGCTGGCTCAAAGCCAGGGTGGCATGACAGAGGGGCATCGCAAAGGAGAAACAGTTCATGGCAGGCAGAAGACATCAAAAAGAAGCAAAGTACAAGACAAGCCACTTTCTGTCCCATATGTTATATCCAGGCTACTAGGATAGGGTGGCGCCAAACCAATCAGTGGACTGATTTAGTAATCACTCACCCTTAATCCTAGCAACTTTATTCCTAGTATTGCACTACGAATCAATCACAGACTATAGATCAGCCACCTCTGAAAGAAGCTCCACCTATGATTGCATAAGTCTTTTGGGGGACGTCTAGACACAAGCTATGGTCTTCCACAATGAGAACTATGCTAATCCAATTTAGTTGCACATTTCTTACTTAAGTTGACACAGTCAGTCAACTATGACAGTGGGGGACACAATTCAACTCATATGGTACATGTCCTTTTAGTATTCCCTTATTTGGCATAATTGTTTAATATTCACCCATGATTTTGTATATATCAATAGTTTATTCCTTAGTATGGATTAATATTATATTATATGAATAAACATAATTTCTTTATCCATTCTCCTTTTGATAAGTATTTGAATTGTTTTCAGTTTTTGGCTTTGCAAATAGGCTTGAACATTCATGTACAGGTCTTTATATGAACATGTGATTTCATTTCTCCTGAGTAAATATTTAGCAGTGGAATAGCTGCACATAAGGTTGGTGCATGTGCAACTTTATAAATAGCTGAAAAACTCTTTTCCAAAGTGGCTGTTTCATTTTAGATTCTCACCCTGATACATGAGAACTCCAGTTGCTCCATACCTTCAGCACTTTGCATAGTCATTTTCAATTTTAGAAACCCTAATGTGTAGTAGTATCTACTATACTGAAACCTTTATTATAATGCTTTTCTCTGATGAGTAATGGGGTTGAGCACCTTTTTTTTGGCTTGTTTATCTTTTGTTTATCTTTTTGATAGAATATCTGTTCAACTCTTTGCCTTTTTATCAGATGCTTTATTTTATTATTATCATGATTTTAGGATTCTTTATATATTTTGAATACAAATTCTTTATGAGATATGTGACTTGCATATTTATATGTTGGATTCATAATGGGTTCTCTCAGAGACATGAAAATCAGATGTATTATATTTATCACAGGATTCTACAAACTAGAAATACTGGAGCATTGTCTTCAGAATTGTTGGACATCTAGAACTTCATTAATAATATTATGCTAAAATTTTTCTTATTTTAATAAATATTACATAATAACATTAGATAATAATAACAGGGCAAGTGCATAAGGGAGAAACAGAAACTGTCTACCTTTAATTTACAACTTTAATAAATCTAAATATAAAATTACTCCAAAATAAAAGCTGCTTAAAAATTGTTAGAGAAAATAATTTCATCAAGTGTTCCAAAGTCAGCCAACATATAGCTAAGATAAGCATAAATCCACTGCAATTTTTTTGGTTATTTAAAAAAGGAAAAAATACCAGCCTTACAGGAGAAAAGCAATCGCATTTCCAAAAATGATTTCCACTGAAGGTTTCAGACACTCCACATGCAAGTTGATGATGGCTTTTCTCCATACCTGAGAAAAGTTCTGTTAATTAAAAACAAGGGTAACACAGACCTGCCTCAATCAGTAATGGACACCAACTTTTAAGAATATTCAAGAGGAGTATATGAAGTTTAGTACCATGTCTACATGGAATAGTTCAACTAGACAAGTGGACATTTAATGGAGCAAATGATTCCCTGAAAAATGAAGGAAGCTAAACTATTCACTTCTCTAAAAAAAGGGGGGGGGGTGCTCTCCTGCCTTTTCAAGTTTCCAGCCTTTAGAATATGGATGTATGTAACTATTTACTGTCCAAGACTTCACCAATGCTTTCAGTACTAAGCTGGTATTTTCAAGATCCAGGATTTCCATCTTTATTATCATGCCTAAATGCTTTAGGATTGACATTGCTTCAGATGTACACAGTACTTAAAATTAAGTCCAAAATCTCCCCAAATTAAAATAATATTCATTTGTTTAGGGAAAAGTGTGCTAGACAGAGAGTATTTTTGTGAACAATAAGTGTTTATGGTGTTTTAAGGAGAGTTGAGATGCTTGCAACAAGTTTATTGATGAGTTTTAGTACTTTAGAGATTAAACAACTTATTTTTCCAGTAATTGATACCTTTGTGTTCTGATAAATATTTTTTCCATTAGATAGCAAGTTCTTTAATGATAACTTGGCCTGATTCTTTAACTTTTCTGTCTATTTTGGTTATGAAGCCTTATTTCAGTATGTTAGAGTTGTGCTGTACAATCAAATTTGGTACAATTTGTTTCAAAATTTCATTGTCATCTTGTTTTTCAGTTATTTTTCTCTCCATTGGGACTAACTAGGATTATCTATAGCTGCAGTTGCATTGTTTTGTGTGTGGTGGTGGTAGTGGTACTGGAGATTGGAATCAAGGGTCTTCACATTGACCTACATTCCCAGCACTTTTTATTTTTTTGTTTTTAGACGGGTCTTGTTAAGTGACTAATTTGCCCAGACTGAATTTAAATTTGGCATCCCCCTGCCACAGCCTCCTGGAGTGCTGTGATTAAAGGAATGCACCACCAGTCCAGCTGTTGTTGCTATTCTTAGAGGTCTCTTTTCACACATTTTCCATTCTTTTCTTCATATAACTTTCCTTTTTCTCCTCTCTTGGTGCTCCAGGCCTTCCTGAGTTTTCAGTCACAACAATAACAGAGAAAAGATCATTCTCACATGAAGGACATCATCCCCAAAATCTTCTCAGATCCTTTTCATGAAGAGCCACAGAGACACCCTTGACTTTGTAAACTCTCTCAAGGCAACTGAGGACAGGAATGATGAGCATTTTTCTGTATTTTCTCTACTATGGTCCCTTTAGGCTCTTATGGCACAGGCTATGCCAAAGGCTTGTATCTTCAGAAATCTGACATGAGCTTCTGAGCTCACATCTATATTCAACAATTCAGGAAACTCATGTTAAACAATGCCCTACTTTTCAACAGTGCAAAACGATCGTAGGTTCTTTCAAGATGCTTTCAACACATTCTCCTCTGGCAATGACAAGAAGTAGGCCTATAGGTTCTGCAACTCACCAAATACATGGGATCTAGTGTTTATTATTCCCAATAAATTCAATCTGAGATATGATTAGTACATTTTGTCAGTGTTTGGTAATTATAGCAATTAAATTCTTATAAAAGAGAAAACAATTGATATATGTTCTATCCATTCCATCTTGAGGAACTCAGTGCAGTGCTTGGCAGACTCTATAGGAATGTGTTAAAATCTTCAAATCCCAAATCTTCTAGACTTAGATACTGCTGGAGAAGAGTGACATCCTTTTCCCACAAGCAGGTCTATAGATTGACACAGTTCTTTGTATTTAAGGCCAACATCCAAATCACATACATCTTACTGTCTTTAATTTAAATAATATGATGTTATACCTGTGAGAGGAAACAAAAAGTGGCACTACTTGGTTCTTTTTATTAGGGAGTGGTCATATACCAATTTGATTTATATAAGCACTCAGATTTTAAGACATAAGATTTGATAAAGTTGATGAACCAGACTTGTAACATAATAATTGTATATTATTCAGACATAAGTATCTGGGTAACCAGATATTGGTTGGGCATTTCTCCTGTGGTCCCAGAAGTATGGCTAAAGCTGAGAGAGTGTCACCCTACAATCTAAAGTGAACAGATATCATATCCCTAAAGACAAGAGTGTTAAAGAGCAAAAGCTAAGAATGTTTCAGGGAAACAAAGGATATTAATTTCATCAAACTCACATGTTTACAAAGATGATGACAGAAAAATATGACTGCTGCATCTAGTAATTAAGAATAGTCTTGGTAAAATGATAGGGACTGATGACAAGATGCAATGGATGGGAAGATTACAAATAAATTAAGCTAATTAGGGTAGAATATCCTTCAAGAATGTTTTGAGGAAGGGAGAAGAGAGACTAGATCAGAGCTAAAATTAGACACCCTGATTTAAAAAGAACATTGAAAATAATCAATGGGAGACTGAGCAAGGTTTGCAATGATAGAAAACAATGAGATAGATCAAAGTCTATCTGGTACTTAGGGCTCAAAAATATCAAAAAAAGTGACTTTCCATGAACAAAATAGTGTTTTACTTCATTTTAATAGTAGGTATAGTTAGTTCCAGGGTTCAAGTGAAATTCTAAATCCTATCTTTGAATCCCGATCTTCAGCTTATTGGTCGTTGTCCTTTTTTGTAAGTCATCACAGACTGATTATGCAACTTCTTTAGCTAATATATTTCATAACATATTTTGTAATGTGCTATTAGAGAATGTAATATAATTGCACTAATAATCTTCTATACCACTGAATTAAACATTTTAAAAGCATAGTAATTTCTATGTTATTAATCAGGCTTTGGAATTTTTATGCATGATAAAAATATCAAACGTGAAATTCCTCTAAAAAATTATGAGAAAGTGTTAGAAGATGAGGTCTCATTTAAATGCTAATAAAATTTATTTTCTCACATAGCAGACACTTTCAGAGCTAACCTTATTTGGTCATAATTTATCACAAAATAATAAAATAGACTCTCAAAAATATTTTAACTTTTTGTATTTCTAGGAGACTATAATTATCCTTGGGTACTCTGAGGCTTATAATTTGATACCATGTCACTCTTAATAAATAGTCCAATGCTGCAATTCTAATATAATCCTATCACATCTCATTATTAGATGATCATTAACACTTAAACTCAATGATTTATTCTTGCCCTCTGTTAATAATATTGTCATCTCTCGTAAAAAGAGATTAAAGGAAACAGAATGTGTTCTCCCTGGAGGGAGAGATACAATTTGTGTTAAACTGGCAGGCTGCCTACCACCTCCAACACAGTGTTCCCACTTTGACCTCAACTTTTAAATTGTGGAAGTAAGAATAGCTGGGACATAGTAAGCACAAACTATGCACTGAGAGAAGCCACTGAGGCAACATTCTTGTTCTGATGACTGGAGGAGTCCATGTAATGGTCAGTTTACCCAAATATGAAACACAATGCTAAATAAATACATCATATGGAAAGGATAACTGAGAGTGATGTGACCACTCTGTTCTAGCTTGTTCTGGGTCCAGGTTTGACATTCTAGTGATGAGGATTTCACACTGTTCACATTTTCTACTGATGACTTCTGAGGGGGCTCTGAAAAAGAGATTCTCAGACCTGGCATTCACTCCATCATGTCACCTTAAAGCTAAGAATATTCACATAAGAAGGAATCAGGAAAAATAAGGAAATACTGAAGCCCATTTATTTCATTAGGAATTGGTTAATAAGAGAAAGAAAACAGCCAACCAACCATGAAGCGGAACAGAAAAGCACCACTGGAGTAGGGCTTCAAACTCTTTCTGTTTTCACCAGTCTTCATTCAACATGTGACAGCCACTCTAAAAAATTAAGTCTCTGACAACAGAGAACAAAAACCTCATAAATGACTGTTCAGCTACTTCAATATTTAGTTAAATATTAATTTCCTCAAGTGGCTAAAATCAGACAGGATAACATTCATGGTTATAATATTCAAGGTTCTTGGTTAAGAGGGTTGTATTTATTTTGGATGAAATGGATTGCCTCTTTAATCTCTAAAGCAAACTGAATTTTGCTTCAGCCATCACAATATTCAAGAGGAAATATAATATTACAAGACTCCATAATAAGAAGCAAAAACCTTTCAGATTAATTTCTCCAAGCCTCCTATATAGGAGAATTAGGAAACCTTCTGGTACAAACTAATAAAGTCTTTACACTTAAAATGGACCCAAAGCAAATTTAGAGTCTTCATTACAATTAAGAGGGGTTCTATTGTAAGCAAGTGATCATCCTAATACCACAAAGTTTAGAATAAGACATGGTAGAAAAATTGGCAGAAAAGGAGAAAATAAAATGTTAATCTCAAACCTCTACTCTATATTTTAGTCACTGCATCTATAAAATAGGTATATAGTAATTTCTATGTAGTTCACAAGTCTATAACCTATGTTCAGGCACTTGCAATAGATCTTTTTGTTGTTCTTATGAAGGCCTTCCACAAGTAGGATTAATAGTTTTAGAGCCCACATGGGCCGTGCTCCATTACAGGAAAATCATGCACAGGGAGTCCCACTTTACAGAAAAGTGCTTTTCACGTGTATTCTGGAGTAAGAGTCTTACACTACGTGATTGCATTTTTTCTCTAAATGAGTACCTACAATATGTTTTCCTTTATGAGAAATACTGATGACAATGATTAATGGGTGGTTATGGATAAGTTGCTAAGGGATATGAACAAATACCGAGTGACAAGTAGATCAAACATTCTTGGATTCTTCCAGAAGTATCTCTAGAAGCCATTCTACCATCACATAGACCACACATTCCTTACAAACATTTCCATTCTATGGCAGTAGGTTACCAAGAAGGTAAGAACCTGAATATAGTGCCTGCTTTGAACTGTTTTTGGAATGAATAAATGAAATCAGAGGAGAGAACTTCAGTTCATGTGATCTGGAAAAACTTCAAGAAAAAACAGTTCAACAGACCTGAAAGAACAAAAGTATTATGACAGAAAGAAATAATGCTAGGATGAAATTTAAAGAGAAATGGAAAAGTCTAGAAGTTCTGCATCCTGTCTCGATTTCTAAGTTCCCCTCCCCTATATCTTTGCTCTGATATCAGCTTTCAGGATGTAGTGCCTTTAAAAAATGGATAATTACTTAGATCAAGCAAGTTGATTTTCATTTGAATTCAATTTTTCTTGATATATGCAGTACATGGAGGGATTTGGTACAGTTTGACTTTAGGTGTTTCAGGTAAATCTTGTCTATAGCAATAGCTGTATTCATCAAAGAAGTCTTGTCCTGTCAGGACACTTTGTTTGTTTATAACATCCTATAAGTTCGATTATGCCCTTCCCCAAATATCATTTGTTGGAGACCTAACATTCAGTAACTCAGAATATAATTGTATTTGGAGATAGGGCGTTTAAAGAAACAGTTAAAATGAGCTAATTAGTGTTGGCCCTAATCTAATAAGACTGGTGTTCTTCTGAGAAAAGGAAATTTAGGCAAACACAAAAGGAAGACCACGTGAACACACAGAAAATGTCTTCTACAAATCAAGGAGAGAGGTCGGGAGCAGGTACATCCTGCTGGCCTCAGAAAGAACCAACTCGAATGATGCCTTCTTCACAGACTTTTAGCTCCAGAACTGTGGGAAAATAAGCTTCAGTGATTTATTTCATTCTGTGACAGTTTGTCATGGTCCCTTAGCAAATTAACACACCGCACTTAAACTTGGTGATAGCACTTTGGCCATACTTCAGTCAGTCTAGCCAGAAGAAGGTAGAGGGTCTCCCACTTTTTGGTGAAGGCCCTGTTACATGTAAACCTGTGACACTGGAGATAACCGGTCCCTTACTCTGACTTTCCACATAATGCAAAGTCATTCCAGCCACTGAACTACAGTATCTCTTAACAAAAGAAAGCAGAAAATGTTTCTGTATCAAGGCAACGCCCTCTATTGGACACTGTGGAGAATTACATTAAGTCTAAAACATTCTGTACAGGGCAAGAAGAAAAACAAACAGAATATAGGTTTGAATGTAAGAAGCAGTGACTTCCAGGGGAATTTTTCAGAGTGAATACTGTTACTCCAACCATTAAAGAAATCTAAATGGAAAGGAAATGTGGAAGACTGGCAGTGTGGATGCTATTTCATATCACGTGTATCTTAGTTACTTTTTCAACACAACATGTACAATTTAAAAGAGGAAAGATTTATTTTGACTCACACTTTGTAGACGTTTCTGTTCTTTGTCAGCTAGCTCCAAGGCAAGGCTGCATGGCAGAGGCATGGCAGGGCGGGGTTGTTCAGGACAGGGCAGGGAAAGTAGAAGGGGATAAAAGCAAGTTCACACCCCCATGGCCAATCACCTCCC
Source organism: Heterocephalus glaber (assembly GCF_000247695.1). Next base: position 6,698,321 of record NW_004624815.1, read on the forward strand.
CAAAGGCCCACGTATGAGCACCTGCAGCTTTGGGAGGACATCCAGATATAAACCATAATAATGTGTTCCTCCTTATTATTGGGTAGAAGGTGGGAAGGTGAGTACCTGAAGAGTCTCCACCTTGCCTCCACCGAGGAACTACTAGGTCCTTTCTCCTAAGTGTGGTCTGCTGACAGTCACAGGGCTCCATCCCTAGCCCCCACTTCTTTCTAAATGAGAATCTACATTTCAGCAAGTATCCCCAGGGAGTCTGGAAACACAAGAAAGTCTGAGAAGCACTTGCTAACTCCCTCATTCATGCAGAGTGACACTTCAGTGACATCTTTGGTCCTGTCTAGGAATTTCAAGTGGGAAAAAGTAACAGCCTCAAGGAGACCACAGGAAAAAAAATCTAGGTTCTAAGTTTCTAGATTTGTTTTTCTTCACTTAGGCAAGTATAATACAACTACTCATAAAATATATAGACTAAATTAATAGATGCTTCATTAATAATTGTTTTCTTTTTTTCTTTTTAAAACCTTAAAATCCAACTAATAATAGTTTGGAAATTCTCTGGTTTCCAAGGTTTTCCTTGAAAATGCTGATCTTTCTAGCCCTTCATTGTCTTCCCACCAAGGAGGCAAGGAATTTGAAGTTTAATTCTTCTAAATGAATATATTTTCCATATCAAAATTACCCCAGCAATTTGCTTAGCAACTTAAGGTGCCATTACTAAATTACAGTCCAAATTCATGTCATCTGTTTCCTAAACTGGCGCTATAGTTTATCTTCACAAACTATTCTAAAATATGATGCAAAGTTATTTTTGTTCATTGGTGAAGACACTTTTCTTGTAAACAACCCCAAAACTAGAGAATATTAATTTGTTTACAACTGTGGTTTATTTCCAGTGGTGTTCTTGTGTTTAACAACCAGCTCTCAAAATAAGGTAAAGTTCAGATTTGTATCATTTGTCAATTGTCATGGTGTAAATTCTTCCACACTGATCAATTTCAATATAGTTATTAAAAGATGTGTATAATTCCCTCATGTTAGTAAAACTAAGCTCTGGCACACTCATATTTACTTCACAAAATACTTTCCACCTCTCTTTTTCCAGATTATTTCCTGAATTAGTTTCAATAGATATGTCAGCACACTTTATATGTGCTATATAATTATGAAACTGTACTGAACAAACTAAATATTTACCAATAATACCAACTACCAGATTTGAGATAAAGTACTGATTTTATTAATGATTATATTGATGTTTTTATTATAACAGTAAAATAGTTTTTCATTAAAAATTTAATGCTTCTTTCTCTATTACTAAACACTCAGAAGCATAGATGCAAAATAGCTGCTGACTCATAAATTCCTTTGAATAACTTTATCCTTCCCACACTTACCTGTAAGACTCTCACTCCTATGAAGAAGGCAGTTTATATTTAATAACTGGCTACTATTTTGTAGTATTCCTCCTAGTTGTGGAAATGCTTCCCACGATTACTCATTACACAATTACTCATTAACAAATACTTTATGCTGGCAGTTCAAAGCCTTTCAGGCTTGGCCAGTCATGCTCCTAGCAGTTCCTGCTTCATCTTCAATGCCTCCAGGAAAAAAACACAGCTATAATTTTATTTCCTAAGAATCAAAACCCATTTCATAAATTAATTCATTTTTTTCATCATCAGTGCAACAATTCAATGACAGTGCTGTAGATTGAATGTGTTCCCTCAAAGGATATTCAAGGCCTAAACCCCAATACCTGTGAATGTGACTTTATTTGGAAATAAGATCTTTGCAAATAATCAAGTTAAAATGAGGTCACTAGAGTGAACCCTAATATAATATGATTGTGTCCTTACACAAAACAAGAAATTTGGCCTCTGAGATAAATGTGACCAGAGAAAAGATAAGGTAAAGATATGAGAGAAGAATACAGTCATCTACAAGTCAAGAGAGGTTTGAAACAGATCCTTCCCACATGGTCCTTAAAAGGAATCAACCCTACCAAAACCTTGATTTCAAACTTTCTACTTTCCAATCTGAAAAGCAACACATTTCTGTTGTTTAACCCAGCCAGTTCATCGTACTTCATTACAGCAGTCCTCCCACACTAATACAGTCAGAAAAAGAATGTCACAAGTAAAATTTTTACTCATATCATATTTGAAGAATAGATATACTTTTATGGTTATTAAAATTGAGCAGAGACTATGTTATTCCAATAACAATTCTACTCTTACTATGCGCATCCTGAGATACTTGGAGGAAAGCTCAGGGTTTCAGCTGGGCTTTTTACATTGCCCTACATCAGTGAGAGTTACAACATGAGTCACAGGTGTCAAGAAAATGTTAAAATGTCTTACATAAAAACATTATTAACTTGCTACTGCAGCTTAGTAAACCCTAGTAAAGGGGATTTATTTGGTACTAGAGACCTCACCCTAAGCCATTACTCTAATTTCTGAATCTGAGAGTAGGTGAGTATGTAAGATATTCTAAGGAAGAAAGGCCATCTCAGAATCCTTCAGATGGACTTCATAGTCAACTGCAAATTTATGTACATAACTGGTGAGCTCTGAAAATGAGTTTCTAAACCCAAAGGCATGAAAACATAAATACAACTGCTGAATACCATGTCAAAATTCTCATTTATTGAAACATAACATTTTAGAGCTCACAGGTACTTGGAAAAAATATTTTATAAGAATCAAATGAGACCGAGAGATAATTCTTCAGGGTTGCTATTACTGAGAGAGACAACTGTGTTTCAGTTTCCTTCATTCTATCCACAACTAGCACAAGTGAAATTTGATTACATCTCCTAACAGTTGAAGATTATTTTTTTAAACGCAAATTTCCAGGGCAGGACCTTACATATTCTGATTCAGGTTTGGCTCTCAGGGAATTTGGCTGTTAGCTAGCCAGCTTAGGAACTTCTGATGGAAAAGATTCTGCCCAGAGATTACTACCTTTGGTTGCTTCCAACTCCATGCAGGCCCAGTCCTGAGTGATGATTATCATATTTTCTTTGGTCCAGAGGGAGAATCAGACCACCCTTTAAACCAGTTTCTAATGCCTGGCACATTCACACTGTAAAACTGTTCCTCCAGAATCCCAGGCAAGTACCAACCACATGAAATATTTTGGAGCAACACAGAAGGGAAGAATTAGTGAAATTTCTTAAAGAGATATTTTTTGAATCCTCTCATTTCATACTCATTGGTTTCTGTCCATAATGTTCCTGAGCACACTCAGTTTGCAGCCTCACAAATAGGCAGTTAGCCTTTCACCAAGGGTGAGGTGATTTATGTAGAGTGAGTTGTAATAAGCATAAGTATCATTTATATTCTATCATGCCTGTAACTCCTCAGGGAGAAAAGTTGATTCAAAAGTCAAACAAAAACAAAACAAATCACACTCTGCCCTAGTGAATCACAATTATTTATAAATTGTGACAGTTCAAACTAGGGTACAGTACTTCCTAGGGAATGTAGAGTTTGAAGAAAAACATGGGAGAGAGTTGAATGTAAGAAATTGGGGTCTGTAAATAGCTTTTTGTGCTGTTGGTGACCATAGTAGGTATTTTAACCCCACAATCTGTGTGAGTAGAAGGAGGCTGCATCCCACTTCTGTGCATCCCTTCTGAGTCTTCTCACTCTCACATCTGAAGGGAATAGAAACTGTACAGTTTAAGAGATATGGCTGTACTGGAGAATTCCCTTTAAATATTTCTCAAATATGTCTTCTCTTTTTCATCCTCACTCCACCTGCTGTAAGTGAGGCCCTCACCAACAGTCCCCTGGATGACCTCTCTGCTTTCCTCGCCTCTGGGCTCTTTAACACTCAAGTCTTTTCAGCATCAATTCCTCCCTATACAGTCTTCACTTTCAGTAGCTTGGCACCTGTGATTACTAAGCTTCTGAGACATGGGAACTTATTTTGCTCACCTGTTTAAGAGATTCTTGTCCTGAACATAAGGTCAGCAATTATTCCACAAATTTACACAGATATTCATACAGCAGTAGCATCAGGCTCTCCGACCCAAACTGGTGTTTGGCAAAAAACCATGGAAAATCTAGAGAACTCAAAAAATATATGCAACAGTCATAGCTTGAAGTCCTACTTGGGGGCCATCTCTCCTTGAAGACACAAGGTATTTATTTGCAGTGGAGGGGAGGGAGTTGAGAGGGCCCTTTGGGGACTTGTGCTTCTGAGTCCACAGCTGATGTTCTTCCCTTATTTCCAGCACTGATACATGAGGCCAGTTGGGCTCATTGGCAGACAGTGTGATTAATACTAACCTGCAATGCCACATTCCTTCTGGCCTCCTCAGAAACTTCATTCTGAACCTGAATTGTCCTCTTTTTTAAAATAATGAAATAGAGCACATCTTTATATTGCTGCTTCATCTGACTTGAGGTTTCACCCATCAATGATGAAATACTTTCACAGTGAACAAGGAGACTTCTGACTCAGAGATGTGCCAAACAGATCACCTCATGACTATAAATCTGTGGCATTTTAGGTTTAAGACAAGTATTTGCCCAGTCCAATAGGGCAGGGCTAACTTTGTATCCCCAAGAACTGAGAAGAAATTCAGAAGCTTTACTACAAGAGAGATTTTTGTCACTGGCCTTCCTTTTAGGAATGCTTACAGAGAACATGGGGCACAAGCATACTTGTCTTTTTTCTTAGATCACAGAAAATTCCAAAACATGTGCAGTGGATTAGAAACTCTTCTTCAAGATGAGGAGCCAGCCACTGGTTAGACAAGAATTGAGATTAGCCAACTTTAGGGACACTGGAAGCATTTGAAGAGTCCAAGTCCCTAGCTCTCTTTCTCTTTAGGACTTTCAGAAAGAAAGAGAGAGGGAAAATTAGAAAATTCTCTCCTCACTTAATTTTCCTGCTGTTCATACTTATTTACTCTTGACAAATACACACACTACAGTACTTCATCCTAAATAAAAACTTAGGACCATGGAGCACAAGTCACCACAAAGGCTAGAGAAATTCAGTCAGTCTGGCACCTTCTTATCTTTGGAGTATGAAGTGTGCATTGTAGCTGTACTGTTCAGCATTTTCCTACTTTTAGTGTCCCTTTGATTCTGAAGCTTTTGTCTCCAACATTGAGTCACTCCTTTTTGAGCCCTTTGTCATCTCTGTGCTTAATAAGCTATTCATGTCACTGCTATGTCTGAAACCCCCAAGCCTTCCAATGCTGTTGGAGAAATTGCTCTTTTTAACATCATCGGTTCTCTGCCTTAATCTTGGCTAGGAGCTCTTTTCTGTGATCCTCTCCCAGGCAGCATCGGGCTTTTCATCTGTTCAAAGGAGACAGTATCCACTAATGCACCTAAATATTACTTCTTTTCTCCCAAGGAGGACTCCACATCCAACACTGTGAGTGAGACTCCCCAAGCCAATATCTGCAGTATCCTCTACTGATGAGCCCTGTGATCCACATCTGAACATCCACTTTTATTCTGACCCTGGTTAGCAGGCACCAGTTCTTTGCTTCTCTTATTATTCCTAACCCCTAGTTCTTCTCTTGGACAATGACTTCCTATTCAAATTAATTTTCACAAATACTTTAATTTATAAAAGCTATAAATAAAAATCCACCACTGGAAGTAGAGATGATATCTGAACAGAGACGCTATGGTGAGAATTGATGTCCTGACCTTCACTAGGTTTCTCTACATGTCCCAAAGGCAGCTAATTGCCTTTGGCAGATTAACAATAGGACCTATTTCTTGAGATCAAGAAATCAAGATTGTCTGTGTGATTCCAACTAAAAATCAAGGTTCTTATAACAACCAATAAAATTGAATTTATGAATTCTTGAGAAGTGAAATTTCAATCACTCTCCCTGTGCTTTGGAAAATTCATGAATAAATAAATATGTTCATGTAGATAATTCCTACCTTAGAGATGAGTTGTAAAATAATGTAGTTCCTTAAAACTAGCTTACACTAGGGCCAAGGATGTAGCTCAGTGGTGCCCCACCTGCCTGATAAGCACAAGGTCCTGAGTTTGATTCCCGGCACCAAACAATAAAAATAAAAAGGCAAAAAAATAGTTTACATTTGAAAGCAACTCTCCTACTAAACAGTAGATCTGGCAGAACTAGTGGTAGGAATGACCTTTATTCATTCAGAAATCTGTACATATAACGGATGACAGCCTCTGAGTATACTAATATTCAGAGGTGATACTGTGACATTTTCAAGGTAATTTGTGTCATAATGGTTCATTGACAAATATGTACTAGTAAGTTTGTGCCACATTAGATATAAGCACTTGTCCACATTCTCAGGATCTAGGAGATGTGGAATCGGCTTTTAGAAATCAATACACAAACCTAAATCTAATGGATTATTCATCAGGCCCTGCTCTGCTGCACAGCAGGATCTGCAGTCCTAACACAGTTCTAAGCAAAGTGAGTTAAAGGAAAAGCTCTCCAACCCACTTCCCAGTCTGAGAAAATGCCAACTGTAAGGAAAAAAAGATAGCTAACCAGTAAACAAGAAATTAGAGCTCATAAAAGTTTTAGAATGAACCAAGTTCTTTATTACAACAGAAAGACAAATGGTTTGAAATACTAGCCCTGGTTTATTTTTCCATTCTCCTTGAGTGTATTGTTCAAAAAACCATGTAATTTGAAGAAGTCTAGGACTCTTGGTATTTTGGGAACAGCAGAAGGAGGTACTTCAGACTGAGATGAGTATTACAGGTAAGGGATGATTTTGAATGGAATGTGCCCTGACTTGTAAGGTAGGGAGTCTTTTTTGCCTCAGATTATTCTGGGGAAAGTACTTCTCAAGCCTCAGTATCTTCCCATGAGGAATATACATAGAAAAAAGAGAGTTATGTCTCCCAATAATATCGTGCTCTGACAGGATAGGAATGGTTTTCTGGATTAGAAATACTGCCCTGGACTAGGCACAATGGCCAAGGAGACAACAGGACCTCACTGTGGCCTGTAGGACTAGCATGGCTTATGTCCCAGAACTTCACTCACACAGCAGGGATGGGATTCAAGGCATTTAAGGCACACTATACCATTTCCCAAAATTAAAAAGGACAAAATTTGATTCACTTTAAACATTCACATAACCTACATAATAATCTTGGGCATTATAGGAATTTTTGAAAAGGGAAGGAAACAGTGGGGACAGGGAGAAAGCTGTATTCATAGGCTATTTATTGGTAGGAAACTTTTATTTTAAATATATTCGAATATTGAATGCTTCTATATTTAATAAGATAACTAGTTGTTCAACAGAACCGTTATATTTATATTTTTGTTCAAATTATTGTTAGAAACTGATTTTTATAAGCCTGCATTCTAGATTACATATCCTAAATTCTATAACCTGGACTCTGTCACTATAAATCAGATACTTCCACATTCAAACATCCCTTAACCAGTAATGACTTACATAGGTAAAATTTGAAATACACATGCACTATTTAAAGTTGGTTGGTTTCAGTAATCAATGGAGATAAACTTATCAAACCATTTTTACGAAAGTAAAAACTCATGCCTAGTTTAAGAACAGCTGCCTACTAAATGAAACTGCAGGAATAAATGAAAGTACAGCACCTATCGGGGGGCAAAATTGTATGGATATGGTTTGGTGTCATGAGTGATAATTTTCTGAATGTTCTGCACAATAATGGGGAGATTGACCTAATTGCTTTTTTGTAACTCAGGACTCATTAAAATCATGCTGAGCAAAAATTCTGGGTTTTTTGTTAGTAGCAAGTCAGGCATTAGCATCATTTATAACAACAATGTGATGGTACTAGAAAAATGAATCTTTTTCCCAGTCTCTACCTCATTGCCAGAAGTCTGAGCTCCAATGTCAGTCATTACAAACTTGAGTCCCCACCTGGAATCACTAGAAGATAATGGGCATAAAATCACTTAGCCCACAACCCCAACAGTCACTCTATTACTATTAGTTTCTCTTTCATCTTCTCACTAACCATATTAACTCACCTGGTTGTAATTAAGTCTTTTTTCCCTTAAGTCTGTGTACTTAAAATGAGATAAGAACAAGATCTACCATCTCAAAATATATATAAACATCTCAAAAATTGTAAATCCAACTCTTTCCCTCTCTTTTCATTGTCCTGAATCTATAAGCACCGTTTTCCTTAGTTCTGACACCCATAAATCACCACCACAGTGGTCTGAATCCTCTCTAAACATTATGTTCCTTTTATGAGGTTCCCCCATGATAAGGATCTGTAGGACTCTAGGAGTCATCATTTGGAAGAGGATCATTTGTTTCCACATACATACCATCAAGAACCATGCCAGAAAGTGAGTGATGCAAAATGGAACTACTTATATTAACAAAGGGTAGAAAGAAAATATATACCCTGAAGTCTTGACCTCCCAACCTTTTTATCGGGTTCCTTGTTTTTCCTAATACTTCGTATCTCCTTTAGCATAGATGATTGATTAAAGCCTACATATACAATTTGCTTTACTGGCATTGGCTTATTTATTATTAATATTCTGATGCACCAAGCAGATATCACCATTTTTAATAAAAGGATTTAAAAAACTAAAATTTCACTGCTCTGAGAAACAGCCTAAGAGAAATGTTCCCCCTGAGTCTTCTAATGGCCTTTATTGTATTTTACATCAGCCATATAAAAGAATCTCATTCATTCAATACATATTTATTGAATATCTACCATGTACTGGGTACTACTGGGCCCATCAGGCATTGAAGTGACAAGAATGAATATCAAAGAGATGGTCTCTGCTTTCATTCTAGTGAGAAAGACTAAAGCTATGGAAATAAAAAATTTTCTTAAATTCTCCAAAAAGATGACCAAGGTTGCTATGGTGGAGATTAATCATGTAAGTTAAGATCACTCTTAAGAAAAGGGGCTAAAGAGAAAAAACAAACCAGAAAGAGGTGACCTTTGAACTAACACTTGTGCAGCAAGGAGCAACCATACAAAAAGGACTAGAGAAAGAGCATGTCAGGCAGTGAGAATAGCTAGTGAGCTATGTTTTGGAAAACATTGTGAATCTTAGCTATTACATTGAGGAAGGAAGGCCACAGGATCACATTTCTGCCTCACTCAGCTTCTGTTCTGTTAGCCTTGGTGTGCAGTTCACTTACCCACACTGCACCTTGACTCAGGTATATCCTCATGCTACCTGAGAATGCCATCTGCAATGTTGAGTCCCCCAAGACCTTGCCCCAGTGATAAATGTCACATAGGTAAAGGATGTGTCAGTGGATGACAAGCAAAATAGTAATGCTAACTGTGCTTTCTGAAACAAAATTGGACTGCGTGGCTAACGTGGTGATTTTCAACCCATGCCTTGCAAAAGTGAGGGTCACTCAAAGCTGACCTTACTGTTTCATACATTGAGGCTCTGCTCAAGACTTCACTTAATGCAGGGATTCTTTTAAAGAAAAACTCATTTGAAAGCTATGAATTCCAACCTGATTTAAGACCTCTAATGAATCTAACTCTCTCAAACATGGAGAACAGATGTTAGCATGTTACCTTGAGTTCCTCCAGGCCAACTCCTATTTTTCTATCCACTAAACCTTAATTTTTTTTCTGGTTCCCACCTCACTCCCCACTTGGGCTTCATACCTTGTATCCAGTTCTCTAGTTAGCCATTACTAAACCTAAATTCTTGTTTCAGATTTAATGAGACAATGTCCTCTTTACTTCCAGGGAAAAAAATTTATAAAGTGCAGAGTTCATTAATATTATATACAAAAGTTAGCTCAATCCAGAAAAAAACATTTTTGATTTATGATTCTAAGAAAATTACTAATCTATTTGAAGAGAAAAATAATAAAAAACTCCACTTGCCAACTTTTTAACATAAATACATGAAAACACTCAAGATATTTCAAAACACAAAATAAATAAAAATACTGTGTATAGTATAGGCTGTCATTATTTTGATGGAATCTCCCTTTCATTAGATGAGAAAGAAACTCTGAAAGTTAAATTAAAAATCCTCTGAAGGAAAAAAGAACAAAATCAAGGTTTGAGAGATGAGAGAAAAAAATACAAAGACTGAAAAAAGTAGAGTGATTTCAGAATTTAAAAACAAAAATAAAAAATCATCTTTTGAATATCCAAAAAGCTGCTATCCCTAAAATTATTCATCAAATTTTTCCACTTATGCACATTGTTGCATGGTGATTTCATAACAGTAACCTATGGAAAGATCATTTTGAAGGAGGCAGCCATAGTCCTTATGAAAAGTTTCTCATGGGACTCATCCAGCATACATGGATTAGTGTTTCCTGCTTGTAGGGCAGCACTGCTGCCTTCTGGACTTTCCTTTCAAGTTGAGTTAATATTAAATGTCAGAGCACCAAGGAATAGAGACTTGCTTTTTTAACTGTCAGAGTTGCCCATGTACCTCAGGGAAGATGCTCACATTGTTTTCGACATACTGGAGGTACTTGCTTAATATTTCAGTCAAATTTATTTACCTATTATGAGGAGTTCATTTCAACCATGAAATTCTCAATCAGAAGCATGAAATTAGGACCACCCAACTACATTCTAGCTTACAGTACAGTGCAATAGAAGAGCAGAATTCATGTTAACTGATGTTAAGCCACCACTGCATATGAAGTTAGTGAAAAGCTCTGAATTCGCCAATTAATAGTATTTATATATGTTACAAAACCAGGAAATTACCTGTCATTTACTCCTAAAACAAACACATTTGAACATATTCAAATTATGTCTCATTCGAATTATGAAGATGAGAGCAGAAATAATTTCCTGGACTACTTTGCACATTTACAGCCAATTGAAAGCTTTAGGTAACCACTATACATCTGCTATGAAACTTGTCCAAATCCAAAATATTAATTGGCTTCCCTCTGGCTCTTAATAAAGAAAATAAATTTATAAACATAAATTTAGGAACCTTTCCTTGGGTTTCTTTGGAAAGAAATTATTTCAAAACAAACCACACATACTAAGTGAAAACTGTCCTTTACAATTATTTTCTTTTCTTTTTTTTTGGTACCAAGGATTGAATTTGAGTCCTTGTGTTTGCAAGGCAGGCGGCGGAACCACCGAGCTAAATCCCCGACCCTCCTTTACAATTATCCTCATATCAGGGATTATATTCACTTGAAATTTTAGGCTACAATCACATCTCTGCAGAAATGGCACAGTCTTTGCAGGCCAGAAAACAAACAATAGTAAAAGTCATCCTGAACTCTTCCTGCTCTACCTAGAGTGTGACTTCCATTCCAAACCAAGCCAAGTAACTCTACACTAACATTAAAATGAAGTGAAATTTGGGGGTGCTCTAATAGAATTGCATCAGTATCCTCTTGTAAAATTACATATAAATGAGCACACTTTGATTCTAATCACAGTCCTACAGATGAGCAATAGGCATTTAAAAATATGTAGAAGAAAAATGAAATAAATCCTTGTCCTTAAGAACTATTAAAAGAAAATAGGTCATAATGCACAAATCAGTGGGAACTTTGATGTGACTGAAGCCTCTAGAGAATCACTATGACATGTTCTGGTTGACAAATGTCCAAATTTTATGTCCAAATATTCTCAGTTAATCTGATGTTTTCCTAGGTATCAAGTGACTAACATTGCTCTTTCAACTGAGATTCATTAAGCCAAGCACTAAGTAGGTATTATTATTATTACATGTTTTAAAGATTCATTATGACAGAGGTGTTAGCTATTTAACTCCTCTTAATCACTTCAAAGACCATGTTAGAATATTGGCAAATACATCTCAAAGGCAGACCCAAGACTGAGACCTGATACTTGCTGAATTGACTGCACATCAAACCATGAACTTTATTAAAATGGAAAAACTGTGGACAAATACACTAAATATCTCTACTGCCTTTACCTTGTAAAATTCAGCTTTGTTTGCCATAGAACTAAGACTGATCATCTATTCTTTGTACAAGGAATAGAAAGAGTAAGAAGGATACTGTATTTGAATCCTACTTGTAAGAAGATAATCTATTCAGAGTCATGGATGGTGGAACTAGACTTCAGATCATGGTTTAAGCTGGTGCTTATAAAACTTCTGTTACTATAAGTTCACCAGTAGAACTAATTTCCTCCCTGTGAATCTTTAGGTGATTGCTCAATCTAATATTTTATTTCTTTTCTAAGACTTACTATCAAATTCTCCTGATGGTATGAGATGTTGTCTTCCCAGATATATCCTCCACTCCCAGTATCCATCCTTGTTTTGGACTGTATTGCCATCAAGTTCCCAAGAAGGCTGTTCTCTGAGATGCTGGACCAATGACACTAGGCACCATTAACAGCCCAAGTGCACACACAGTGTTTCTTCCCACATCCTGGAGGATAGAGGCCATTGGCATCACTCCATCACATTTGAGCAACGGCCTAGGATATGTTACCAGCAAAGGGTGGGACTAAGAAAACAGTTTATGTACAATCAACAGGCTCAGAAGTGGTAAACTGATAAAATCGATCATAAGAAGAGTGAATTTTGAGAGAAATAGAAACTAATAAAAAAGACAGTATAAAAAATTTCCAGGGTTCTCAAGAGAAACATAATAAAATATAGAGAAATACGTAAGAGTCTTATTATGGGAATTAGCTTTCAAGTGGCACAATAATGCTGCCTGCAAGCTGGAGGATGAAGATTAGTAGTGTAAGCCTGTCCATGTCCCAAGGCCTGAGAACAAGAAGGCTCACTGGTATACGTCCTGAATCTCAAGGCCCCAGAGCCAGGAACTCCTATAAACAAGGGCAGGGGAGAATGGGTTCCTCAGCTTAAGAAGAGAGAGAATTGACATTTGTTCTGCTTTTTTAAAAACTAATTTTATTGGTACATTTAAGGCATACAATATAATGACATTCGTCATTGGAAATTTGTACCTTTATGTAATCTATCTTTTTTTTTTTCCCATTGCCCTGCCATCCCTTCAATCCCTCCACCCCTCCCTATTTACAAAGTCTTTGTTTCCATTTTTTCATCTTCTCATATTAATTCCATTCCTTTTTTTCCTTTCCCCTGCCCCTCTTACTTCCCCTTCCCCTTTGCCCCTTTTCTTTTTCATTATAGGAGAACCAATGGTTGAATTATATTACATATACTTTAGGAAAAAGATCTAGGATTTGAATTCAAATCTGTCTCAGTCTTAACACAATTCTTGGTTTACTATGAAATCCTACTCCTACCTCTGGAGACCTGTTTTGAACCTGAGATGGGACGTTTATTATTTAAAATCTCTGGGAAGATTGTTTTGAGTCAGATTAATATTATCTTATTTCATTATTCATATTCATTCAAACCAATGTTTTTTGGTGAACTTGCTGTATGCAGAATTGCACTAGTTAACTAGCACATCAAAGATATCCAAGACATTTTGTTGAAAGGATGAATATTTTCTGGGTTCCTTCAGATTCCTCTTCATAGAGCCTCAGATGCTTTTCTTTTCTCTTTTATTTCCCCTTAAATTCTTTTATTGGTACATTTTAGGTAAACAATACATTTACATTTATCATTGGGTGCTTGTACCTGTACATGATGTATCTTTGTTCTTTTATTTTCCCCATTACCTGTGCTTCCTTCACCCCCTCCAACCTTCACTATTTACATAGACTTTGTTTCCATATTTTCTCTTTTCTCACAATTTTTCCTTTCCCTCCTTTCCTTTCCCCTTCCCCTCCCACCACCCCTACACCTTTGGACCTTTTCTTCCTATTTCAAGGTATCAATTATTCATTTTAATCCTTATTTACACTTTCAGTTTCTCACACTAGAGAAACTATTCGGTATTTACATGTGTGTCCTATTTATTTCACTTAAGAGTATGGCC